>BHFW01000071.1:3600000-4003927 GCA_017312325.1 Pleurotus citrinopileatus
ATTTGTCCGTCATCTAAAATTCAATACTATAGATACCCGGCATCACACATCTTCAGTCAATGAATTCAAAATACCCAGGCGTGTTTGATGAGTAGCTCGCGGGAGCAAAGAGGTATACTATTTCTATGGATAAGGATGTTCAGAGCAGGGATTTATGGAAAATAATAATGTGAGTTTGTGCCGGAGGTGATGAGTTGGTGGCTATCCAGATATAACATTGAATCTGGTTGGGTTTTGATTGGTGAAGAAACACGAGAATTTATTGATATTCGCCTTGCGGTGCTCAATATGAATGCACTCTCAGATCAGCTCAGATTAAGACATGTGGGAATGGCTTGATCATAATCCAAATTTGATCTGGTTATCTTCGGCACGATGATTCACTGGCTTTTCATTTTCTGATCAAATGTTTCTCATTGGGTTCATGTAGTGTATACTTTGGACAAAATTTGAATATTTCCTAATTATTCTCACCGAGGGAGGGAGTGAAGTAAAAGAAATTTTGTCCTCTTTCTGTTCTCAATAAGGCCGTCAAACATATGGGGCAATGTACGCAGTGCAGTCCACGTCCACCAATCCTCTGAACTTCCAGTACATTGCACTAATTCTATCCTGGCATCGCCACCTCTCCAATCTCTAGGTTCTAGTTTCCGCGTAGAGTCAATCCCCCGCCCTCCTCTTTGGCCATGAACGGGGCTTGTGGGGGCGTCCCTCTCTCTGCGCAAGCAAATCGCCAGAGGTGCTCGCGAAGCCCTCGAACACCAATACTGGGACATCATAGAACGCACCATCCTCGCACGACCATCAGAGGCCCAACTCGGCGGCGATCCAAGCATATCCAACAAAGTACGTGCATTCTTGAGTGTATTGTACTACAAGAACGGCGAATGGGAAGAGCGCATTGAAATCGTCGCTGGGCAACCTCTTTGGGCCAGGCTTTTCTACCTTGTCAGGACAGGTCACGTACAGGAAGCCGTAGATCAGGCCGTACGGTTCCAACACGCTATCAATCATAGAGAGGACAGTTTCGTCAGTCATTTCAAGGCCTGGATCGAGTCGCCAGAGAGGAGGTTACCAAAACCACATTGCAATCATTTGTGTCGTATGCGAGACCACCATGTTCATGCGTTAGCCTATACACAGGTCACTTCACCTATATAGGTACGCTTCTCCCCCGTTTCTAATCCATCTATCAACCTTCCTTCCTCACGTAACGGAAAACATGTTATCTTTAAGTGATACACCTGGTGCTGGATCATCAGGTGAAGTGGTGCGTGATTTCGTCGTTGTATGTTGTATTCCACTTTGACCGAACACTGAAAACCTTGACCATATCACTCTAGCACGCTATAGAACTCTCAAGACCGGTCGAATCACTCGCCTCAGGCGTTTCTCGTTCTATAACTCCGTTATACAATATACATGATCTGCTTCAACAACTCTCTGGCGATGGGACAAAATGATTGCGGAGATTCGTGGATGCGAAGCAGGCGTTGGGTAGGGAATGGGAGGGGTGGTTGATGTTTTTCAGGCGGTGTATGGGGTATTCGAGGAACTACGTTGCACTATGCTCCTCGCTTCAATCTGGCATTGGTGGGATGGTTGGGCATATGGCTACTGCTGGTTCCCTGTTGTCTACCGCTCGAGAGATCAGCAGGGATACTAAGTGGTTGGTTTCGGGGTATGAAGGTGTGGTAGATGAATTCGCAGCCTTGCCGTATCCTTTCGGTCGTCCGTCCCACTTTCACGGACACCACCAATCCCCACCGAACGACTCGCTCTACGCATTACCCGGGATCCATCAGCCCTTCACCGAAGCGGTCTCAGCACTTTTAGAAACCACCACCGCCCTACGTGACATCTCCATTCGCGAATTGATCATATCACAGAGCTTCTGGTACAGGCGCCAGTTAGTTTGCAACGTCTAGCTCATAGGTACATCGATTCCCGTGTCATTTTATGCGTGCACTGAACTCTACAGCCAAAAAGGAGAACGACGTATTCAGGACCTAATGGATGTGTGCGTTGGGGAAGGCGTGTTGCTAAAGTAAGATCACTCACCTAACAACACTCATGAAAACTACTATTACACCTTGTATAGCTTCTATGTGTAGTACCTGCACGGCGATGTCGCCGTTGGACATGTCAACGTCTTCGGTCTAATGGATATTGGTACGAGCTGTGGGAAGAAACACCAGACTTGCAACGTACGTATTGACCGTAGTTGGTCGGAGATTCGTCAATGGCCATCTCCACATCGTTGGTCTAAAAGAGATAAGTTGGATCATTGTGAGCGACTTGCGGTTGATAGGAACGTACATTCGAAGCGAAACACGATGCTCCGTCTTCCATTTCAACGTCTTCATTCTGCGTAGGTCAAGCCAACCAAGATGGGATAATGGATAATTACCTACTGTTTCGTTGGGATAGTTATCAGGCTTCGCGTCGGTTGGGTCAGGCGTCTGCAGGGTGAAGCTTGAGAAAGATTCAAATGAAAGGTATGTGACACGACACGGACCTGAATAGCTTGAGCATCCGTGCTTGAACGCATTCTTGGGACGAGTGTAACTGAAAGTGTCTGGAGGTTCTCGTTCAGGATAATTCGATGGTGGACCAGTGGACTCGTTCTAAATAAGGAGCATTAGCGCCAGCGCCACATGACTTCCCGTGGACCAGTTCACGAAAAGGGCGCCTTCGTTGGAGAAGGGAGACAGCGCCATCACCCTGTCCGTATCGCTTCCCTCTGGAGCAGCACAGTACATCATCTTCGACGCTGAGGGTGGGAAAGTGTAGACCCGACCTCACCGCGACATTAGAGGACGCCTTCAGCAACGGCGCCGGTGAAGGTCGTGCACGATGTACCATTCCGACGCATGTTACCGACGGGATACACCGCGCTGTTACAAGGAAAATGAAGACCACCTTTTCATCTTTGATTATCGGGCACCGAAACGTCAACTAAGGGCTGGGGTGAGTGCGTCGTTGATATAGCGATTTTGGGTGGTAGACTCATGCACTCGTAGTGTTAGTTGAACGGTGATTTGTGTGTATGTTGAGAGGGGATACGATGTGTCGGTGAGGGAGTATGTATGACCCAAGTTTTTGATGGTAAGGAACACGTTTCATCGACTGCCGTTTACTCTACTGACGCCAAGATCTGCTGTACTCACTTCTTTTGCGTGCCGTTTGACCAGAGGAGCACCGTGAATGTTACGCTGCGACCAAGTCTGAGTAACTCGGGAGACCGTGGGGGACATTGACGTACCGTGTGTGCATCAACTCCCTGGCGTATACTCTTGTCTATCTTCTGCCTCTTCCGTAGCTCTAACTCCTCTTCGGGAGAGCGGGTGCTCTCCGTGTTGGCTGCTCGTCGTTTCTTGCCAGATACCTCATCGGCTATACGTTGTTGACGTTCGGCTGGCGTCTCGGTCCACAACGAGGAGTCGACTTCTCGAGGAGGTGCGGTGGATTTCGAGAACTGTCGCGGTTTACTAAGTTTAGTAGGGTCGAGTTCTTGAAGGTCTTTTCAATGCGCAATTATTGACGACAGACGACAGGAACGTACTGCCTAAGAGATCCGAAGATGATGGCAGAACCAACATCCACTCTTCCCTCTGGAGCGCCTTTGGTTTTGATGCTTCCTATGGCATTTGTTGGCGAGGTAGTAGCCAGGATGGAGTAAAAAGCTTACCGTGCTGTTTCAATAGAGTGAGATGTACAACACTAACCAATACTGAACGGTAAGCATACGTTTGATACTGACCCCATACATCTTCTCGAGGTCGAGCAGAGTGGTTTCTGAACTCCAAGGGGATGTCTGGTTTCTTAGCTGTCTGAGAGCCTACGCTTTCAGCCTCATCTTGAGAGAGCTCCCGAGTCATCGCGGACATCAGTGACGTATGTTCTTGAGGCCGGGCTTCAGCGACACGGATTTTGTGGTAATAGTACCTTTGATTGGTTTATCTCTCTTGTCAGTGGATAGTATTGTAGGAGGGAGATGTCACGTCACCAGCAAGAGTCAAGCAACCTTCAGCTTTTCGTTCTTCTCTCTAGCAGCAAGCAGGCGGCCAAGGATATTATCAGCAGAGAGATTTGATGCCCCGCAGACAAGCTGTGCCTTTGGAACATTAGGAGTTGATGAGGTCAACCGGTGCATAGCTTCAATGAGGGCATTCCGGAGCACCTAGTGCATACCTGACCGCCTCTTGCTAGCCCTTCATTCAGCGAATCGTTGAAGAAAGATAGCATAGACGGGGGAGGGGTTGTTATACCTAGAAAAACCTCTGAGCAAATCGACTGTAGATTGAAAGGGAAAGAAGAAAAAAACGAACAAGGTTACTACGACGCACAATAGCGGTATAAACTGGGAACTGACCTCCGTTTCGAGTTCGTGGTGTGGTACCGCCGAAAGTAGTGTCCTGTGACCTGGTGGCTCGAGCTGTGGTGCATAAAGATGGACTATGTATGCATATCATTTCTGGTGGATGGGATGGTGTGTTGATTGGGCCGATGAGAAAACAAACCACTCACAGTCATCAGCATGATTTCTAATCATTGGTCCTGCTTAAAATCGTCAGCCATTCTTGAACCATTCTTTGACAAATCAAACTGACCTATTCAAGTTGCGAATTCCTCGTAAACTGTAGGCCAACGTGTTACAAATACATAAGTGGAACAGTCAAAAGTACAGAAACAAGATCCAGGAAGCACGATAAATAATAATAATATGTATGGAAGTGAGCTCCATCCTTTACAGGGAAAGCTGAGGTCGCGAAGCAACATGTAGTCATCATAACGACATTGGACGAGCCGATGGGCTACGAATCAGCGCCAGTAGGGATTATACTATTACTGGTTTTTTCGGCGAAGTCCTTCCTCGAGGACAGGCTCTGAAACCAGTATAATGCGGTAAAACCAATCACTATGACAAGTGACATCGCATAGAGCAGAGGAGCCCAAGCATATATTCTCGGTCCAGAGTGGTGATATGGATATGTTGAGAGAAACCCGTCTCGACAACGAGACAACGAGACAGACTTGTGGTGGAGGAGTTGAGCCCCGCAGTTGATGATGACTCCTGCAATACTTCGCACGCTTGAAAAAATCACCTGCTTATGTCAGCGAGAGTAAACAAAAAGGCAGGATTCCTCGTGACCTGGTCAATTCAGGATCTGAACCACAGTCTCGACAGCGAGACAAAATATACAGCATTCTTACCCGTTGGTCTCGTTTTCCGAGGCGATTATCATACATCCGTTATCAGCCACATTACATTACCCTGAACGTATGTCTTTGTGAACACATGCTCTCGCTATCGAGGCACAAAGCACCAATGTATTATAAGCGCACACATAAGCCATTGTACACCATTTGGCCTACTTAAAGAGTCGTTCATGCGTGCATCGCGCCCGCCTCGTAAGTTCTCTCATTCGCCCATCTTTGCAATTGTACGACCATGGCCCTTCTGTATGGGTCTCTTGTAGCTTCTTTGCTTTACAAGGCAATGCTTTCGCCATCCAGTCCAGTGCGTGTTGCCTTGGTTTCTATCTGCCCGATTGTCCGTTCACCCGACGTCGAAGGCCCTTGCAACCCAGGCCCCATCTGACGGGGAAAAGGTAATTATATACCTTTTCTACTCACATTGGAACTACTGCTGAGGAACCCATACTAGGCTTTGCGCGACCACTCGCCCGTCTTTTCTGTGGTGTCCCCGGACACTTCAGCCGGAATTTCTGTCTTTCATCCCTCTGGTCCAGAGAACGGCGAGAACGATCAAGAGCTCCACAATGCGCTTCTTCGGCTGAGACATTCTGATCTACTACCCGCATCCGACATTGATGAAAATGCAGTGGTCCAATTACTCCGCAGAGCCATTGATATCACCGCCTTGCCTGCTATCATCGATGCTCTTCTAAACCCCCAAGTCCGCCGGCTACCTCTTGCTCAGTATGCAGAGCCACGCTCTTCACGCCAAGTCAAGTATCTCGTGACTGCCTTATCCGACCTGAGTATAAGTTCGCCATCCGAGGCCGACGACACCGTTCTGAGCCTCAGATCACTGCCTCCTTCCCCCCGTAGACGTTCTATCACATGTTCAACCGCTCATAGGGACGCAGGATCGTCACCTCCATCGTCGCCTTACCCAATCACGTCCCCTTTGGAAGCTGAACAGGAACCGTGGTCGTCGGCTCCCTCATCCCCATGCAAACCCAGCATCTCCATTTTGGATGCCGAACCTGAATCGCCCCCCGTTTCACCGCACATGTCTCTTTCACACCACTTAGAAGCTAATGTTCCTAAAGAACTCGCCCCGCCCCTAGAAATAGGGACAACGGTGCAAGCAGAGGTCAGTCCCAGAGGTTGTTCTCGTCCCTATGCGCAACACCTGGACTCACAAACGCAGTAGCAGTTGCATAGCGAGAAGCGTGAGCTTAGCGACGCGGTGAGTGCTCCTGGCAATCCTGACCCTGAACTTTCAATCATGCCTTTTCATAGTTGAGTCGACTACAAGCCATCCACTCAACCTTGAAGGAGGAGAGTTCCACTCAGTTAGCTGCTCTTCGGGAGAAGAATCGAGTGCTTGAGAGCCAAACCCGAGAGTTACTCTCAAAGGTGAGGTGTCACTAAAGCGTTTTCTGTTGGGAGCTCTCATCCTGGATGTAGAAGGATGAATATCACCATCACGTAACGGGGCTCCTTGACGAAAAGATCACGCTTCAGCATAGGGTAGGCATGCTACATTTGTATCCTATCTCGAAAGCTACATCTCTCCATTCAAGATTGACATTTCTGAAATCAAGAACAGCGATCAACAGAGAGAGGTGCTGATCACTCCGTCTTGCTTGTGTATAACCTTGATAACCGCGTTTATTTTCAGATCCTGTCCCTAAAGGACATCAACGAATCTTTAGCCAGGGAGCAGGACCGTATGCTTAATGAGGTTCGTGGTCAATATTTTCTCTTTTCAGCCTAACCGTCTGTCTTTAGATACGTACGCTCAATGAAACTTTGTACAAGGAACGTGATTATGCTTGCAAGGAGGTTTGTAATCAACTCCTATCCCTTACAGGTTATTTTCTTAAGAGTCCAATAGATCCACGATCGCCTCTCCGGTTATGAAGCCTCGTACCGACGGCTTCAAGATGAAGTCGCCCACCACTCTCTGACTTGTAGCAACCAACACCAACCGGCGCTTATTGAGGTTTGTCTCAGCGACTCTGTCCGAAACACCCGATAAACTAATATGGTGTTGTAGTCCATTCAGTGTTTAAAAAGCCTCACAATTGACAATACCGAGTTGCAGGGGCAGGTGTGTAGACTGCTCGCTCCCCTTCCACCCTTATGACTATGTTCGATAGCTACGAGACACTGCAAACACACTTGCCGTAGAGCGACATACCGCCCTCACAACAGTAAGTCGAGTAAGGTGATGATGTTGCATTTTAAGCAAGTTGATCTTGTCCCTCTCCAGGCTAAATCCCTCAGCCAACATATTGCGGATAAGCAGGCTATGGTACAAGAGGTTAACGCATCATCTCCCTCGCCTGGAAGGGGATCTGACCTCCGGTGCTCAGATCGTCTTGCTCGGAACTAACCTAGGTCTATCCGAAGGACGGAACATAGAACTCTAGGATGGGGTGGGTTCTGCATATTACCCTCGTATAATTACCGTGTTTATCCCTTTCGCCAGCTCCTACGTGCCCAAAGTGAACTTCAGTCCGCTCAAACGCAGCTTGCACTCTTGGGAGAACAAGTAAGCCTTCCCATTCGTTAATCAATAAGTAGTTCAAATTATCTAGGCTCTGGCGCTGAGAAATCAATCGCGTTGCATTGAAACGGAGAGGGTGAGTGGTCTACCCACCATTCGCACCATCAATCGTCTAAGGCCCTTGGAAATGGGAAAGACGCAGGCATTATGCCTCGTGGCAGGCTGCCTTTTAATGTTATCTGCGCTTCTCCATGGCGACTTGGATGTGCTAAAAATCGAGACCGTCCCAATACTGGTGCGAAACCTTTACTTATGTTCTTCTTCTATTCTTACCCAATGCGACTTAGTTGAATCTACCTTCACTAGCCATACCCAGTCTAGAGACCATCAAGGGACAGGTACGGTCTCGCAATTATAGCCGCCAAAATTGATACGAGTACCCAACGCAGTGCGAAATCGCATTTGGCGAGTTCATGCAACACATCCAAAATCCCAAAAAGGCCGATAAATTTATTGCTTGGGTGAGTTCTGCGTTCTGTACTAACCCTTTGTTTGATCATAATTTGCTCGTACGCCAGTCTGTTCAGACTGTCTCCTCTGGCGAGGGACTCCCAAAGGTACGACCGTTCAATCCTTCAACATTCCAGGGGACTCATAGCGCTTCTCAGGGTGGCGCATTGGAGGATGCTGTACAACACAGGAGCTCCCTTTGCACACACCTTGCTCCGCACGTTCAATTGGAAGGAGAGTTATTAAGCACGAGATTGGAAGACCAAGCTGGGCTGCCACCGGTTGTTCTGCAGATATCCGCCAATGTGGGACTCTATTTTCCTGATGTGATTAATATTCTAACACGGTATCTATGTGCTAGGAAGTCGAGTTTGTGTGTCCAGGCGATCTGAAATCCAGACTAAACACAGAGGTATGTACAGACAATTGGTTATCCACTTTGCTAACATTAGCTAGAATGCTTCTCTTGCTGCACTCCCCGCGGAAGCCGATCAACCTCGTTCATCAGTTCGACCGCCTTCCACAACCCCGTTGCCACGATCCCCACCACTCAGCGATCCGACCGACAAGGAGAAAGGGGGGTTGTTTGGCCTAGCTGGGCCCACAATTGCCGTGAACAAACCAAATGAGGAGGTGACATCTCCCAGACTTCAATGCCCTCCGACCTCGGATACCTCGGATATGGGGGTCCATCCATCCACCACACATTCGGATCGACCCCATTCATGTGCAATTGAAATCAGGCCCGAGAACACTGACAATCGGGGATCGGACCAGAGTGAGGAGGTATGGATAGACAGTTGGCCAACTGTTTTGTAGGCGCTAATAAGGCATCATTCCTATTAGGATAGGCCCCGTGCCACCCCCACTCTACAGCCTCCTTTAAACTCTCTTCAGCCACACGGATATTCTGCACTCTCCTCTACTCGCAAGAGAAAGCTTTCGGTAGACACGTGTTCCGTTTCTAGTCTGTCTGAACCTCCTTCAGATGATGAGGGAGGTAGCACCCTGCCGTGTGCGACAATTGAACCTGAGACCTCCATTGGTAAGTTTACGGAACCGTCGATGAAACATGCCAACTGGATGCATTCTAGCCCAATTACCTGTCCCTTCGCCCAAACCTGAACTCCGACCGCAAGGTGGTCCGCATGCAAAATCCATCAAACCTAGGCACCCCCCATCGCCCCGCGATAATCCTCTTTCCATGCCCGCGCAATCCGCAGCGAATTCCGATAAACAGTCCAACCCAAAGAAAAGACTTCCAAAATCATTTTGTGCACGTTTGATTAGGATGAGGAAGGAGGAGGAAGAGGAAGATCGTCTTTCACAGATCACAGCAATGAAGCGTAGATTGAAGGAGAGAGAGGAGCGGCCTCGCAAGCAGCGCAAAGTACAGAACTGACCGTGAAAACTGGCTGATACGTTAGGACATGAAATGCTTGCAGTTAATGTACTTTCCTGATGACTTAGTTCAGCTTCTGATCTATTGTTATGGTTGCTTGCTTGTAATAAATGCTCAGTAACTTTTCAGTATTTATACTTTGCTTTGAAGTAACTTGTCTCATCTCAACCTCCTCGTTAGTTTAGTTACAATGTCCCTTCTCTCCAAAGACACTTCCTCGTCTGCGAGGCGTTACAATCCGCGCCTTCCATACCAGTTCAAAGAAGGCCCTGCACGCTCGAGACCGCGCCCTAAACCCTTGACTAGGAATCTGGTCGGGCTCGTCCACATAATGCACCATTCATATTTTTCTCCAGCGGTGGCGGAAAGCAGACGCCTCAGCGGTTGTTACGGACTACCTCCGGAGTTGCTCGGATCCGGAATAGGGGCCTGAGAAAAGGGGGAGAGACTCATTGGCTTCAGCGACTGAGGAGCAGTGCTGCGCCTTCCAACATGTCCGGAGTCTGTATTTGGACCGCGAGACAAAGGGCGGCGGACCCGAAGGGGCCGAAGCGTGGGAACGGACCGGTTCGGACCGGACCGAAGCGCGAGAGCGGTCAAACAAGAGGGAGAGGACAGAGGACGAGGCCGGCAACCGAGAGGGAGAATAGAAAGCAACGTTAATATTTGAGCTAAGGAATAGCTACCTAAACTAAGGCCTATAAATACTATGTAACACATGGTATAGGTGAGGCAAGGCCAAGGTAAGTAAAGGACATGAGGTAGCTAAGCCAAGCCCAAGAGCAAGGAATGAATAGTAATGAATGACTAACAAAGGGGCCAAAACTCGGAGCAAGTCCGAAGTCGTCTGAAATAGGGGTAGAGGGAACAGGGGACATCATCTGACCAATAGGAGTCTAGGGGCTCGGTCATACATATGACAGCGGTACAGACCTCCATGCCCACGTCTTTCTGCCTCTGCTCACATTCAAACGGCTAGACCAGGCGCTCATAAATCGAATCAGAGATGAGGAAGAGCAAGGCACATACAAAAGCAAGTACGCACCCTTGACCCCCATAGAGGCGCTAACGCAATGCTATTGAATAGGCAACCCATCCTTGCACCCTGCATGGGATGCAACAAATGCCCCTCCTGTTCTGGACGTTTACGATCGCAGGGTGTACTCTCAGTGCACCAACTGTACTTTCAATGTCCTCGACCACCTTACAACATCCATTGGACATGCCATACAGCAACTCAATTCGGTGAAAGGCACCAAACTCTGTGTTCTTGAATCCATCTTGCTCAACAACTTCGTCTGCTGTGCATGTGCCTGTGCTTTCTCTTTGAAAGGGTACAATAGCCACATAAGTACCCTAGGTACATGCACTAACACACCTTTTCCCATCGACGGTACGTTGACGGCCTTGCATGGACGTGAAGTTAGCTCATAAAGACAATGATATGTAGTCCGTCGGGCCCGTTCCGACGTCACATCGCAGTTCTTACCTGAGCTGCCGAAGCTCCCGTGCGTCCGAGCCGTCGACTCACCTATCCAGATTGCATTCCTTGAATGGAATTCGAAGGTTGGCGTTCCGTTGGATGTCTGGACCACAATTTCCTCTGCATACACTGTATGCCCATCGTGTGAGAAGGTTCGATCTTTTCCGGCCCATCGAGCCCATCAAAATGAGGGGGGGTTGTGCTAAGATGGACATGTGGTCTAATGTGTGTCAGCCACAAGCAACATTGCGTTGGTTAACACCATGCGCTGACTACAACTCCGGTATCTTGAGCTGTCAGGTTTTCTGCCTCATCGTGTTATTGTATGCTCCGTGTATCATGTAAACTTCGCGCTATTAATGTTAGTTCTAATATGTGTTCACAGCATTCCCATTTGACACTCCCACTACAGGTCAAAGCGAGTTCTCGCGATCGGCGAGCCATTATATTGAAACACAAATGCATAAAATTCCAACGATCTGAGTACGAGAATCTTGGAAAGCCACCCCCCGAAGCCTCGCATCATGGCACATTTATAAAGTATTTTCCAGGTTATCGACTCTCACCCAACGTACCCAACGTCTAGATTTATTCTCTCTATGGACGCAAACTTGACATGCCTCGAAAACCTACCTCTGCTCGCTTACTCAATGGTCGCGTCGCTATTCGACACGATCGGTTCTTCCGTCAAGGCGATAACCGGTAGTTCAGATGGCAACAAGGTGAACTTGACAATCTCGAACCAGCGAAAGTTAAACTAAGTCGGTAGACCATTCACGATCGCGTGGTTGTCCTCTGCATTTCAGGCCACACCGGATACCTGCTCGCGCGCCTTGAGCGCCGCGTCCGAAACTCTTCTCTAGTTTGCATCAACGAACTAGACTACCGCGCCTTCATCCGAGTTACCATGAACCCTTATCTGGTAGATGGGTACTTTCGAGTACACATTCATAGCTCCCCTTTCCCGGCGCATTTCACGGGCACATCCGACTACAACTTTGCCACGGTCATGGTCCCTAACCTGCCTACCACGTCCTTCCATTATACAGTCTTGTTTGAGGACCAGGAAGTCTTTGAAGGATGCCCAAATTATCAGTTGTGCCGGGATGGGCGCCGGGATATGGTCTACGGCAACTTTGTCATCATGAAGCTCGAGGTTGAAGACGACATGGCCATTGGGACAAGTTATGAGCAAGCGGCATATGTCGTCGGTGCTATGCCTAGTGATATGAATATCGTCCGCGATATATTGGACAAGTGCAATATTCTCATTCCTTAGTAATTGCTGGTTTGTTCATGTTACCACATGCTAGACTTGTATCTCGCCGCCTCATACCATGGGAAGTGACGAGGGCCACGCTGTGGGTTTATGTGGAAACGCAACATGGTGATGCCGAATTGCTATGGGAAGGATGAAGAGCTTGTCAACTGCCTGCGCGTAATATTCTTGTTACAATCTCTATGCATTGGGGGTATTTATCATACTCGTACTTATGTCTAGTCCACTGCCAATACTTTCGGACATACAGCCCGGGGACTCCAAAGGCCGGCAGGCCCTGCCCTACTTAAGCTTAACTCTCCCGAGATTGCGGACACCCCATGATTTGCAACGAAAAAATGTGTGAACCTTGCCACATCCGCATGTAGGCAGTCGAAGTGGGTCTTATATCTGCGAATGATCTGAGAATGGTAGAACCATTCCTTCATTCGGACACGCTGCTGATGCGGGCAACAACATTGAGATTCCATGAAATGGATTTACATCAGGGTACGCTGTTTAACATTGGGAACACAAATAGAACTAGTTGCTATCTAATCAACTTGGAATAGGACAACAGCGCAGTGATTAGGAAAACATATACCTATGCTTTTCCTTTTCCTTTCCCGTTCTCCAACCCTTTTCTCCTGACCTTGCTTATCTGGCTGGATTTCTTGATCCATCCTGGCTTCCCGGAGTTTGTGGTCAAGAATGCGTCAGGTTCTGAAGGGTGGGGGATGGACTGGGTAGTGTCAAGTTGACCGGAAGTGTATTGGGGCGTGATATCCCACCATTTATCGGGCTGCAAATAAAGCCATGCTATGTCAGGGAGGTTGCCATCACCGTGCACTAAATATAGATCTCCGAGCTCGAGTTTCCATTTACCAGGTATCACCGGGTATCGGAATGTGTGCTCGGTGTCTTGGGACTTCTGGCATATGATGTATCTCGCGTTTACTGAAGTTTTACCACGTATAGGCTTGTCACCATGATAGAAGGTGAGAGACGCAACTCTCTCAAGTAGTTTTGCTATATCGTTGTCAGGGTGGATATAGACATCATCGTTCTTGGAGAGAACATATAACCAGCCATCTGAGCCCTGTATGACTTGTCTGGAAGGAATCAGTCCAAAAGGGGTGGAAGAAGTTGAGGGCGTACTTGTAATTACTGCCAGCGGAGTGCGCAACATTAGGGGTACTGATTGAGGTGAGGGGTTCAACATATCCTGCTGGGGCGCTCATTGTCATACCAAGCTTGGGCTGGGCAGGCGCGTAGGAGGAGGAGGATGGTAAGGGATCTTGGATGACTTGTTGAGGCGCTGGAGTGAATTGATATTGAGTAGGAGCCACACTTGTCCGCACGGACGGGGGATACTGGTACTGCGAGCTTTGCGGAGGGGATTTCGGGGATAATGCTGGGGAATTTGTACGAGGTTCGACCCGCTGAGGCGGGAGAATTTGAAACGTCGGTGCAGGATAGTGATTAGAGGGTGGTAGGGTTGACTGGGCGGGCATACTCTGGAGAATAGAAGGGGGTGGAGGGGGGGATCGATGGGTGGAGGGTTGGGTGAGTATTTTGGTGGGTTCCGTATTGGGTGGTCGAACCGGGAAAGTTGGAGGCGGAGGCGGCAGGCAGATGGTGGACGAGTTGCTCTCATCAAAGAGACACTCATCGAGTAGCTTCACCGTGCCTCCTATATCGACGGAGTCGCCGCTTTCTGTTTTAAGAAACTCTCTAAGCATGCTTGGAGCAACACTATTGAAGTTTTTTCTATCACTGGCAACTGATGCAAGTGCTCGGGTGCAGGATTCAATGCCTGATTTATTCCGGGAGATGCTGGAAAGAATGTCGGAAATGGGACCATATACGGTGGGCCGCTTGGGGGGTCTAGGTGTGGTGCTAATCAGGACACCAAGCATGGAGGATTGATGCAATACTCACAATGGTGTTTCCGGGTATGAACACGGAAGCTTGAGAGGTACTTGGACACTGCTCGAACGACGCGGAGATATGCGACAAGCGTCGACAGTAAGGTGAGTAAAATTGCAAGTGAGTGACTGAAATGAGTTGTTAACCGAGCGAGTTCGAAGTTGTGTATGGATGTGCTCACATCTATGTCAATGTGGTACGCGGACTTCTCGTCAACAGGATGTGAGCTGGTTGGTACATTGTGAGCCATTTCAGTTGCTAAAAGGTTCATCTAAAATGTCGCTCCTCTTCTCCACCATTTATCTACTTGTCGATCTAATCTTCACGTCGACGGGACCTTTGGTAATGCCGAGCATTATCGACTTGTCAATCTAATCAGAAATGCACTGACCAGAATGCCATTTCATTTGAACAAATGGAGCAAGTGAAGGGAAGCCGAGACCACGGTACACTACGGGCTTATTATGATAGCATGCAAGATTCCCGAGCCAGATCTGCCAAAGCTATGAATACCTGTGAATGTGTTCTGCGAGGGCCACACTACCTTAAGGCCCCCCCTCGTTATCGAGGCAAGACTATTACGGTCAACGGCATTGGTGTGCCATCTTGAGGTTTAGCCCTTCTTCGGAATTACATTGGGTGTGTCCTGTCTTCAACTTGTCCATTGTTTTCATGGACGGACATTTTTGTATTGATCTTATCATTTCCGTTACTTTTTCTTTTCTCTTCTTCTTCTATCGACAACATCTTCATAGATATCTGATCTTTTTTCTCTCGTCCTAATATGTTTCTTGGTCTACGACCACACACCATCTCTCTGTTTTGATTTTGATCAATATGCGCTTCTTGACCTTAGTGGATTCTGAGCAGCCCGTCTCAATTTAGTCCACGGAGTGTTTTGCCGTTATTCTTCATTTAGTGGTGGTCGACTTATCCCCTTGCACTTAATTTGTGCTCTGAGTTCCTCTGCTTAGGCTGAGAGCGTACTCATGATTAGTGCGGCCTTGTTTGTCCCATTTCCTCATGTTACTCCTGGTGTTCTTTCATCCGCTCAGAGGCTTGCTGTCAAACCCAGCCAGCCTTTGGGGCCCTTGAGATGTCCAGGTCTATTCTAAGTTGAATTAAATTCAGCCAGCAAGGGCGAAAACTCAGTTATGACGGAATAGTCATCGGTGCGTAACCATGCTATACTAGGTAGATTATAATGCTAGTCTGTTGCAGTACCTCAGGCGGGAACATAACTGCACAGATGTCGATGAACGGCCCCTTGGCACTCTGTAGCAGGACGTTGGCATATTTTGCACTTGCGAGTCTGCCTTAAACGTGTCGGTAACGCGAAAACCGAGAGTGAAGAAGACGCATCTGGAGGTGTTGCATAATTTCTGACCAGGGTGCGGGAAGACATATGGAGGGAAGGTGGTAATGGGGGAGATATTTGGTGCTGGTTTGGGGCGACTGGCAACGAGTATTGTTGATGCGGAGCCGCAGGCTGGAGGGTAGCTGGGAAATGTGACAGAGAAGTTGACCGCTCCAAGACTTGTGAAAAGCCAATGCGGAGCAGTAGATCCCTAGCTGCGTCGGCATCATGAAAGCCACAGGCTACATTACCGGTATTCGTGGGAGCCCGGTGTGAGTTTTCAGAGTGATGAGCCTCCCAGTCATCAACAGGCATTTGGAAGAGCCTGTCGCCGCCATCCAGTGCTGCTGGGCTTAGGGGCACGTCAATATCCTCGTCCATATCCGCATCTTGTAATTGCTGGGCAGGGTTGGGAGCTTCTACATGTTCCGGAGGCGGGTCTGGACTGGACAGATAAGGGAGTTGTTAGTAGAGTCGCAAGACTGATCAGACCAATGTCTTACGTGACGGCGGGAGACCTAACGGGCGCAAACTTGGTCTCAAGCATGGATAAACACATCCATGCGTGAATCAATAGATTAGACAGCTCGAGACCATCAGTAGCAACCTTGCTTGCTCGCAATTCTGTTGCTACATCAACACATCGGGACAAGCTCTGGGGTGCAAGAAAATCGACAGCAATCTTAACGCATGGAGTGAGGTTGGCCACCTTTGGATAGACATTCATTAGACACGGTGTTTAAGTGAATTTCAAACAAACTGAGTACGTACCTGATGCACACAACCAGCAGGGATATAAACAAAGTCACCCTTACGCTGATTGAGGGTGAACGGGTTGACCCCAACGTCTTTAAGTTTCCCAAGCTGGTGCGGGGTGAGATAGGACTTTTGCTCGCTAATGGGGTCGCCTGTCTTCTTCTTCAAAGATTTTTTCAAGAAGTTTCTCAGCTGTGACCGATCTTCGCTGGCAAATATATGCCAGAGGGCCACACCATCGTTGGCCATAAGGTTGACAGCATCAGCCATGTCCATATGGAGACAGGTGCTACCGTGAGGCCCACTCGCAGTGGCGATATACATTTTCGGGCCTGAGCAACAGTGATAACTCACTCAAAGAGGTTCAAAATAGTCTTACCGGTGTCTGGCTTGTATTCGTAATTGGTTGGGTAGAAGTTGGTGATGTTCAAAGGGCCGTCTTCCGAAGTGAAGATGGGATGGGGTAACGAAAGTTGAAAATCGCGGGCCAACAAAGGGCATTTCTCTTTGAATGTCATTGTCGTCGGGTAGTCCTTCAATCGGCAATGTTATCCTGTTGCCTCAAGGCCACGTAGCGTACTCACCTTCAGTTTCAGAGTCTGTGTTTCTTGTGCAGTAGATGCCAAAGTCATATTTTCTTCCAAAAAAGTACGAACTGTCGTTTGTCTAGCTTGCTGAGGACTCTCAGAATCTTCAACGATGCACACGTCATCTCCGATGAATTTAGCCAGTGCCTCTGGAGAATAATCAAGGTCCAAAGCATCCAACCCGTGCTTTACAAAGGGCAAGCCTTCGGACCAAAGGCAAGAGAAGTCGTCGACAGCACAATCATTCAGGATAGGGATCACACGCTGAGTTATGTCTTTGGCCACTGTGATCGCAGGACCAAGGTGAGTGGGAGGTTGGGATGGTGCCGGGATTGGAATACTCTGAAGCCTCTCAGAAAGGCTTGCAAGCGCTGTCAGGCCGGTTGCTGAGGCCAGCGACAGAGCACGCTGACAATGCTTTGGCAGCCCCGGACAACACTGAAGGCAGAAGGATTTCCCGCAGCCCTCGCGAAACCAACAAGCAAATCCACATGTCCAATTACATTTGTCTTTTGAGCGTCAGAAACAGCTGGGGAACACGACAAGACGATAATGCACATACCGCACCGATCAGCTTGATACTCCGGGGACTTCGTTAATGGGATAATCCTTGGGGCGACCCGCAGAGCGATGATATCTCTCTCAATGATGGGAAGTAGCGTGCGGCCAATACTAGTCTTTTGAACACTTAGCAACAAGGAACAAGAGGAAAGGTCGAGTACGTGCTTGGAGCTGGGAAAAGTTCTCTGAGGTCATTCGAGGGAAGAAGGGTCGAGCATAAAGAAAGTCCGGTTCGTATTGGCCGTCACGAGCAAAATGCGTAAATCTCCCGCCATTGAAGTCGACTTCAACATCGCGTAGAAGGCAAACACGTCGCAAGCCTAGGATATACATGAGTCAAACTCTATAGCCACCGCTAATATGAGTCCACCTTGAAAGTGGCAACATTGCTGGATCTCAGGTTTGTGGGGTTTGCATTCAACACAAATGGGAAGACTATGTATCTTGCTTGCCAAGAGGGATTCCTTATCGACGGAGATATCCTCAAGAAATTGTTGACAATCGGTTTCCTGTAAGAGCCAGTCGCTGTCACCCACAGAATCGATGTCTGTAAGGTCGGAACCGTCCGAGGTGACGTCTAATTCAGCTACTGGTCGGTACGACATATGTTGGGCGAAGGTTTACGCAAGGTTTAAGGTTTATGCACGTTTACTCGGTGATGGCATCAACCTATCTTCTTCCACGTGGGCGTGTTTCTCACGTGCGCTTCTGACAAAGGCAATCGGCTGCGCAGAGACGCTTCTTAGTGGTATCGTCATGGGTATTGCATCATATATATAAATACTGGTATGTTCTTATAAATACTGTCCAAGGTAGGATGGGAACAGGAACAGACATCGATACGTGTCGACAAAGAGCCACCTCAAGTGTTTCCTCGCTTGCGCTTACACATGCGTTTTGGTACCTGACCTTCGGGTGCCCGCCTCTTTCGCAAATTGTAGCGGTGCGTCGGGACCTGCTCAGCGACGGCAGCACTCGATGCCATCCCGACATCCTGCTTTACTGTCTCCGACTCGTCCCACTTCATAGACCTGTTTGGCGTAACAACTGGTGTTTTGGTGTACGGGCTTTCTGAGAATGCGATAGAACTGGAAGAGGGATTCAGGTTGTATTCCGACAGGGGAGTCAGTGGCGACATGGACTGCTGATGATGGGGGAGATATCTGCCATTCTTGCATGAGAGTGCGGGCTGGATTTGCTTGGGAATGTATGAGCGGAGGGGAGGAAGACCCGTTTCTTCGTAGGCAAAGTCCCTGACTTTGATGCCCCACATTTCTAGCAGGGCCTCACGCTCCTGTTCAAAAGTAGGGGAGAGCTTCGTCGACGATACAGCGACAAGCGCATTGTTGCCTCTGCTGATGCCTCTGCGTGTAGTTGGGCAATCCTTTCATTGTCACAGCTTAGGCTGGCAAGTGGCATGATTTGATCTTCACATCCCGTCTGAATATTGATCACCGCCGAAGTAAACATTATATGAAAAGCTGAGTGTATCCTGCGAGGTCTGTGTGTGATATGTCGTCAAATATTCAGTGGCACCGGAGCTTTCCACTCTACGGAGTCAATTTTGATCACGACATTGACTTTTGTGCAGGACGGATCCGTCCCAAGCTGTCTGTCATATAACACGCTTTGACCCGTGGAAATGGAAACAGGAAGGTGTTCCTTAATTATTGAACATCGCATGACACTGGTTTCACATCCTCTCTTGTCGTGGAATGATAAGCCCTGAGGCATTGAGGCCTCGGAGGTCGGCGAGATCATGCCTAGGGTCATCGATGGATGCCGCGCTCACGGGTTTAGTCAACTATTATCCATAGCAGTGGAACGCTATTCGAGGTCCAATCGGCATGGTGATTTCACATTTACTACAGGTCATAGGCAGGTCAAAGCGGGGTTTTGCAAGTATGGAGCATGCCAGCTGACCATGAAGATGTGAAACAGGGTTTTCGGAAGTTCGCACCAAGTTCAGGGAGTTGGTTGCAGTTTTGAATTTTCAGTAACATATTGGGTGACTCAGCTCCACCTCCACTTGGGAGAATTTATGCGCATTAAAATGGTATATTGCGTTGAGTTTGTGTTGGTTTACTGGGTATGCGAGGCGGGGTATAAGGAATATAGGACCGCCAGTCTTATTTACCTAAAAAGGGAATATTACTCTTATGACCGTATAAGGGCAATAAGGAGCTCACACGCGCCAATACAACGTTGACCAAAGCTCAAGTCATCTAACTGCGAGATCTAACTGCGAGGTCACCGGTCATTCTATAGGCGGACGTGCTCATTGCCTCCGGTGACTTCTCACGCAGGCGTTTCGTCCGATTCTCAAGAGAAGCAGCGCACAGATACCGGGTTCAAGTTGTTCAAGGGAGTCTCCCGATATTGACTGTCTCCACAATCGTGACAATTCAGTGAATTATCCGCAAGGCGATGAATCGATGGCCGATGAACACGTTGATGAGCTCGATATATCTAATCATACCGTGATTAGGATCCTAACTGTCTCCTACGGAAGTTGGGAATCGACAGGAGCCCCCTGTATGGCACGACTCTTCACATAGATAAATGATCGCGAACCTAAGAAGACGTCTGGTAGGGTTTGCTACGGTATGCCTCGTATAACCATAGGTAAGTTCCGATTTGAATTCCTTCCTGGATCTCTAGCTCAAAAACTTGGACCTAGATGATCTCGACTCTGCTGCCGTGCCCATTCGTTTCTCAACGGAGCGTCAAACACCATTGATGATACTAGTCAGCAAAAACGGATTGGTCACCGCAGGATACATTAGCCAACCCGCCTTGGAGACACTGGCTGAGAGCCTGGCTGCGGAGCAGTGGTGTATCAACACCTTCACTCTAAATTGTACGAGGCTATGTTGTACTTAATGGTGCATGAGGTACTAAATGCTGCTGGTGGTATCAAAGCTTGTGATGGAAGTCAAGGTGAAATGGATACTGCTACAAGTGTTGGTCAAATGGAAACTGCTACAAACATTGGTCCTGCTACAATCCGTGATGCGCCAGTCTTGTTGGGTATCTGAGATCTTATGCGTGGGTCAGGAAACAGTTCTTTGGAGTTAGATGTGGACTTCAAGTCGGAGGCTGGTAAGGGCATGGTTAATATTCTGAATTGGAAGCCAAGTTTGGATACTTGCTGTGCAGTAAGCATCTGAATCTAACTGATCAATTTCATCTTCGCTCTCGCCCACATCCCCGCCTCTGTTGCCTCTCTCATCTACATATACATTGCTGTCCCCGTAACCTCCTTCGTCACCTCCGCCCGCAATTGCGCCCTCGTACAAGATGGGCCCAGTAACCCCAACTGGATGTTGTGCCCTCCTGGGATATGTAACTATAACGACAGAGTTCTTGAGAGTCGCCTCAATATCACTGGACTAGAGTATGAAGCTTGTCCTTAGTGCACCCAAGGATGAGATGAAAGTGAGACTTACTTCAATACCCATTGGAAGTTTGACATTTCTCTCTAAGATGTCCTTCGGAGCACACCAATTGAAACTTTGCGCCTGAAGGCTCTGTTCGGCTTCGTTCAACTTCTTCGCTCGGATCGTGAGGAGGCCAGCGTGGATGGATACGGCGATTTCGTCTTCCATGAATCCGGGAACTTCTAATATTAGGCGATAGATGTCAGCTCCGTTCAGAGAGCCTGCAATGACATCCATCCTGCGTATGTCCATGATTCAGCGACAGTTTATACAAGAGAAAGTAACTTACTTTGGCTCAACGATACGAGGACCCTTGGCCTCGGGTTTGGGCTTGGAAATAGGAGAGATTTTGATGTGACCGTCTACAGAAGAACCTCCAGCTCGAGCATCTGGAATAACCATACGAGGAGTAACATTCGCAAAACCAGTCGTCGCACGATTGTCTTTATTGTCATTGCCGAGTGACTCTTCTTGAATTGAGCGTCTCTGTGAGCGAAGGACGCTCGAGATTCCGGAAGGACCTGGTTCATTTTTATTATCGGTCATGTTGGATGCTAGCGGCTGCGTCTTGCTCACGGGCTTCTTAGAAGAGTTTGACAGGGAGTCAGAATGCTGTCTGCCCCTTCGAGCGAGCCACATGTGCAGATGCTGATAGCAGCATAATTAGCTTTCCAGTGCGCGACATTACTGTACACTCGCCTTGGACCTTTTCTCAGTCATATCCCACCATTCCTCCCAATCCTTGTTGAACGCCTTCCACCACTCTCTGAGTTGCGGGTGATCCTTTCGAACAGCCATGTATCCTTGGATACGTGCCTTGATGAATTCTCGCTGGTGCACTGTCATCCAAGCAAGCTCGACGGGGTCGGGAAATGCCATGGTTCTGAAGAAGTGTAGTGTTGTGCTGTGGTGGAAACATATAGAATGTTGGAGTTCGTCCAAGATAGGGGTGGGACTTGGTTTAGGGCAGGAGGTACAGGGGCCTCTACATTCGTTCAACATCAAGACTCAACATCATACTCTCAACATCATGTTCATCGTCGAACCGATTTTCATCTCATCCAAACACAGGCCGAGTGATGACAACTGTAGGGCTTTTGGTCTATACGAGTCTATAATCGGCTAACAACAGTATACAAACGGTAGCCCACGAAACGCCCATCCTGGGCAACACCAGCCCAGCACCAGCTTCTCTGCAGATTTCATGATGCGTTCGAGAGGGCTTCTCCTTACACAATGGAGAGGCGAATGGTATGGAAAGGTCTCTTCACAGAGTGGCAAAAAACTTGGAGGCTCGACACCGTCACTAGACAAGTAAGTGTACCTTGCACCGCACGATAGAATATTAACCACCTCGGAACACAGAATTTAGGGAATTATTTCAGGACTCATAGGCCTAGGCGCCCTTCGGATGGTATGAATGAGAGCATCCTCACAACGGAGGCTACCAACGTTCCTTCGGATGGTAGAGAGGAGCATGGGCACGTGAATGAGAGCATCCTTACAACGGAGTCTACCAACGTCTCGTCGACATCGACATATAAAGCCAAGTGAGTCATTGTATCTCTGCCCACAACGAGCCAATTCATCTGAATTTGTTGTTGAATCAGGACAAGGATCTTTCTAGTTTGGGCCGCCAACACCATCTTTGTAACTATCAAAATGCCAGGCCTCTGCATTTCTGATATCACAGTGCTTACCCAAGGAGGAGATATTTGTGTCTCCGCAGCCTCCAAGACCTTCTTGGACGATCTCGACTCTCGTGAAGGTGCTGCTGCTACGGAGACCTCTGCAAACGGAGCTGAAAGAACAAGCCACGTTGCTGAATGGGTTGTACGTGAGCGTCCCTCCGGAAAGATTCTGGAGAGATTCACCTTGGCACCTGGGATCCATGTAAGTTTCTTCACTCGGTTTCTTCAGCTACTGAAAACCTGGCACTCCGTTAATATTTGGCTTACAGGCGAGCGATATCAAAGCTTCACTTGAACACGGGATCCTGATCCTTCAGTTCCCTTTGGAAGACACGCAGCATCGGCCAATTCCGCTCAAGGTCATATCAACCAACTAGTTTCTGGCGAGTATATCCTCTGCGACCCAATTAGCAACTCTTACTGACACATTAGGTTAGCCTCTTTGCAATAAATCGTTCCCTGCTTGCCCATGCCTACTCATGCTTGCACGCACTTACCCTAGACATTGGCTGTAAATCGTCTTACTATCGTACCCATCAAATCGGAATAGACTTGTTCGCTAGTTACATTTTGACGCATCTCTTTGGGATTTTATTCCCCTTCGGTATAAAAGGGGCTTTACATGGCCAGTCTGATTCCCGAAAAAGCAGTGAGACAGTGAGTGAGACTGGTTGCTTAAGCGCTTACTCCCTCAAGGCCTCAAGCTCAAGCTGAGCCCCAAATCCTCTCAAGGCAGCCCATCTTCATCATCAAGTTCCCGACTACCTTCAGGACCGTTGAAGAGGGGAAGAGCATGTATGTCCTACGGATTTCTCAAGAATCAAGATCAAATGTGATGGTGTAAAGCCAATATGTGGCCTGTGCATGCGGCATCCGAAGGACGATGGATGCAATTACTCCGATGCACAGGGGCGCTCGAGGACAAAGGTTCTTGAGGAAACCTTTGCCAGTCTTGAAACTCGTCTCCATGAACTCGAAAATCCCGTGGAAATCCTGCAGAATCCACGCCTTCCGTTACACTGCACGACCCATACAGTGCCTAACGCGATAGTCATGATCAGTTTCGAAACTCCCCTTCTTTCGCCAAGCTTGTCGCGGAGTTCATTAGCTGCGCCGCCATTCTCAGTGCCGTCCGTGTCCAGCCCCATTTCAGCCTCAAGCGGCAGATCATCCAGCGTATCCTCCCCACTCCAGAACACGTCTCAATTCCTTGGCCATGAGGAACCACCATTACTCATCGTCCAGACGTCAGACTCTTCCTCCATCCCGCGCGCTTTCGACATGATGTTCATCGGCCCCTTCCCTTCGGTCAGACTCCCAACTCTCCGGCCAGTGGTGTGGCTATACACTCTCTTCACGTTCATCTCCTGACCTGGTCTAGAGTCGCTGTCGCTCTTCAAGCTCTCATACTGCATTTAGAAGAGAAAATTGTTGACCACCTCAATGCGACGACCAAGACCACTATCAATGTGCGTACCAGATCCATTTTCTTCCCTCTTCCCTTCATGCTGGAAGACGATAGCGCACCACCTCCCCCAGGGCTCTTCTCAGCTTCTCCAACACCATTTCTCCATCTCTTCCCTCTCCCTCTTGCAACACGGCCTCCGATTGATCACGCGTTATGATGCAATCGTTTGAACCGGACTGCATTCAGGCAATCAATCATTAATCATTCTCAAACTATCGTAATCTGAACTATCGTAATCTGAAGTTAAGAGCAATTTTGAAGAGGGTCACTACACTAAATGATGGCAGCTGTTGTGAGTATCTAGATGTAACCACGAGATGGTGTATCAGTCTGCATTGGGCGATCTCATTCAGTCTTGCCGTACAGTGAGGTGAGTCGCGTTCGATTTGTATGGCTCGCACGCACGTGCATGTCACGATATCAGGGCGAAAGGAGACTGAACAGGGGGAATGCATACTCGTTGAGCACGTACTCAGTCTAAGTCGTCTGATGTTGAGGGACACAAGGTGACATATATTACGTCGCATTACACTTGACACTGTTGTTCAATCATCTCACGCCGCCGCTAATATATCAGGTACATTTAACGTTCCCGCCCGATCCAGGATGAACACAAGTTGTGTTCAAGTCAACAACATCATTAGGTCTTGGAAAATGAGCAGTACAAATTGTGTATTAGACCAAAACCCTGAATGGATTTGCAAGCCTGGCTCCTCATCAGGGAAAGTATTAATTACTGCTAATTAAATACATATCCGATACTTTATAGTCTTTCAATATTTTCTTAACTGGACTCATCAGATTATGTCAGCAGCAACTAGCCGATCCACGGCACCTGCACATTGTCAAATCACTGGGCGTCTAGCTGTCCCCATCACTGGCACATTATTCAACTTTAAACGTTAAACAACGTTTAAACTCAAGCACGTCATACAATGAGTTCTTCGGACGCTCTGGACTTATATTACAGGAGTTATGATACGGTATAATGGTATTTCCTTCAGATATGAGTCTGAACTCATGAACGAACTAGGTTCGTCGATTTCTTGACCTTGAGGCCCAGCTCGACTCTTCTGGCGACAAAGATGATCAAAGCGAAGAACTGAACGGTCCTCACCTCTCTTGCCTCCAGAGATCTCATTCTGAAGTTTTTCCTTTAGAATTTCTTGTTTCTGAATCCACGCCAACCTCATCTGCTTCGGACCAGCCTCCAAGTTTGGATGTGATGTGGCATGTTGACTTTGAACAAGCCCGACAGGAGGCGGAAGCTTCGGCTCAGGACCTGATGTCTCGCCACAACGTATATTGCGAAGGTCGATGGCGCGCTCAGTCGGATCTCGATGATCACACTGCTGATCAAGGTTGGAAGAATCCCATCAAATACCTGCCTTCCATACACGACCCCGAGATTTGGAAGGTAGATGTTAAGGTGTGTATCACCCATTCCGTTTGTTCAAAGCTCACGTAGGCCCTCGTATAGCGTGGATGGGAAATGGCGGTTGTGGTGACTATCTTGAATAAATCCATCACATTATCTATCCCGGTCATGAGCGCATTCTTTAGGGATTCCATACCAGGTGCCGTATATATAGAGGGTAGCTACGCTAATTGTGTCGAAGTCCTACGTGGAATCGACCATGTACGTCTCCGCTACACCCAGGCATCCGCCTTCATCGAATTCGTCACCCTTGGCGATCAGATCGCTCTACTCCAGCAACCAATGCATACTCCGGGACCCTCCATTCCTTCATTTACTTGGATTCGAGGCCGGGGTTTGTATAGGAATGACCTAGCGGTCGTGAGCAGCGTTTCTAATTCATCCGATGTCGAGGCGTTAGTAGTTCCTTGAAGGCCGACATTGCGTTATCGAAAAAGGCACCCCCCTCAACTAGCTAGGGAGAGCGACTCCTTCGGTCGAGATTATAGAAACCCGCTCATTTTGAATGATGAGAATCATATTCAGGGCCTCGAAATCCGCCGTATACCTGTACGAAACCTCCAGCTGGCATCGATCCATCCCACTTTCGAAGAATTATCCTTGTTTGAGTCCTCGCCTTTATTTGACCCTTGCCCATTGGAAACATCCACATGCTCACAAGAATTACAATCTCTTTCCCGATCTTTCTCGCGATTGATCACACAGACAAAACGTAGCGGACTACCTCTTGAGCTGGGCGAACGAGTCGTGGTCATCTCTGGGATTCTCAAAGGTATCCGGGGGACTTTAGCCGATTTACTCTCATGTTCTGCGATCATCCTCGCAGATCTCCAAGACAGCATGGATCCATTTGAAGTCCCTGTCGAGGATTTGGACACCCCTATCTCAGCATTAGGAGCGTACGTGGAGATTGTACAAGGACCTTATCGCAGAATGGGCAGTCGAGTCATCAGAAATGTCAACGATTTATATGTCATAGTGGATCCCAGCTCAAAAGCCCAGCATATCGAGGTGCCTGTCTGGGAACTTGCACGCCATTTTGGATTGGGAGACTTTGTTCGAGTTATTGAAGGAACCCATGAAGGTCTAGCCGGATTTATCGTCAAGGAAGGACACTCAACCGTAGAAGTGTATGTCTATAATGGTGTGAACACCAATGAGCAGCTCCTGGTATGCCCGCCTACTTCTTCTTCTATCATCCTTGCGCTGACCAGGGTGCCCAGATTGCTGTTAGCCTCTTCCAGATCAAATGCTGCACACTTCCCGTTACTATAGCAAGCAATGTTGAACCCGAACCTGTATGTCTTCCGTCGCCTACGCATGACCCGTTCAAAGGTCTGGAGGTGTTTGTCATCAACCACCCGATAATGAAGGGCCGAACTGGTTACATTGTTGGCTACTCCTTGGAGAAGCCAGCATCGGAAGACTCAACAGAGGAGACATACATCTTCCACGTCAAGCAAGGTATCAGTATATCTTCATACGCCACCTCATTAACAGCCCAGTACCTTCTGGAAAAGTAGTAAGCCTTGTTCTCGCGTCATGATTACCTCTGTCGCTCTATCAGCTTATGCGTCCAGCTCAAGGCTACCGATTTTGAAAGCCTCGTTGCTTCCTCATGCGCTGTTACACCCACCCATTGACCATTCGCCTGGGCATGGGTCGACGCCCCCTCCTGACGATCCCCATGGAAGATGGCCAGAAACGTCAGGCAGCCAAGAACAGGACATGGGTGTGATCCTATCTTTGGAATCATCTCATTCGTACACTCATACTGATCATGAACTAGACCGTCATTGGCTACTTCACCCTTCCTTGATCAACTGAAAGATACATGTTCAAATCCACAGGACAACGGAAGTCACACACAACGGGGTTGTTACCAACAAGGGTTTCTGGCGAGGAAAATACGAGGGCCAAACTGGCTATACAGTCATGACTATGCCCTTGACAAAGGGAGAAGAGAGCTCCATCATAGTCAAACTCTGTCCAAATACGACGTCGCGTAAATTTCGCGTTAAGTACCTCGATCCTGTTCAAGACCCCTCCATGTTCGTTATCGGAGCTCGCGCTGTCATTATAGGGCCGGATCTGCAGGGAGATGAGACTTACCTAGGTCAATATGGCAGGGTTGCATTTTGCGCTTATATGCTCCCTTCAGACGTGCGAATGCTTGGCCTGGAGTCACGAGCTTGGTGTTACTTCAAGCTTACTTCCCTTTGCTACTCAGGTCATTTGGCTGAGTGGGACACATCGGTTGTATAATAGACTATGAACTCCCATCATTTGATGAATTTCACAAGGGCATTAATGACGTTCTGAATATTGCTTTTCGAGCACATGTACCCATCTCTCACCCACTGGTCCCCCAGTGCCTCATTTTTCGACAGCCTGATGCTTCCGCTCAAGCATATCTTTTGGAATGAATCCCATCCCTACAGGGAGATGAATGAATAAGGAATCGTTTGTAGTGTACGACGTACATTTACTTTTGTCGTCCATTCGTTCCGTACTTGAATTCTGATTCCGGTCTATTGACATGCACACGCTCCACGACACACGACAATTGCAACTTGTTCTCGGTGTGTCTTCCGGGGATGGGGCGTTGGGAAACTTAAACATAAAGTTATTTGCTTGCTGGAACTACTCTCAAGTGTATATATAAGCTACTCTACTCCAGTCATACGCCTAACAGTGAGCGTGGATGGATGTAAGAGAGAGTGTGTGCGGACGTTCAAAAGTCCAATGGATAAGACTCAATCACTCGGGGCTTGCCGTGGCTGACCAATGCACGGCAGTTCCCGAGTTATCGTTGCCCCATCCTACTTCTTATGTACACGTTCTCTTCTCTTCCTACGCATTCTTTCTTTGGCTTTGGTCGACGTTGTCGTCGTTATTACTATGAATTCTACCTCTACTGACAGTGATGCGCCTTCTTGGGAGTTGAGCACCATGGGCTCGCCTTCCCATATCACCTCGTGCAATCCATGCGAGAATTTTCTTGTCCACATATCTCAGTGCTGGACTGCCAACGAAAGCAGCCTTCGGGACCTAGTGCGATCCCTTGTGAACTCTCCAGCTCGAATTCTTGTTCTCGAGAAACAAATCCTTGCTCTGCGAACGCAGCTTGATGCAGCAAGTTCAACCCAATTAGCCGCTTCACCCCCGGTGGATATGGGAGAACGAATCCGAGTCTTGGAATTGGAGAGAGATGGCATTGCGAAAGAATTGAAATCGGAGAGAATCCTTTCCACTGAACGGTTGGAACATATCGAGTAAGCCTCCTCTAGATGTCTACTCTCATCCATCATGGTTAACGAGGTCATATCCAGGGTGCTCATATATGACGTTACGGGGTCGGATCTGCAGGGCGATGAAACTTACCCAGGCTAATTAATGACGTTACGAGTATTGCTTTCCGAGCACATGTGCCTATATCTGGTGGGCAAGAGCAAGCCACATCTGCGAGCCTCAGTTCAACATGTCTTGCCTTGGAGTGAACATTGACTTCGGAGACCTCGATTGCTGGGATCACAAGGGAAAAAAGAAATCTCGACGAAGCTGCGTGGCCTATGTCTTGACATTGTAGCTCAGTAGACATGATGTATGGGTATCGTTGCTATCGCACACGAAGCTTGGACGTTGGGGCTGAAGCGTACACAGGACACCTTAGTACCATCCCTCAAATATAAATCGACGACAAAACAAGACTCAAGAACCGACCATTCAGAGTGACTGTCATCCGTGAATATCATATTTGCACTCCCCAGAAGTATTTCAGAGTTTGATCGTCTTGTCGCGTGAGCCAGAAACGATCTGTCGGTTATCTGCGCTGAAGCTGACGGAGAGGACGTCAGAAGTGTGGCCGAGAGGAGGTGGCGATGGCGGTCATGTTGAAAGTTTAGTTATTGTTGTAGCTGCGACCAACGATGAGCCTGTCAGTGAGGGACTCCACTGGTCCCCCCGTACCTCAGTTTTGGACAGCCTGATAACAATAATGATGTCTTCGTTCGACGAAGCAAGTGCAACTGACAGGGATTAAATACAAGCGCGGTAAATACACTTACCGCAATTGACGGTATCCAACATGGAACGAGAACCTGCCGTCAACAGAGTTGAACATCCCTTCATCACTCTCGCAGCAAAGCACTGTTATGTTACGTCTCTACGCAAACCCACAGCGTGGCCCTCCTCACGTCCCATGGTATGAGGCGGCGAGATACAAGTCTAGCATGTGGTAACATGAACAAACCAGCAATTACTAAGGAATGAGAATATTGCACTTGTCCAATATATCGCGGACGATATTCATATCACTAGGCATAGCACCGACGACATATGCCGCTTGCTCATAACTTGTCCCAATGGCCATGTCGTCTTCAACCTCGAGCTTCATGATGACAAAGTTGCCGTAGACCATATCCCGGCGCCCATCCCGGCACAACTGATAATTTGGGCATCCTTCAAAGACTTCCTGGTCCTCAAACAAGACTGTATAATGGAAGGACGTGGTAGGCAGGTTAGGGACCATGACCGTGGCAAAGTTGTAGTCGGATGTGCCCGTGAAATGCGCCGGGAAAGGGGAGCTATGAATGTGTACTCGAAAGTACCCATCTACCAGATAAGGGTTCATGGTAACTCGGATGAAGGCGCGGTAGTCTAGTTCGTTGATGCAAACTAGAGAAGAGTTTCGGACGCGGCGCTCAAGGCGCGCGAGCAGGTATCCGGTGTGGCCTGAAATGCAGAGGACAACCACGCGATCGTGAATGGTCTACCGACTTAGTTTAACTTTCGCTGGTTCGAGATTGTCAAGTTCACCTTGTTGCCATCTGAACTACCGGTTATCGCCTTGACGGAAGAACCGATCGTGTCGAATAGCGACGCGACCATTGAGTAAGCGAGCAGAGGTAGGTTTTCGAGGCATGTCAAGTTTGCGTCCATAGAGAGGATGTGGGTGGTGGGTAGCTTGGAAAATTGCGCTATAAAAGTGCCATGATGCGAGCATTTTAAAATTCCAAGATGCTGATACACAGATCATTGCCCCAACGACATGCGGATTGCAATGGCTCGCTTCGGGATGGGATGCTCAAATGGTCTCCCCTTAACTGCGTGTATGAACTCATGTTAACCGCACCGAATACCCGTGTTTTCTTTGCTAGGAACACTCCTTCAGTATTGAATCATCGGATCTCATATTATCCAATAGAAATGGAACCAATATAGCATACGGAAGATAGGACGACGCAAGACGTTTTGATGGGCTTGATAGCCCAAAGCATATCGAGGATGATCAATGAATCATCCGAAGTGCAAATGTGGTAAGTTCGCCTCCCACTTATAACAAGTTTAATCTCCTCTTACAAATAATGCTAACAACTCGCCTACAAGTTGAATCAGTATATGACATATAGTCCAATTGTTCAAGACAGGAGGAGCTCCTGAACCTAGTCAACATCCCCTTTCCCCCTATCTTCGCGGACACAATGTAGCTACTCATCTCTCCTTCTTACATTACACTCGATAGCCTTACACTTTTAGCTTTTCTTTTCTATGTATCTGGCTAGTTGGCTTCGTCCCTGGGCGAGAAATCGACAGCATTACCCGTCAACGAATACAATTTGTTTCCCCAGACTAGCAGGATAAATTCATGAAACGCTACCAAGTACCAACTGTGAAATCATTGCTAATGCAGCATCACTTATCTCTTATATGCCTCCCGCCGATGTATGGTGTTTCACACAGGCTCTATTGATTCCGTGCGTCATGCATCATGGATCATGGCTTTCATGAACGATCTGATACGTAGAATTTAAATGATCTGTCCTTAGTTAGATGGTTGATATGTGTCATTATGTCTGGTCGAGCCCCATTGCCACGGCCAACAAGGGTTTCGCTCATCTCCATTTCGTCCAGGAATCCTAGGAGAGCCTCAGTAACGGTCGGTTTATTTCAGTATTGCTCCAGGTATGTTTATACTGATCACCATATTTATCTAGGAAATTCGGTCGTTCTTACGCCGGACATTGGGAACAATAGGTGTCTGGATAATCAGAGTTTACCAAGCCAACGAAGAGTTTTCCTTGCGATTGAGCGTCTTAACACAACCCAGAATTCCCCCAGGCTCGCGCTCGCGTGCCAGTCTGCATCGTCTCCGGCTGCATCCAGGCCGCGGTGTAGGTCGACGTCAACGCCAACCTTTCCGTGGAAACCTGGTGAGCTCAGAAGTGCGTGCCGTTCGCCGCCACCAGGCTCCTGGAAACCATGTTCCCGGTTCAACCTACGCGGAGGAGGCTACCCGCCCTCCTCAAGAGCCGCGAACCCCTTCTCCTCCACGTTTACCGCCCCCTCCTCGTCTTGATTATTGGTTAAGACCAGGTCTTGATCGTCCGAGAGACATCCGCCGAGCACGCCAAATCGCAGACTTGACCGCGTTGGCGCGTAAGTGGAATTGATAACTCCATTTCCACCGTTCCTACTAATATGTTGTTAAGGACTGTCTTCTATGTATCAGCCAGCACCCCACCCTAGCTCGACTGATGAGAGCACTGAGAGCCCCAGCTTAGATTGCAATAATGACTGGTCTTCGGACGGAGGTTAGTCCCTCATTCATGGTTTGATGGTCCCCCCAATGATTGGTGCTATAGAAGTGTATTCGCCCCCTCTGCAAGAGCTCTGCATCGGGCGATCCGAAACGATAAATTGGCATGATAATGATAACTACGATGACTTTGACCCAGGTCACTTGCAACCCCAGGAAGCTATTTCCATCGATGCATCCGATATCAATGACGACACTCAAGGATGGAGTGGCTTGGACGAAGTTGTTGACTGCTCGTCCGTGCTATGTTATACCTGGGACCATATTTGGTGTCCTTGCGAGGATGCCTCGAGAGGTCTGGACGAGGGCGTGGTCTCCGCAACACCAGAAACTCTGTAAGTTCTTGCTGGTTCCTCACACAATCAGTCTGACGATCCTAGCATTGCCAAGCTACTCAGAGCTGCTTGAACAAGGCACTAGCTTTTTGTGGGCGGGGATAGGATGGGATAATGTACAGAATACAAGAAGTGACTACTACTACGAACTTGCGGAGAGTATTGATTTCTCACTTGGTTGGGGACGCGCACAAGATGATTCAGCTGACTCACGCTGATGCTCCCGGAGACACTATATACCTATGTCTTGACCTCCCAAGGGATTTCGGATTGCGAGGACGAACGAAGCCTTCCATCTATCACAGCTCATTATAGCTTTAGTCTCCCACACGTGACTCAGGTCTAAACCTAGTTTTGAAATATACCACCCACATTTCCACAATGTCACTCGATTTTGTTGATGCTGAGGACATCACTCAACGTCACCGGCAAGGTCTCCCTGTCCCCTTGCCCCATTTGACAATGGACTACGATCCCGGCTACACGGGAAAAACTCAATCGTCCGGTATCAAGTTGGATGTCCCACCGCTGGACTTGGAGGGAAGGTTGCGGTGGATTTCCCAGTTTGAGGAGAAAGTGAACGCCTTGGAGGTCTGCCCTACGTCTCGTGAGTGAAGGATTCTCTATTAAAATCGTCCTCTCCAAGTCTTGAACTCCAATCAGTAAATATCACTAGCATCCCTGAATGCACCGAGCTCCTTAGCGAGTGGAATCCCCAACTATTGTATTTCCTCGTACATCGGGAGGTAGCCGAAGAGAAAATCAAGAAGATGGACAAGCAAATTCGCGAGCTTCAAGCCCAAGTTGAGGAGCTCAAGGAGTACATATCGAGGTCGCCAAGCTTGGCGGTGCATTCTATGAAGAAATGAGGTGTGTCTAGCACACAAACTCAGCGGTCCGATATCAACTTATTGCATAGGCTCGGCCCTTTGAAGAGTGTTTCATGGCCGGGTTGTTATCAATGTTTTTCTTGGTCAAACTGTGTTGTCTTACGTTTTGTCTATCAATCCGTTCTGAATTCATGTACTTGCTTTGATTTTGGTTTTTAGTCGATATGGGGATCTATGTGTAAATACTTCAGCTCCAAACACTACTCATTAGACTCATTATAGTCCGGAATAGCTGCAATGCTACTTACAAGTATCCAACAGTTTCTGCGCATTTCATCTTACCTAAGCTTCTGTTGAATTTTGACACGTGAGAAAGCAGATCAATCATTTCTTTCTTGTTGACTCACCATCCACTTTCACTTTCACCGTCTCGTTGTCGAGACATTTTTTCTCATCTGGAATCATGGCCGGTGCAAGATGTCTTGTCACTTCTCGTAGTGATTGGTTTTACTGTGAAAAGTACCTACCCTGTGGTGACCACGCTGCCTCATGGCCCCCTCGTTCTCGAGGAAACACTTCTATAATCATTGCTGATTACCAGATAATTGTGCCATTGTGAGGCCTACCTCTTCCTCGAAATATTGATCACTGGTGTCAGCACGCCCAACTCCTCTTCGGGTGCTCGAGCCTCCATTCCAATGTAAATACTTGGTGTTCTTGCTCTTCGACGTTTGGTTGCCGTTGGTACACTTGCTTCTAGTTTTGTTCGCGATTTGTGCTACCCTACACACATTTCCCTTCGTCTCTTCAGTTGTTCACCTTTTTATTGTTTCCATGGACGGACACTTCGTACTTGTCATTTCAATACCTTCTTTGCGCTTTTTTCATCGACGGACATTTTGGTAACCCATCAATCCAGTCCTTTCTTTGGTCCATTTTCACGGACTGAAGTTTCATTGTCGCAGACATTGAATATTTGATTGTTCCTGTTGCTACGCTGTACACATCTGTATGTTATGACACTGACCAGTGGATGTTGCTGGCCTCGGTCTAGGCCGTGGAGCATAGCACCATTACTCCCCTCGAACAAAGTCGATATAGCGATTGAAACGAGTGTTCTTGTGAACGACTTGTCTCACCCCTCCCATCGTGCTCAAGGATGCATCGCCCCCTAATTACGCCGCGCACTTCATCTCTAGTCTGTCTGCCTTTCCCCCCCACCTGCTCGCGATCCTCTATAAATCTCTCCCTCGGGAACTTCCCCCCGTGTTTGGGACATCGCAAGTGTCAAGTTGGTGCTCAAGCACCATGTGCTGGGAGAGTTGGCCAACTCCTCATGCCCTGACTGCGCATGAGGGTTCAATTGATGCAATCACAAAGACTGCGGAGACTGGGTATGCCCAGTGTCGGTGATCATAACTTCGGAGGGCGTACAAGTTTGCTATGGCGGCACCACAAGAAACTTGCTATCACTGCATGCACGGAAGCTTACTATCAAGCTACGCAGGAAAAAGGTGAGTAGAAAGTATCTTCCCTTTCTTGTGGTGTGTTGAAGAAAGGTGGAAGTAGCGATGAGATTACTGAGGAAGGTGCTGCTGCCATTGATCATGGAAAAGATAGTTTGGTATATATCCAACTCGAGAAGCAGAATGAGAGGATGAAAGAGGCATTGATCAGGTGAGTCCTGCCGTTCATTCATATGCATCAACGCAACTTGAATGAATTGGTTTGCTAGGCTACGCGATGTGTCCCAAGAGAATGAACAAGAGCATCGTCGGCGCATCACGGAATTGGAGAAAGACGTGGATAGTCTCGATGAAATACAGAGTACGTTTACCCCCCTTTTTCATCTGTATTTCAGCTCAGTATGAGTCGACGCTCGGTCAATTAACCAATGCTGAGATTCTCATTGATGAACTGAAGGCTCAGTTGGATGCTGCTGCTGGGGCCGATGAGCTCCTCGTTCAGCTCACCGATCGCAACGACATTCTCAGCAAGGTGAGTTGTCGTTCTCCGTTCTTAGTGTTTACGCTGACGAGGCTTCTCAAGAAAATCCACGAGATGCAAATTACCATTGAAGATCTTGAATCCCTGAAGGAGCTCAATGATGAACTAGAAGAGAACCATATCGAGACTGAAAGAGCTTCGCAGGAGGATCTTGGTATAGTCGACTACAACTGAGCAGTTCCCATCCACTCATTTCAGTTTAGACGCGAAGGATTCCGAAATTTGCGAGCATATTGCTAAGACTGATGCTCTGGAAGAAACTTGCCGAGACCTGGAGGGCACTATTTCTCAATTCCAAGAGACTTAGTCATGCAACTTCAAGGGTGAGTCCATTTCATCACCACTACAGGACTCAATTCGATGATGTATTTTCTCTCAAGGGAACTTGGTGCACTTCAAACACAAACACATACGGCTCAGACTGAATCCGACAGGGCCGCTTTGCAAACGGCCGCTATGATGGCCCTCAATCTTAAACTCCAGTCCTCAGCGTCGAAGAATCAGGCTCGGAACATCGAGCTTGAGCTTGCGAAGCTCGAGGCTAAGGAAGCAAAGATTACCCGTTTGACAAGTCTTTCCTCTCATCCAAACTTGTGGCTGATGTTTTTCCGTAGTTTCGACATTGTCAAAATCTCTGGTAAATCCGCCGTTTCAAATGCGATGGACACATGGCAACGCCTCTGTTGTCAGTGGCTTGACAAGAACAAGAACGACCATCGTTTCTGTGGTGAAACTTTCGATTGAAAGTTCCAATTGCAGACATACAGGAGCAAGCAATCCATCCACAAATTGTCGTCCTGGCTTGCTGCTTTTACAATATACTGTTTGCCGTTTGCCTTAGCCTTGATGGCTACTCCCCCCTTGCTTTGGGCATGTATCAATATCTAGCTAAGTTGAGGTTCGTGGGAATGGTCCGTGGGTGCGGGAAAGTACACGTGTCTGCCACACGACGAAGTCCATCAGTCCCCGAATTTGGAGGGCAGGAACGCAAGTGTATCAATGTTTAGCACTCGACGATGGATTCTATAACCGGTCCTTGGGCTGGAGAGGTATGTGGTCACGCTTGACTACCCGTCTCTCTATCTCTACCCCTTCTCCAAAATATTACTATCACGCATAACTCTTTGCATTTGCAGAAGGAAGAGGATGTTGAAATGAGCGAAGCGTCTTCTCTCGATCTCGCCCAAGTACGTCAAAAGTTATTTCACCCTACCTGAATTTATCTGTCGACACCAGATCGAGGATGTCGAAATGATGTTCGACTCATCTCCGTCCAAGTCCGTCCAGAATGTATGTAGGATAATCCCATTCAGTCGCAAATCATGGATTAGTCCCTAGACCGAAGATATCGAGATGTCGGATGTAGATCCTCCATTGAATACCTCGTCGGTGGTGGTTCGCGTAGAAGCCAAGCCAGGCATAGTGGTTGTTGTCATTGGTGTCGTTCAGTGAGTACGTTTTGGGAATGATCTAAGCTGCTCAAACTCAGCTATACTAGGTCTTAGTTGCAATTGCTGCCTGTCTCTTTCTCTAGCCCCTTCTTGCACTTGTGTAGCTCGAATAACATCAAACTTTCTACCCGTTAATCCCGAGTACCCTGATAAGAAGAGTTCAAGTCTTCGCCACGAATAGCTACCTACAATTTCGTTGCATCCCACCCCGCCCGTCGAGCTATAAACCAGCCGGGGTAACGGAAACGGTTAACTTGCTTCCAGCATCTGCGGTCGACTTGTGATCCATCAAATCATGAATGCGGCATCACTCAAACACGATCTCCCGGTCCAGGCATTTCGTTCCGAACTACAGTATCATCCTCCCACCATCGATAACTAAAGGGCTATTATAGGACACCTCGTCTTCACCCAAATGTCTTCTGCAGCGCCGCCTTATTTCATCCCTCCTCCTCTCACCAGCCTCACAAAAACATGTCTCTCTGGTTCTACGAGCCTTTCTCTGACTTTGACCGCCTCTTTGATGATGCGTTCAACGCTCGCACCTCTGGCCAACCTCGTCAGAGACAAGTAACTACTCCCAATACTGTTACCGTTCTTCGCCCAAGGTACATTATTTTTGCTTAAATCCACCTTCTGACTCATACTTATGATGGTGCTTAGGATGGATCTTCACGAAGATGCAGAGAAGAATGTTGTAACAGCGACCTTTGACTTCCCTGGGTTCAGGAAGGAAGATGTTCACCTCAACTTCCACAACGGACGTCTGACGGTTTCCGGTGAGAACACTACATCTTCCGAGAAGCAACAGGTATCTTCGTCCCAAATCCTTTGACCACGCGCGGCGTCGCGACCAAGCTCGGCGCAGAGAAGGGCAAGGTTGTGTACACCAATGGTAAAGTCATAATCGTATGTACACCATTGTCCTCATCCCGCAAATCCTTTGCTAATCGACGCGCTCAGATTCGCGATTTAAACGTCAGGAATGCTTTCATCCTCAGACATGGGCCAGATGACTGAAGAAATACGCCTGCTTATAGGGCTCGAGCCCTGCGATAGCCTACTCGCAGCATGTTAAAGATCCTACTGTTGCCCGTCTGTCACCGTCTGGATACTACTGCGCTTCCGCAGATGTGAGCGGGACTGGTTCGTAGCTTCGCGTCTCTACTGGATTGAACATACTAACCTGCTAGATAACACACAGTAAGGATATGGGATACAGTGGGTGAGGACCAAGTATTGAAGGGTGAATACAAAGTCATCGGTGGTCGGATGTACGTCCCGAATCAAACATCCGCGACATAAGTCATTTTATATCTAGCCCAGAAACGATCTGGCTTGGGATGGAGAAAGTAAACGCATCATAGCTGTCGGCGATGGGAAAGAGAAGTAACTCTCCCATAACGATCAAACTTACAGCGGTTACAATGGTTTAATTTGCAGGTTCGGACATGCTTTCATGATGGATAGCGGTTCATCCACAGGGGAGATAATCGGTCACTCTAAAGCCGTCAACGCTGTTTCAATCTGCCAACAACGCCCATTCCGTGCCGTTACAGCAGGTGACGATACGACTATCATCTTCCATCAGGGTACGTTTCCCCTCTCAGTCAAACGATCTGTACCTCAATACCAACACACCAACTATAGGTGTTCCATATAAGTACGACAAGGTCTGGCATCCTGTCAATAGTCGAAACAAAGCCTACAGCTGATGATTGCAGTCAATCAAAACACACAGCAAATTCGTTCAAGATGTCCGATATTCGCCATCTGGCGATCATTTTGTCAGTGTCGGACTCAAAGATTTTCCTGTACGATGGGAAGACAGGTGATACGGTGACCGAGTTTACGGATGCTCCTCACAAAGGCAGTATCGTAAGTGGCCTCCGCATGATATATATCTTGTCGTTCTCATGTCACACAGATGGCCGCTGCGTGGAATCCCGATAGTAAATTTATAGTTACATCGTCGGCAGATTGCACTGTCAAGCTATGTAAGCTGAATCCCTCTTCGCTCATCCACGAGATGATCCTCATCATCGATTACGCCAGGGGATGTGGAAACTCGCAAGGCTGTCACAACATGGAGCGTCGGCTCAGGCGTGAACCACCAGCAGGTTGGGAATGTGTGGAGTGGCGCCGAAGATATCGTCTCGCTATCCATGTCAAGCGACCTCAACGTCTTTGATAGGCGAGCAAACAGCGACAAACCAACACGCGTCATCAAGGTGTTCCACAGTGCCTTACCCCGAGTGCATTGTATTGCTCACCCTTGCTTCCTTTCTTCTCCAGGGACCAACAAGATCTATCACTTCCATCACTCCAGCTTCGGATGGTACCTTCCTAGCGGGCTCAATAGATGGCCGCGTCGTATCATTCTCCAATACGTCTACTGAATCGGATAGTGTCGTTGGTGATGGTCATAGCAATTTCGTTTCTGGTTTGGCTAAATCTCCTGCCGATGGCACGATTTACTCTATCGGCTATGACGACAGGGTCAGGGAGATAGGACCCTCTGGCAAGGAGTTTACGTACGTAGCCTTTGGATACTTCAGTATTCTACTGGTCATCTCTTTATCTCACCATGTCCACAGCGCCGCGGTCACAGCGACGGAGTCCCAACCCCGCGCGATCGCGGTGGCCAGCGATTCCACGGTCTTCGTTGCGGAGATTAACAGTGTCGAAGCCTTGAGGTCGAATCAGAAAGTTCATGAACTCAAGCCAAAGTATTCTCCCCATTCCGTTGCTGCGAGTGGTGCTCTTGTAGCTATCGGAGGCGATGTGAGTACCATAAACGACTCCAACGGCGTATCCTCTTGATGTTTCAACTCGTCGATTTCATGTAGGACACAAAAGTTCATCTGCATGGGTGGGATGGTAAAGCTCTAAAGGAGACAACGATCCTTGAAGGCAATAGGGGCGTTGTTTCCGTATGACCCCTCTGCTTCGGAAATACAGAAAGCTTCATATTGGAGCATACCCAGAATGGGTTGAAGCAACCTCGGTGCTCAGTAGTATAGATCCTAAATCTGAGACATAGATGTTTCATTGTATGAACACCTTAGTGATAAGATATGGATACACGCACCGTCTTGGCGATCATATATTAAGTGAATGTTCAAAGTTTTCTTTGCCTCTATACCTTGACATTATTCTCATTTTCGCACTCATGATTATTGATGCCCGCATTCCCAATGTTTTCAGGGTATGCTTCTCCTTAATATTCAAGTAAAAGTCGGAATCAATCTTCTATATCTCTCCTCATGGATACTTTTTCTATATCCAAAATTTAAACAGCGGAAATACAAAATGGAAAATTCTGTACAAAATTGAGAGTGTTATCTTCCATAATACCAGTAACTACAGCCATATTTGATTCACATTAGCGTCACCATAACTTCATCATATTTGCAAGGAAAGTTTAGGGCAAAGCCCGCAGTGAAGATTTCCAAGTTAACTACAACAAGATAAGAATAGTAATCCCATGCAAGAGGTGGAAGCATACCATCTTTAGGTACACAGATCTTCTTGACCCGGAGAAACTTCTTCATCCGAGGTATACGAGGGTGAAAACCATAATAAAGGGTTGGAGGGCAAATCAAATGATGTGCTGGGGGGTAGAGGCAACGAGGCAGTTCTTTTATAGGCGTGAGCGCTACCGCATCTTCCTCCTAGGTGGCAACAATGAATTAAGAGACCATTGAATCATACAGAGAGTACCTTGAAACGTAGATAAGGCCCATATGGGCACCATGCCGGACTAAAGGCCTTGATCTCCGAAAGTATGGGCTACAGCCACGGGTCTTCCAGCACATTCGGGGGGGGGGGGGGCTGCCTTGGTAAGGGAGCTTGCCTTTTAGATTTTGTTTGGGAAAGGGCAGGCCTGGCAGTATCGTCATCAATGCGAGACAGATATCCTTGCTTGGCAAGTGGGAGGACTGGTCATCACATTGGGATGTGTCGGCAGAAACTTGCATGTTGGAAGTTGGGAGGATGAAGGACAGCTGGCGCTAATGGATGTGAAACTTTATTTACCACCCCTGAGTAGGGTCTAGACCAGAATGGGCTGTGTGGAGGATAATGAATGGAAGTGTCTTGGGAGACGGGAGGATAATCGGCCCTAAGTCAGCACTTCTACGGTATAGGAAGCCAGGACTGGTGCAAAGTTGCGAATGGAATCATTGTGAATGTAGCTTGAGACGCAGGAGCGAACCAGCACTAAGTTGGAGACTGTGAGGGGCATAATGTGTATGAAGCTTGGATATAAAGGCTGAAATCCAGGATGGCTGGAGTTACATACCGAACATTCACAACCACTTCACCATGCCTCAAAGCAACCCCACCACAGACTCGGAGGAACTCGAAGCCATGAGGGTAACGGCATTCTAGTACTGCGAGTAGCAACAATCCGAACTAATGATATATGCCAGATACATGACCAGATGCACCTTGTCTCAAGTTTGCCAATAATGGCGCTACCTGGGAATGAGAGGTCTGAGGCTGCACACTATGGATTTCTGCATGTTGCCTTGCAGGAGCTCATAAGGAGAGCTTTGGTACATATGGATGTCATTGGGTTGAGCCTGACAGTCCATGATCAATACCGGTTTCAGTCAGCAGCAGTCAGTTGAGAATGGATAGACTGTAAGAACCACATTGACTTGGCAGGCAACACATACTGTATATCTCCAGGTTCACCACATGTTCAGCTGGAGTTCAGCTGGAGTTCACTGTTCATCTAGAGTTCAGCCCCCAGTTCAGCCTAGTTCGGCAAGTTCAGCTCAGTTCAGCTTAGTTCAGTGGGAGTTCAGCTGGAGTTCAGCCAATGGACACCTTCCTATGAAAATCCAACCTAAGCTGTCAATGTCAGCTGAACTTCAACTGAACTTTAACAGAACTCCAATTGAACCCTGACTGAACTCTAACTGAACTCCAATTGAACTGCAACTGAACATGTAAGTCCTTTGCTTATTTCTCAATAACTACCTGGACTACTCACATGCCTCTTTCAGGCACATGGATAGAATAGTGTTCCGGACTGTTCTACCAAATTTTACTATTTTCCCACGGTCAGTGAAATTCTCTCACAGTCAGTCATTTAATGATCCAAATCGTGTTTTCTCGATAACTAGATCACTAATCACTAATTCCGAGATCAGTTGGATCCTTGAGTTCACAAAGTTATAGCTAATGGGCATATTTTTCTACTTTTTAACTTTCCCACAGTCAGTAAAATGTTCCCACAGTCAGTAAATGATGGTAATGCTTGATCTTTTAATCGGTATTTTGTGAATAGTTTTTAAACTACATTAGCAACCCCTATTTCTAAAAGTGGCACCATTATTAATTTTGATCAGGCTATCTATTGATTCAGTTCAAATTTAAAACTTTCCTGCAGTCATTAAAATTCTCCCACAGTCATTAATAGTGCTGGTAGCTAGAGCACATTTTGTCTTTTAAGAACTTTCCCACAGTCTATGAAAACATTCCTGCGGTCAATAGTAATTTCTATAAAAAATTACTATATTAGGGAAAAGTAGCAAACTTACTATATTAGGAAGAATCAAAAACCACCATATATAGCAATAAAAGGTTGCTGCCAGATCCAGCAGTTAGACAAACTATTCAACTGTAGTGCAGTACCATCCACAGTCTAACTGAACTGGGAGTGAACCATTAGTAAACCAGCTGAACCAGTTTACATTGGAAATGGTTCACCCACAGTCCACTCTGGGTTCAACTGGAGATCGCTGTATTCAGCTGGAGGCCAGCTGGAAATGTGGTGAATCAGGAGGTGCTCTCGCCAGAGGACCAGGAAATATCCAAGGATGCTGAAGAGCCGGGTCCGAACCCGGTCAAGGACAAGGATGAGAAGGATCCCCCTCCTCACTGGAAACACACTAACACCAACTCAGATGACACCCCTAGGGCAAATTTTCCCCCAGCCCCTCCGGGAGACGATGACCCCGACGATGGTGGTGATGATGACGACAATGATGATGATGATGACGATTACTATTGTTGTTGTCGGTCTCCTCACAGCCGGCGCCGACGCTCTCATGGATCTGACACTAATGAACTCCTTGCCCAAGCCATTAAATCCCTTTCCGACTCCCTGTCTCAGCTGATTAAAGCTGTATCCGAGACCCCCGGCCCTCCTTCCCGCCGCACGAAAGCCCGTATGCCGGACGTCTTCGACGGATCAGATCCCAAGAAGCTCCGCACGTTTCTTGTCCAGCTCAACTTATACATCCAGGTCGCCTATGCCAACTTTGCATCTGAAGAAGAGCAAGTTACTTTCGCCTTATCCTATCTTCGGGGAACTGCTTTCCAGTGGTTTGAGCCCTTCCTCTCTGGAGAGGTTAACAAATTTCCAAGCTGGCGCCTCAATATGAGTGCGCTCCAAGCCGAACTTCGTCAACACTTCGGACCCGTAGACCCGATAGGAGAAGCCGAAGAAGCCCTTGACCAAGTTAAGATGAGTAATGACAAACAGATTAGCGCTTACAACATCTGTTTTAAAGCTATTACGGTACTTCTGACCGACCGAAGTGACACCAATTTTTGGCCCCGATACTATGTCGGTCTCCCAGGACGGTTGAAGGATTTTGTTAACAAGACAGGTCACAAGTTAGGTTCTCTGGCTGAAGTTATGGAATGCGCCCAAATATTTGACACACGATATCGGGAACGTCGCCTCGAGAAAGAACGTGAAGGTTCTTCTTCGAAATCGCAGTCGGCTCCGTCATCCGCCTCCCACAACTCATCTGCTTCGACTCCGAAGCAATCCTCGTCCAACTCCTCATCCTCTCGCTCATCCTTTACGCCCTTGTCTTCAAACAAAAGCGCCAACACTTCGGCTCCGAATTCGTCCACCAACAACAAGCTTGACAAGAACGGAAAGCTTAACACGGAGGAGCGCAAATGCCGCAAATCTAAAGGCCTCTGTATCTTCTGTGGCAATGCTGGACACAACCTGTCCAAATGTCGTAAAGCGCAGAAAGCCAATAAAGATACTGCTGGCAAAGGTAAACCTGCTCCTTGTGCCCGAGCTAGTAACCTCGAGACTGTTCCCGAATCGGCTCCAGGTTTGGATGATGAAGAATCAAAAAACGAGTTGGCAACTCCGAGCATTCGGCTTTCGGATGTTGCACTGAATTGGTTTGGCCGCTGCCCGTTTGTAGACTTTTCGCAACCACTCTTGTTCCTACCTCTACTACCGTTTCCTTGACCTTGGACGATCTGTCCGATACTTTAGCACTCTTTACTGCCCTCGTAGACTCCGGGTCTACTCATTGTTTTGTTGATACAGGTTTTGTTTGCTCACACGGACTTGTTACATACTCAGTACCTCCTGTCCAGCTCACACTCTTCGACAGCTCTTCTAACTCCTATATTACGCAAGCAATCGATCTGACTATTCGCTTTCCTACCGGTGATTTCATGACGGTCACATTCTTCGTGATGAAACTAGATCTATCCTGTGCTGCCGTTCTCGGGCACGACTGGCTTTCCCACTTCAATCCGTTGATTGACTGGGCCTTAAGCAGTATTCAATTCCGAACTCCTATCCGTGGAAATCTAGCACCCTCGACTCCTGCTGTGCGCGCGGCTCGGCCTTTACTGACCGAATCTCTTCGACCTCCGGCTCCAACTACAACCTCGGTTCTAACTTCGGTACCGGCCATGTCCTCCTCCCTACCTCTTTTCGCATTACCGACAAACCCACGCCCCCCTCTCGCACCCGAGCCAGAGGTTCTGCCTAGCAAACTCCCATCCGGAGCTCCTTTGGTTTCCCAAGTAAACGCCGCTGCATTCAAGAGCATATCTCGGATCCGAGGCACTAAGGTATACCAAATTGTTATCAGACCTGAATCCTCTTCCTCAGCCAGATCAACCTTGACTGTTGACACTTCGGCCGAACTTAAGAATCTCCTGACCGAATACCACGAATTTGCGGACGTCTTTAGCAAAGGCAAAGCCGAAACACTTGCCAAACACTGTCCATACAACCTCAAGATAGACCTCGAAGACGGTGCCAAACCTCCCGTAGGTGGCATCATCCCTTTGTCACTAGCTGAGCAACAAGCCGTCAAAATGTTCATCGACGAACACCTGGGAATGGGTTTTATCCAATCGACTAATTCCCCTCACGGAGCGCCTGTTCTTTTTGCCAAGAAGAAAGACGGCTCCTTACGACTCTGTGTGGATTATCGCGGCCTCAACAAGGTCACCAAAAAGGACCGATATCCGCTTCCTCTTATCTCAGACCTTCTCGACACACCTTGGAAGGCCCGATACTATACCAAGATCGACTTACAACACGCATACCACCTCGTTCGCATCCGCAAAGGAGATGAATGGAAAACAGCCTTTCGGACATGATACGGATCATTCGAATGGTTAGTCGTGCCCTTCGGTCTCACTAACACCCCCGCAGCCTTTCAACGGTTTATGAATGATGTCTTCTCGGACATGCTCAATGTCTGTTTAATTGTTTATTTGGATGATATACTAATCTATTCAGATACACTCGAAGAACATTGGAAGCACGTCAAGGAAGTCTTAAAACGGCTCTGCGCTAACCGACTCTATGCTCAAAGTGAGAAATGTGAATTCCATGCTGATACAGTCGAATATCTAGGTTACATCCTCTCGCCTAACGGCCTCACTATGGCAGAGGACAAAGTCAAGGTGATCCAGGATTGGCCCGAACCCCGTTGGGTGAGGGACGTTCAATCTTTCCTGGGCTTTGCCAATTTTTACCACTGTTTCATCATGCATTATTCGGACATCATCGTCCCCCTTACTCGCCTGACCCGAAAAGGCTTGCAATGGCAATTCGGCCCAGCTTGTAAGAATGCCTTCGAAACATTGAAACATGTGTTTATTTCAGCTCCGGTTTTAACTCACTGGATTCCGGACAGGCCCATGGTAGTCGAAACTGATGCCTCAGATTATGCGCTGGGTGCTATCATTTCAACTTACACTGATGATGGGGATATCCATCCCATCGTGTTCCACTCTCGGACCTTCACGGCCCCGGAGCTTAACTACGACATCCATGATAAGGAACTGCTTGCTATTGTCGAAGTTTTCTGAGTCTGGTGTTGGTACCTTGAAGGTTCTGGTTTGACTATTGACATCATAACCGATCATAAGAACCTGGAATATTTCTCCACAACAAAGGTACTGACTCGGTGTCAAGCTCGGTGGTCCAAATATCTATCACAATTCAATCTAACCATTTGGTTCCGGCCCGGTCGGCTGGGATCAAAACCAGATGCCCTTACTCGGTACTGGGATGTCTACCTCCCAGAAGGTGGTGAAGGTTATGCTCACGTGAATCCACAGAATTGTCGACCGATATTCACTGAAGAACAACTCACGGCCTCAGTCCGAGCTACGTACCTCTGGGTTCCCGCACTCAGAGGCTCCATCATCATGGATACTGAATCTCTACATTCAGATATTGTTGTCTCTCTAGCTTCGGATCTGGCAACCAGCAAGCCAATTACCAAACTTGGCCCTCGGTGGTCCAAGGATGACTTCGGTCTCCTCCAACTTGATGATTGCATCTACGTTCCGGATGCAAATGATCTTCGGCTCCGAGTTCTTCAGAACAAACATGACCATCTCTTATCTGGTCACTATGGTCAAAATAAAACACTTGATGTAATCCGTCAAGAGTATACTTGGCCGAACTTATGGAAGTTTGTTACAGATTACTGCAAGTCTTGCACTACTTGCATACAAACTAAACCCCAACGTCACAAGCTTTACAGCCTGCTGCAACAGCTTCCGGTCCCTGTCCATCCTTGGGATTCGATCTCAATGGACTTTATCAAAAAGTTACCTCCGCCGCTTGGCTTTGATTCGATCCTCGTCATTGTCAATTGCCTATTGAAGCAAGGTATCTTTATCCCCTGCCATGATACAATTAACTCTGAAGGTCTAGCCAAATTATTCGTGCTACATGTATTCTCCAAGCACGGTATCCCCGGTCATGTAACCTCGGACCGCGGATCCGAGTTTGTATCGCACTTCTTCCGGTCCCTCGGTAAGGCTTTAGAAATGAAGCTGCACTTTACTTTGGGTTATCACCTGGAAGGTGACGGTCAAACCGAACGTACTAACCAAACATTGGAGCAATACTTACGCATTTACTGCAATTACCAGCAGGATAATTGGGCTGAACTTCTACCCATGGCAGAGTTCACTTACAACAACACGCCCAGCTCAACTACGGCCATATCACCCTTTTATGCAAATAAGGGTTTCCATCCTCCCCTCACTCTTCATCCCGAATACGACCTTGCATCGCGCGAAGAATTTCATTGCCAACCTAGAAGACCTACATGCCGAACTTCAGTCCGCGATGGCGGAAGCTCAGAAACGCTACCAAGCACCTGCTGACAAAAACCGCCTCCCGGCTCCGAACATAGAAATCGGCAGTAAGGCCTTCGTCAAGGCCAAATTCTTTCGCACGACCCGACCTTCAAAGAAGCTATCCGATAAATATCTCGGCCCCTTCGAAGTACTTGCTAAGGTCGGACCCCTCTCCTATACCATCCGACTTCCGAATACCTTCCATGGTGTTCACCCTGTATACCACATCTCTATGCTGGAGCCTGAAGCCCTCTCCACCATCCCTAATTGCGTCCAATCACCTCCTCCACCAGTCGAAGTTGAAGGACAACTTGAATACAAGATTGGCGAAATCCTAGATTCGAAACATGATCGTTGGTGCCGAAAATGTCAACTGAAGTATCTCATACGATGGCTCGGTTATGAAGGAACAGACGAAGAAACGAGTTGGGAACCGGCCGACGAAATGGACCACGCAAAAGAACTTGTACAAGATTACCATTTGCGCTACCCAGACAAACCTGGCTGTTATGGTTCGATTTTTATTTTATCTCAAGCCCCTAAGAGCAGGTGATCAGGGATCACAAGGATGCGTAAGGGATTGGTAATGAGCACATCATCACCTCATGTCCGCAGTCAATGCGCAGCCATGACATCAGGGTTGGTCAGCATTCCATGGAATGACTGCTGCACGTCGCCGTCTCCTTACTCAGCCTTAGTCACACGAGCTTACTAGTGAGCCTCATGGACAATAGTATTAGTAGCAGCCGTTTAGTAGAGTAACAGTAAGCTTGTTCTCTTAGAATACTCTGTGTAACTATGTGACGTTCCTCGACTACTCGTTTCTCTATACAAACCTCTTTGCTCGTTATTTCTTGTGGGGTCCACGTTACACGTCGCCCTAACACTGGCCCAGAATGGTTTATTACTTAGTATTTACAATCTCTCTTTAACCAATTATCTTTATTTTCAATTACTTACTTACTTACTTATCTCTCAGAAGACAAGCAAAAGTACTTATACATTGATACAGAACAAAATAAAGATACAAGAAAACATCAAAAATACTACTTCGACCTGTACACTACTCACTACTACTCCCCTCACCCTCCTCCTCCGACTCCATCTTGGTCTTCCGTCTCCTTTCCCTTGCCTTCCCCTTTCCTTTTCCCTTCCTTTCCTCTTCCTCGTACATGTAGTCTTCTTCGGATCCTGTCTCGGACCCGTCCTCTCTCTCTCTCATCCTCTCCTCAAACACCCTCGTCCCTCGGCTGGACGAACTTCCAGCCACTGGACCCGGACCCTCCATTGCCCCTGTCAGCTGCTCCACCCACCTTCGGAGCCGCGCATTCTCATTGATCAGCTCAAACACGGTGTCAAATATCCTCTCTACCCCTTCTGTCAACTGCCCCATCTTCTCCTCCAAGCATCCAACCTTGTCTTCAACCGACCTCTCGAAATCGTCCATCCGTTCCAACTGCCGAGTTTCGATCTCCAGCATCCTTTCGCCAAGGAGCCTCAAATTGTGCGTTGGCCGCACCCTCGACCGAGACCTCGGCTCCGATTGATCGGCATCACTATCTTGACGCCTATGTTTTCGCCCGGACACCTTCCACGACCGAGTTGCCCGATCCCCAGCCTGCTGCTCCTGTGCCAAAGAACAGCTTACTTTTCTGTTATGGCACATAAGGCAGGCCTTGTTGAAAGGATTCCTACCTTTAATTTAGCAAGACCCGAAACATTAACTCACAACTGCCGTTCGCAATCGAACCCACCAGCTGCGCACCTTTCACAAACCAAGTCCTCATCTGTAATCAACCTCAGCCTCTGCATAGATTCGGTCGAACCGAACGAACCTCGGTCCTCATTGTCGTCTTCCACCACTATTGGCGCTTGGAGCTTACCTTCCTTTGCTCGGCGCCGAGCATTCTCACTGTGCTGATGTTGTATTGCCAGCCGTCTCTCCTCCTCGGCCTCGGCTGCGAGGCGACACGCAACCTCCGCTGCCCGCTTGGCTTCCTCTGCCTTACGAGCGGCCTCCCGAAGCCGAGCCTGCTCGGCCTCCTGCCTCCTCTGCTCGGCTTCTCTCTTCCTCTGCTCCACCAAGAGCCTCCTCCTGCCGACACTGCTCCTCTGCTCGCTGTGCTTGCTGTTGCCGAAGCCTTCTCAGCTAGGCCTTGGGATCGACATTGTTGTTGTTGTTGTTGCTGCTGCCTGAGGGTGCCGACATTGTCTTGTACAACGAAGGGGTTGGGGTATTTGAAAAAATTCAAAGTGGATTTTTCGGACGATTTTGGGCTTGTCCTTTATGCTTAACTGAACTCAGGGTCGAATCGGATCCGCATTCGCTTCCATTCTTCCTTAGTTCAGTTTCTCAGGCTGCCGTGGGAGTCAGCCCTAAAAGGGGGGTACTGTTATATTCTGGGCCTCGCCCCTAACCCCTGGGTCACGTGACTACTCCTATTGGCTCCTAACCTTCGGGTTCCTCGGCCCCAGCCGAGTTGGCTATACTCGGGACACATGTTCGATCCCCTCCGGTCTGCATTCAGGACACCTATACTACTTCCCTTTTACTTACCTACTAATATGCCTTGCGTTCATATTCTCGGACTTACAAATACTTACACTGCCTTCGGCTCCTTTCTATTGGGATACTCATGTTCGGCCTCATGTTATCTCGGACCGAACATTTGTTACAGTATATAAAGGCATAGTTCCAGTACTGTAATTCCCCAGTTCAAATATTAACGTTATTCACTCTCTCTAAACTCGCTTCCGGTCTTCCCGACCGAACTCACGTTCCTCCATCCTCTCGACCTTCGCTTGACCAAACCAGGATTAACCCATCTCCTCCGAGCCTTGTATAACCACTCGGCTCGGTCGTCCTCCTTTGGCCTCGTCTTACTTCAGTGCTGTCTTACCTCGGCCCTCGTATTACTTCGGCTCCCTCTATCTCGCCACTCCTCTCTTCCCCTCGTCTTACTTCGACTGCGAGCATCCGTCTAACTTCGGCTCTATCCAAATCCGAACTAAGGACCAGTTGGTGGGTGCAGCACTATTACTTGTTGCTGAAGCCACATAGTTCTCCTCTCTTCTTATTCCGGATCCGAGTTATCACGCTGGAGTCAGTTCGTAACATGGACCCACACTTGCGGGAGGGACCAACCCCAGTCAACGTAAGACTCCATTCATACTACAAGAACCTTGCTCATTGTCTATGTTAAGGTTCACCATGAATTCACTTGAAGTTCAGCTGAACCATAAAGTTTAGCAAAAGTTCAGTTGAATTCAGCTGAAGTTCAGCAAAGTTCAGCAAAGTTCAACAAAGTTCAACAAAAGTTCACCTGAACTTCTCAAATTCAGCATGTTCATCTGAATTTGATGTCAAGTGAACTCCAGCTGAACTCCAGTTGAACTTCAACTGAACTTTTGGTGAACTTGGACTCATTTCTTGAAGTATTTGAAATAGCTGAACTCCACCTGAACTTCACCTGAATCCAGTCGAACTTTTGCTGAACTCTGACTCATCTCTTTTGTCTTTAAAATGGGCTAAAGTTCAGCTAAGGTTCAGTTGACGTCTTATTGATTATGCTGAAAACTAATGGTAGCAGGAATAGGAAACCTTGCCACATTAACTTTCTAAATTATTTATCCTAACAATGTTAATGATAGTAATAGTCAAGAAACAAATGATTAACAGCTTCAGAATAATGTTAGTAATGCAGGGTTGTCATATGTTCAGCTGAAGTTCAGGTGAGCTTAGGGCATGTTCAGCTGATTGTAGTTATTGCTCATACTTGAAAGATTATTATTATTATTATTATTATTACATAATGAATACCAATGTGTAATGTGGTAGTAAGCTAAATCACTAGCTATATGCTACTACCTAGTGGTCCAGAAAGGGCCCTAGCAAATTTTTGTATTTTGCTCAGCTCACTGGTTCATCATGTGCGACTTCCATATATGGATAGGGGTTATTTAGGAGATTATTTGGTAGTTATTCTTCTCAATTCTGGGCGCTTAAATGGGCACTTATGTAACCGCCCAAGTACCGCCTGCTCAATGCTCAAGTTCACCTAAAGTTCAGCTTCTGTTCAGGTGAACTTTAGCTGAATTTCAATTTTAGAAACCTTCATTCAAACACTGTGTTCAGTTGAAATTCAGCTGAATTTCAGCTGAAAATTCACCTGAACAGTTTACCAAAAGTTCAGCTTCAATGGGGTTCAGGTGAACTATACCTGAACTGGAGTGAACAAGTTGAAGCAGGGAACCCAGCCAAAAAGTTCATCAAAAGTTCACTAATTCAGCTGAAGTTCAAGTAATTTCATGGTGAATCAAGAGGTGCTCTGCTCATTGTGTTATTCTGAATATAGGAAACATCAACCACTGTTCATAAGTGAACGGTGAAACTTCCGGAGAAGGCCACTGACAAGCCAGCTCCCCGCCCTCTCCCCCGCCTACTCACTAGAGCCAGGGCAGCGGCGGCAGCGGTACCCTCGGCAGTGGTATCTCCACAGGTGGGAGCATCACAGGCGGTATCGGCGGGAGCGGTACCGCCTGTGAAAGTTGGTCCTCCCAAGGGGGTGCGTAGGGCGACAGCAAAGGCTGGCCCAGTAAGTTATGCACGCCTGTTGGTGCATTGAGTTATACTTATGATTCATTGTAGTCAAGGATAGTGTCAAAGGCAGTGGTATCGGATTCAGGCGAGTTGGAAGTTCCTCCGAAGGAAGTCACGGCACCCAGGGTGGAGAGGGATGATGAGGAGGAATCCACATACCAGCTGGCCTCCGACAAGGTATATGAGTCCACTAATGAGGAGAGGGACTTCACAAGGGTAAGTTCAATTCATTAAAAGATTAATAATCATATTCATTAGGAAAATGGGATTTACTGTTGGAGCGTCTATTTTCTTGACGGCGCTGTACAGAGTCTACACAGCTGTTCATATCTGAACATCACTATGTGCAGTGCCGTCATTCATTACCCAAATATTCGGGATGTCATTTACACTCTGTCCAGTGCAGGTAGATTCAATCCACAAAGTACTCAATCCGGGTTTCAAGGAATATTATTAGTAATGTGGTTACAAACTATTGAGCACCTCCTGATTCACCACATTTCCAGCTGGCCTCCAGCTGAATACAGCGATCTCCAGTTGAACCCAGAGTGGACTGTGGGTGAACCATTTTCAATGTAAACTGGTTCAGCTGGTTTACTAATGGTTCACTCCCAGTTCAGTTGGACTGACGATGGTACTGCACTACAGTGGGAACATTTTACTAACCGCGGGAAAGTTAAAGAAGTAGAAAAATATGCCCATTAGCTATAACTTTGTGAATTCAATGATCCAACTGATCTCGGAATTAGTGATTAGTGATCTAGTTATTGAGAAAATGCAATTTGGATCATTCAATTACTGACTGTGAGAGAATTTCACTGACCATGGGAAAATAGTAAAATTTGGTAGAACAGTCCAGAACACTATTCTATCCATGTGCCTGAAAGAGGCATGTGAGTAGTCCAGGTAGTTATTGAGAAATAAGCAAAATACTTACATGTTCAGTTGCAGTTCAATTGGAGTTCAGTCAGAGTTCAGTCAGAGTTTGATTGGAGTTCTGTTAAAGTTCAGTTGAAGTTCAGCTGACATTGACAGCTTAGGTTGGATTTTCATAGGAAGGTGTCCATTGGCTGAACTCCCACTGAACTGAGCTGAACTAAGCTGAACTTGCTGAACTGGGCTGAACTTCAGCTGAATTCAGCTGAACTGGGGGCTGAACTCTAGATGAACAGTGAACTCCAGCTGAACTCCAGCTGAACATGTGGTGAACCTGGAGATATACTCTGGCGACCCAATGTCACCCTGAAGGATTATTGGAGTTACCTCCTCATCCTTCGGAACCAGGTAATATCTTTGGAGCTGCCGGCTACAGGAGCCGGTCTGGAGCAAGTCTTTACCATAGCCTTCTTACCAGCAGCGGCTGAGGACGAGACCGAAGATACACGAGACCAAGAACGGCCACGGCGTTCGGCCGCGGCTTTTTGATTTTCGAGATGAGCGAGAGCGCGAGAGTGAGTGTGGGACGTGACGTTAGGGTTTCAGAAAAGTTGGTGTGTGAGTTCAAATATACTGTTACGAACTGACTCCAGCGTGATAACTCGGATCCGGAATAAGAAGGGAGGAGAACTATGTAGCTTCAGCAACATGTAATAGTGCTGCGCCCACCAACTAGTCCTTAGTTCGGATTTGAGAACATAGACAATGAGCAAGGTTCTTGTAGTATGAATGGAGTCTTACGTTGACTGGGGTTGGTTCCTCCCGCAAGTGTGGGTCCATGTTACGAACTGACTCCAGCGTGATAACTCGGATCCGGAATAAGAAGAGAGGAGAACTATGTGGCTTCAGCAACAAGTAATAGTGCTGCACCCACCAACTGGTCCTTAGTTCGGATTTGGATAGAGCCGAAGTTAGACGGATGCTCGCAGTCGAAGTAAGACGAGGGGAAGAGAGGAGTGGCGAGATAGAGGGAGCCGAAGTAATACGAGGGCCGAGGTAAGACAGCACTGAAGTAAGACGAGGCCAAAGGAGGACGACCGAGCCGAGTGGTTATACAAGGCTCGGAGGAGATGGGTTAATCCTGGTTTGGTCAAGCGAAGGTCGAGAGGATGGAGGAACGTGAGTTCGGTCGGGAAGACCGGAAGCGAGTTTAGAGAGAGTGAATAACGTTAATATTTGAACTGGGGAATTACAGTACTGGAACTATGCCTTTATATACTGTAACAAATGTTCGGTCCGAGATAACATGAGGCCGAACATGAGTATCCCAATAGAAAGGAGCCGAAGGCAGTGTAAGTATTTGTAAGTCCGAGAATATGAACGCAAGGCATATTAGTAGGTAAGTAAAAGGGAAGTAGTATAGGTGTCCTGAATGCAGACCGGAGGGGATCGAACATGTGTCCCGAGTATAGCCAACTCGGCTGGGGCCGAGGAACCCGAAGGTTAGGAGCCAATAGGAGTAGTCACGTGACCCAGGGGTTAGGGGCGAGGCCCAGAATATAACAGTCCAACTCAAAGGATGCTCCTAGTTGAGGCACCAAGGGCTTTCTTGACACCTTGACCTCCAACATTGCCTGTTGTATTTGCTCAGTCAATGGACAAGTGAGGTTCTGAACACTCACTTCAGGTTGAGGCGGTACATGAGCAGGAGTCGGTACACAAGCAGGGGTTGGTACCAGGGCAGGAGTTGGTACCCAAGCAGGAGTCAGTACTGGGGTGGGAGTCAGTACCCGAGTGGGAGTTGGTACCCGAGCAGCTGCAACAATCAGGGCATCAGCAGCAGTCTAGATGAAAGTTAGTGTTTTCTTTGCAGTTAAGAAAATGTCACTTACCCTCAGTGTATCTTTGGCAGATGTTTGTGATACCGCCTTGTCGGAATCATTCGATCCTGCTCCTGATCTCCTCACCCACTTCTCCTTACTTGCCACCGCGACTGCCAGTGCAGTCTTGTGCATCTCACATAGTCTGCTACTTTCTGATGCCTCTGCTATACCTTCTTCTTGTGCAAATTGAGCAAACTCAAGAGACAGCCACTTCTGATCGACAATCTCTGCCAATTCACTCCCAGCTTCAACACCCTCTTTAAATTGTAGCTTGAACATTGTTAGTTGGATGTCTATAGTAAAACATAACCCAGACTCACAGCCCAAACTTTGGTCTTGACGTACCATTCCCTGGCAACACCCTCTGAAATCTTGGCCCACAACTTCTGGTCATTGTAGACCAGATACTTAACAAGGCAGGCAAAATCTTTGGCTGACTTGGCCTCAATTCCTTTGTTGAAGACAGCCATGTTTAGGTAAATGTTGATGTGTGTGGGAGCAGGAGTCAGAATGATTTGACTTTGTGTGTGAAGTGGGTTGAGTGAGCGTTGAAAGCGAACAGTGGCAGCAATTGGCAACTTGGCTGCTGTTCTGCTTTTCGCAGGATCACGTGATCACCAATCAATGTGTCTTGCATTCTCTAACTTGATCATCTCCTTCAAATCTATCTCAAATCTCTCCATTCTATTCAATGGATTGCGACACACTTGAAGTCTTCTACAGCAGGAATGGAGACAAGTTCCTCCTACCTACCTACCTTGTTGATTACAACGAATTCCTTGAGCTTGCCAACAAAATCAAGGACAATCTGTCGGTACCCGAACCCTATGTATTTATCAGATCTTGACATCCAAATCACTCACTCACAATGACATAGAATCATGAAACAGCATATACTGTTCACATTGCATTGGGAGTACTCCAGTATCCCACTGATCCCGTAAGTTGTCAGTAGTTGGGACCAGGAGGGTGGCATCTCATCTTATGTAGCCACATCTTCCAGAAGAGCAGCATCGCCTACATGCTCACATCAAAGCAGCTCGTAAACGTTGGGGAATATCATACAAGGATGCAGCGCACTGGCTGTACCTTGAGAGTGTTGCAAGAATCAAGGCTAGCAAGTGATATGTTGGTGACATGGACAAAATTTTGCAGGCCACACGAGATGCTGAGCACATCTCCATAGAAAATCAAATTCTTGCAGAGGCTACAGCAGAGCAGTGGGAGGAACCATTGAAGTTACCAAAGCCAGCTACCGAGGGAATGGAGGAGGTGCAGTAGTGTACATGTAACGACGTATACCATTCAAATTGGACGTGAATCAGCCAGTACCACCAGTGTCCAGAGTGCCTGGTATGAGGGCGGCATCAACCAATTCTAGCGGCACATACTGCCCCCAGCCACCTCCCACCCTGTATTGACAGCAGTACTTTTTGTTCAAATCTGGGCAGTAAATGCCGCCCGTTGGTACTTCCCTTGTTTCCTTTGCAGATCTGCTGCCAATGTGCTCTGTTTACAGTGTAGTGTCTCCCATAACCACAGGGCAATACTCTGACATGTTTGGGTGTCAGCGGTAGATACTGCCAAGTGGGACTCCCTGCCCTACCACGCACACAAAAAAGTACTCTAGCAGGTCCGCTCTCACTATGTTTTGTTTACAGTTTTTACTAGGGAGTCCGCTGGACCCCGCGCAGACATGTGTACAGTACACACTGTATTTGTCCGCTACGACTACGTACCGCTACATTATGACTATCCTACCTGTGTCAATGAGCTCAGGAGATGAGTTTAAGTGACCGAGACTAAGGTTGTCAGAGATGGGGGTAAATGGCTCTGTGGAGATCGTTTGGGAAGGTGAGGCTGAGGCTGAGAGAGATTCCAGGAGCTCGTTGATGGTAGGTGCAGAGGGAAATCGAAGAGTCGTCTGCATGAAAGGGAATGATCCGGGCAGTACAGGAGAGGCAGTTGTTGGTGCTTTAGCACTAGCAACGAAACGGCCAGATTTGTCTTGAGGAGGAAGTTTGGAAGGTGTAGCGGATGCAGGTGTGGATACGTGAGTAGGAATACAGGATGGGGGACTCAAAACAAAAGAATATCAGCCCCTCACGGTGGGCTCCAGATGTAAGTTTGAGGTGTGGTATGAACACGGGGGTTTGTGATGCAAGGGAGGTTGCCTCTGCCTAACCAGAGCTGATCAGACCTTTGTAGATAGTAGATTAGTGATATAGAGTAGAAATTTAAATGTCCGTTTAATGAGGCGAATTCGTGTGAGGGCGTTTCAGGAACTTCGGTGTGATTTTGTGAGCACGAGAGGGCTGAAACCTCGGATTCAAATGGCAGGATGCTGGCAGAGGGCTGAAACCTCGGATTCAAATGGCAAGACAGATGGCAGAGGGCTGAACCTCGAAGACAAGAAGAGAGCAGGAGAGAGGCTAGTCGAGCTGATTCAGAGCTGAGCAAGGGAAATTCACTGGATATTTGGTATGGAAATACAGGGTTTATATAGCTATAGGTTCTGATGGAAATGGAATAAGGATATGAAAGGGAGTGTTGTAGGAGAAGGAAAGGTACAGTATTTGATGTATTTGAAGGTAACGAGGGGAGAGGTGGTGAAAGGGAGTGGAATAAACAAGGTGCGAAGACGCGCATTCAGTAATGTGGCGAATCATGTGATATAGGGGAGTTTATGCGTCCAAACTAAGGTGGAACCTTACAGTAGCGATGGCTAAATCCTGGAATGCTTTGAAGGAACGGGGATCTCCTTCAGGAGGAGGGTTGATCCTGAACACCATGCCTGTCAAATATGCATCAGATGTTACGCATGCACCTTCCACATGACGAGGTAGTCATATCGTAATCCAGATGATGCGAGTATGGCGACATCCTTAGTCACTCCGCAGTCCGCAGTAGAACATTATAGAATAATGTTAGTAATCCTACGGACCACAATGTGGGTCAACGACTGCGGAACTATTATTAGATAGATTTCTTGTAGTATATAAAGAGGCCCAAGTCTCCTACAATAAATCAGTGCTCTACCCAGAGAACTACCTAAGTGTGTGCCTCAAGCAAGTAGCTACGTACTAGCTTTATCCAGCCAGTGAGTAGACTATGCTCTAGTCTTTCACTCAGCGCCGCTCAGTTCTCCCCGGTTCACGGGTCGAGGACAGATGCCGCTTCAACAGGTTATGGGCCCTGGAGGCGCCTGTAGACGCTTGGTAAGGATTACCATTAAGAGCATGTCGCCATGCATGTTCCGTCTACAGTGACTATGCCAGCCATAATCTTATCCCTGGCTGTTGATTCTGTGTCTTGGCCTAAACTGCCATTACAGCAGACAACACACCCTTTAATCCCATAGGGACACAAAAAGGGTAAAGCCGTTGACGTGCAGTGGCCGATTTTATCGATCCCACGTACCTTTGTCACTTCCTTAAATGGTTGTTAGACAACGGAAAGGGATATCGTTGAGGAAGCAATCTTGATTTGCATCTTCCGATATGAATCTGGATGAGATCGCTGATATTGTTTGTCTTCAGGTTTTCAACCCCGAAACCTCTAACAGCAAACTTTATCAACATGTCGAACGACTCCATGACTCAAATCCTCAAGACTCTCACCGGTTCCAACTGGAACGCATGGGAACCCCCCATGACTGCATTCCTGAAGTCTAAAGGACTTTGGATATATGTCGACGGAAGCTATACGCGTCCGGGACTAAGTGCTACTCCTACAGCCAACAAGCGTAAAGCTCTGCGTGAATGGCTTAAGGAGGACACAGTGGCAAACGGCTATTTAACTATCTACATAGCCAACAACCTAGCAACCCATGTGGGAGCTACCCCCAAGGAAACTTGGGATAGTCTCAAGGCACAGTTCGCTGCCACAAACACTGCCGCCGTGTTTGAGTGGTTGAAGCAGATCATGAATTTCAAGATCAGCTCCCACTCCGCACCACATGCAGATATTGCTCGGTTCAGATTTGCCAAGTCCAAACTTAGGGAAGTGGGGCAGCCTTTGTCTCCCCAACTTCTAGCCTTGATTATACTCGTGGCTTTGCCGAAAGAGTATGAATCAGTTGCCCAGCAGCAGATGATAAGTCAGCTCTCATCGCTAAACCTCAATACAATTATTAATTACATCGAGGCGGAATGGCAGCGCCACCAACTTACTAGGCAGCAGCAGCCACACGCTAACAAAATCTCTGCAGTAAAAGGAAAAGGGAAAAACCCCCAATTCCAGCAGCAGAAACGGCAAGGCAATTCTAATGCCGAAGCCGGGCCTTCTAAACAGCCGTCTCAAGGACAGCAGCAAAAGAAGCGCAAGCGTGTCCAACCTGGGAAAGGCACTAAGGGCAAGGGGCAGGGTCAAGGCCATTTCCATATGGCTATTCCTGACATGCCCCAGGGGGGCTTCGCCCACATGCTCAATATGAGCAGGCTACCTATAGTCGAGGATCCGAACGAATTCCCCGCTCTTCCGACCCGGGAATTCGCTCTCCCGACTCGTCCCTCTCTTGAAGAGAGAATTGCGGCTCCTCAGCCAGTTAAGGCCTGGAGGGGAAACCCTGCATTTACGCAGGTGTTATCCTATCCCCAATGGGGACCAGGCTCGTCTCTTCCACATGCTCCCAACCCTCTGAATAAGAAGGGTAAAGGTCAAGCAGTGGACTTCACTGCCAAAAAGGAAGGCGAAAGCCAGAATTGGCGTGAACGACCTGCCCCAGAATTCGAGTTCAGAGTTGGCAGGCCGCCACAAACTCTTCTAGGGCTATACAGTCCGGAGACGCTGCCTGACCAGCGGCCCTCTGTAATCATCTCCGGCAGTACAGCGAAAGCTGTTAAACTGTCCAGACTTCATCAGATTCCTAAGCCGAGATTCTTTGATAATTGGCATAAGGAAGAGTCACCCCAGAAGTACCACGGTACCCCCAAAACCGTGGAACGTAATGGTGGAGGCTACAATTGGACTGCTAGGGCTAGAGCTCTTCTTGAGCTCATGCCTGAAATTCCCCGCAGTGCCGAACGAATCAGGCAACTGGAAGACATGTTTGAGAGAAATTCTCATCATGTCATCTCCGATAGTTTAACTATTGTTGAGAAACCAGGCGACGCCGAGGAAGCTATATCCCTCGACGCTGATTCGGCTGATGATGGAGATGAAGAGGGCGTGGAGAGTGATCGTGAGTCCAAGAGATTCCGATCCGAATCCCCCATTCCAGAAATGGAAGTGGACGTGGAACCTCCACAGGACACAAGGCCACCCTTGCCAATCAAAGATTGGCTCGGACCACAATCCGGTGATGAGCAAGAAGCCGATTTCCTTGAGAATGGACATTTCTCGGAAAGGTACGAGCTTCTAAATCAGATCTTTCCCTATTCTGCGGATGATCTAATTGATATTTACCAGCGAACTCTTCAGAAGAGAAAGCAATGGGCCCGCACCCATGTAAATATTAAATTAGATACATTAAATTTGTCAAGCGCCATTGAGCGCTTTCAGCAATTTAATGATACATTAGACAAAAATGTCTATAACATCGCCAGAACGGAAATTGAATCTGCACCAGATATGGACTGGTGGTTACATGACTTAGGCTGTTCAATGCATACAACTGGAGTTAAGTCTGACTTCGTCAACTTCCTCCCCTTCAAAGAGAAGGATTATATTATAGTCACAACAGCCAATGAACCTTCTTACATTGTTGGAGTTGGAACTATACTCCTACAATATGAACAACTTCGTTCTGATAAGAATGGTAAAGTCATGCGACTTATAAAAACCATATGGCTTTATCCGGCATATCTTATGCCGTCTCTTGGCGATACCCGATTGGTATCCACTGGTACCTTATTAAAGGAATCAGGTGTGACACTTCGCAGTAACACTAATGTTTTGGAGTACATTAATATAAAACTCCCTGATCCGATCTTCATGACTGGATATCACCGTGGTCCTATGGACCAGTGTTATTGGATGAGGGGCTCTGCCGTAACCTCACAAAAGCATAGTAGGAATATTCTTCTGAACACTTTTGTTCTTCCAGTCCAGACACTAAATGGTGTGGATTACGACACTTGGCACCGTTGATTAGGACATCCATCCAAAGACGTTCTTCGCCAGTTCAGGAAACACACTGAGAATTTCCCTGAAGTGAAATTCCCTGATTCTGAGAAACCCTGCAAAGGCTGCGCCGAAGGCAAATTATTAGATAGATTTCTTGTAGTATATAAAGAGGCCCAAGTCTCCTACAATAAATCAGTGCTCTACCCAGAGAACTACCTAAGTGTGTGCCTCAAGCAAGTAGCTACGTACTAGCTTTATCCAGCCAGTGAGTAGACTATGCTCTAGTCTTTCACTCAGCGCCGCTCAGTTCTCCCCGGTTCACGGGTCGAGGACAGATGCCACTTCAACATCAGAACCAATGGCGGACGTGAAGAACTATTCAGGTGGCTTACCTCGCCCACAGTGCGCGGTTTGTTGGCAGTAGAACCACTTCGGTACTGTATCTGCAACATGGAACTGGAAATTTGGCAGAGGTCCATTGACATCCGCAACGGGGTTACTGAGGCGAAATGGTGAGTAAGACAAGGAAATCACGATGGCATTAAGTTGACGTACAAGCCAGAATCGACACCTCCTGCCAACGGTACACAGGGCGCATCAAATGCCGATTGAGTCGCAGTATGGTTCTTAGGGTGGCTATACGAGAAGGTTAAATGGCTATTTTCCAAAGACTGACGAACGAAAAGTGCTTACAAGATGAAGTTGACGACATCCCCTGGAGCGGCGTGTACGAATGGAGGGTTATAGGCGAGTTCTCCTCCAGCACCGACCGTAACATCGTAGGTGGCCGCAAACGCTGCGGGAAGAGCAAACAGACCGAGAGCGAGTACTCTAGACATCAATAGTCGTGTTGAAAGGATAAGAGAGGAAGAAAGAAAGAAAAGAAGAGGATGAAGATGACAACAATGGGAAGTGAGACATGCGATATTTAAACAGAAGGACCTTGCAGTGTACCAGTTCGTTGGTTAGTGGGGTTTCGCCCCAGCGAGGCACAGGCCGGGCGCCCCGGAGCTTGCAGCGAGAGCACGAATGGTGCCAAGCAACCACCTCCGTCTCATGTCTTCGTCAGATGAACCTGTAAAACGCGCCCGGCACGAGTAAAATGTAGGAATTACGCGTCACCGAAGATTTGGAAAGCGATATCAAAGCAATGCTAGATATCACAGGGATGCATGCTTATCCCATTAGCTCAGGTTAACCTATGCCGCGACTGTTTGCTGACGACCTCATTCGTGAGTTTCAAGTTGTGGCATGAGTGTGCGGCATAATTACCTCGACCTATACGGGGTTATCGGGGGACGATTTTGAGGCGGTGAAATAAGCTGAGTTGAAGTTGAGACTTGTCTTACCTTGAAACATCAGAAACCTGTGCACAAATAGAGCACGTAGGTCCGGTGACACTGACCACGAAGGCTTTTGGGATGTCAAAGATCCGTATGTCTGCATAAGTACTGGAAAGCGATGAATGTGTGCGTCCTTTAGAAAGCATGGTCTCCATGATACCCTCGCTTGTCCTGGGCATGCGCTTGGCATGTTTGAATTGCCCCACCCAGAGTTGGGGGCCGGTGAAAGTCCGAAGCTTGGATACATGATTCTTGAGACGTTGCGATGGTGACATCGTAGGATGGCCAATCAGCGAGCGCGCCGACCAGGATCCATGCGAACTGTATATCTACTTCTTGGTTTGATCCCAGATCATCTATGGTGGTCGATTTCTAGATCCGGGGCCATAGCAAAGACCGCGTTGGCCCTTAGGAGATAATTTCGCTGGTATCTGATCCGTTGGATGGCAGGAGTGTTCTGAATGTTAGAAGTGGGCGGTGCGAGAGGGACATGATTCAAGGTTGCAATGAGAAAAATTCGGAGCCCCGCGATTATAGTTTACATAATCGAACTGCCAATTTTCATATCTAGCGTGACAAGGGCTTATGCCATCCCAATAGCATAGACCATAGCAGCTGATTCGTTTCTGGAACTGAACGCGTAGCCGAGTAGCACCATCTTAATTCGAGAAACATAGTCACAAAACCGGTAGATGAGAAGTATCAAATTGGCTGTCCACAGGAGGTTTTTTTGATCTACTTATTGTCCTTCGATGTTTCCCTCATGCAGGCATCCTGTAAGCCACGGGGGGATGAGGATCGGCTCAAATGTTCATCCGCGGCGAGGAGGAGGACCACCTTCTTCAACCCTCTTTACGATGGACCCACACCTACGAATCAGCTCCTCAAGTTCCTCAATGTAAGTGTACGCCTTTCCAGTCGCCTGGTTCGGGTTGAGCATCCCCTTTGACCCACTCTTCAGCTCGCTTTCTAAGGCGCTGATGCACTCCTCTAAGTCCGCTGAAAACACGGGATATGATCAGCACGCCAACTTCTCAGTATATCACGTATGAGAAGAGCTAACCTTCTTCAAAGCTCGTTATCTTGTCTGTGTTATTGACACCGCCGTTGTTGCCGCCATGTACAACTTCCCAGTTCTCATTTGCCATCCAATATGTCAATTTCGAGGATAGTGTGACTTCTCGGCCCCCAGCTTCTGTATCAGCTGACCCCAGTAATATTTTGGACTGCGACGGGTTGTCTGGGAATATGTATGTCAATAAACAAGGGATAGCAAGATGACAGTCTGGGCATACCCTGAGACATGGTTTCCATTGCAAGAGGTAAATATCTTGGTGCTGTGAATCGATGAATTCCTACCCAGCTGGGTTTTATACGTGCGTGAACATTGAAGGGATGCTTGCAAGCCATTCTTGCATCAGTGCACGTGAACCTTCTAGTTTCCAAGATGATAGCACAACTCGCCTTGGGCGGGAGCTTGCCATGCATTCTTAGCATAGCTAATGCGGGCACCATTGCTTTGGGCCGGCTGCTTCGTTGCTTATCGATATCATTGAACCGGACGACTGGCACGACATTGGGGTTCTCCACATTGACTGACCTAATAATAAACGGGGGTCATACGGATACCTCTGTCAACGAGACTATGGGATACAGGAACATATCCATGATGCCGCCTGGGTAGTGCGCAGACATGAGGCAAGGTGTGCGTGCATTGTGCGATACTTGAAATTGATGTGTGTAATAGAAGATTCTGCCATGTTTGGAAAAGCAGTACGTGAGGCTGACATGAGGATGTAACGGGAGAGAAGGCCAATTCACTGCCATTCTTCAGTCATTTGGAGTAAACTGGGGTGCTTTCCTGAGAAGTGTGAGGGTGAATTCTGCGTCGCTCGAGCGCTCGAGGGGACTCGGAGTTTCTAGTTGGATGTTGCAACTGGTCATCTGGTCTGCCATTAGCGGTGTCGGATATTTCTCTTAGTATGATACATTGGCGATTCTCAGACTTCTGTCAGACGCATGTTCGCCAACACCCGCTTCCCAAGTTACCAACTCTGACTCCTGGAATGCTTCTATCTTACCTCCTGACTTCCTCCTGACCAGCGTACGGCAGCTGCTTTTGCCCTTCCTCCAGCTTCCAACCCTATCTTCTCACCTTCGTGGCTTGCGCTTCGCTTCGGTTAAGCGATCAACTCGACGCCCATTCCCAATCTATACCACCTAATACCTTCCCGCTACATGAGGCTGGTGCTAGGTGCTCATGTGAGTCCGGATTCAACACGAAGCCGTAGAAACTATCAATGATGTTTGAACGCTCATTGGTTGAACTGATTCTAGACACACTAACTCACTAGTACCGCTTTATTTGAAGCTTGCCATTCGCTACTATATTAGGCCACACTGAGATAATCCAATACTTGGGCCCAAACAGAGAAGTGAATGGTCTCTCAAGATCTCTACAGTGACTGTCGTAGAAGACCTATGAGTGTTCTATGATCGGAAACTTTAGAGACAAGGGAAAGTGTTATTGAATTCGTAGGCCGCCCTTGGATCACGGAAAGCAGACTCACTTGCTAATATTGTATAACCCTAATCGTTGCCAATTTCAGAGACTTCAAGCCCTCCCCAAGTATATAAAGTCAGGGTGTTAAAGGCCCTGTAAGTCTGTAACACACTTTGTTCACTTCAGATGGGCGACAACGAAGCAAAATCGGGTTAGTCTTTTGCTTCATTTCATAACTATGCCCTTGCTAATTGCGATCTGGACCTTTTGAAGACCAGCGGCCCATCATACTGCCAGGAACAATCACATACCACAACGTCCGCGGCGGCAACAATGGTGGATACAATAACAAGAGGGAGATAGTGAACCATCCTCAAAGTTAGATATTTCATACAGAGTAAATCACATTCTAACCACATCTCATCTTGCCAGAGAGTCTACGGTCAAAGGTCGCGGGAATGGAGGCTATGGTATCTGGTGCCTCCTCAAACCAGGCTCGGTGGTATTCCTTGATTGGAGACGCGCAGGCTATGGAGGAAGAACTCCAAAGGCTGAAGAAACGATGCCAGGACATCATTCAGAAGCATAGAGATAAGGATAAGCCCCAGAATGAGGCTTCGCCGGCACCGGCTGTAGCTTCAACGCAGGGCGCGCCTCACGACGCATAACCACGCCAATATACGAATGTACCATGTACCATGTACTACGTAGTTAAAGGAACAATTGCAGAGGCTCGATGTGATCGAACTATTCGGGGGGAAGAACTGAAACAGTCCAAAGAATCTTTCTACGTAGGTCATGAGTAGATCTCCAGTTCCATGGTAGGTAATGAGAGTTGGCCATTAAGTAGTGTGGAAATAGGGTGGAGGAAGGGGCTGGTAGGATCCTTGGGTTAGTCCCATACACCCGGTAATAGAGTGCGTAAGCGCGCCCGAAGAATAGTAGGTGTGCGAGGAGTGTAGGGTCTACAGAACTCACGTTGAGTGTGGTTTTACTTCATCGTAGTGGAAGGTTGCAGTACGGAAGGAAAGATAGTTAATTGTCTGGAATAAATAGGTAGGAAGGCCATCTACGCTAAACGGTTGCATAGAGAGTATGCCTCGTTAATATGTTAATATGTAACAAGAACAACCTAAACCAAAGCGATACCGGTAGGGCCACAGCGCGAGAATGTCATACTAGGGGTGCGATCGTTATTTGATCCGTTGCTGCCTGAGCTACCTCCAAAGGAGCCGTGTAGGCGGTCGTCCAGACCGAAGTGCCATGTGGTAGCCATCTGGCAATGCAGGGGCACACAAGCCTCTGAGGAGGAACTTATAGGGACTAGTGAGCTTGCGATCCCGTTTGTGACGATGGCTGAGTCATAGGATGCTTTGAAAGAGCGGGGTTCTCCCTCGGGAGGAGAATTGATCCCGAAGACCATGCCTATTCGAAGCGTTTTGTCTGCGGCGGAACCACCTCAGCGCAGCGATCGCTACATGGGATTGGGGATCCGGGAGGACCAGTATCATCTACTACGGGGTTAATATGGAGCGGTCAACGAGACGAGGAAATCACAATGGCTCCACTTGATTTACAAGCCAAAATCAGCACCTGGTTCCAACCGAACACAGGGCGCGTCAAATGCGATTGCGCAGATTGGGTTTCCGGGTGGCTCTGCGAGAGAGTGAACGGCTATATCCAAAGGTTGATGGGCGAAGCAAGTGTTTATGTAGAAATATGAAGTTTACTACCCCTTGGAGCTGCGTTTAATCGACAAGTGGAGGATTTTAGGCAAATTTTCCTCCAACACTACCGTACGTGGCACCAAATTCGCAGGCAGAGTAGATAAACTGTGGGCGATTACTCTAGATACCAAATGGTTGGACGGGTAAAGATGAGAGAAAGGAAGATGAATGAGAGGCTGAGAGACAGAGTCAAATGAGACATGCACTATTGAAACAGAAGGACCTTACATTGAACGTACCAGTTCATTGGTTAGCGGGATTCGATGCACTGAGACACAGGCAGAGGGTTCCAGAAGCCCGGAATTTTGAGGAGCGAAAGCTGAGTTTTCTGTTGCGTGTTTCAAAACGTCGAAAACCAGATTGTGCATAGACATGCGTACTGAAGAACGAAAGCACAATTCATCCTGGACCGGCACATGGCACGTTGTAAAGATGCCCCACCGGAGTTCAGAGCCGATGAGAAAATTGGAGTCGGATTAGAGGCGGATTTGGAACGCGTTGAATTTACCACAGCCAATCCTAGGTTGCGCTCGCGACGTTTGTGATACGGTGATCGCCTTGGTTAAATCCACACCCTGGGATGCGTGATTCAGTTTGTAGAACGCATGGAAAGTTGACGGAAAGAGGGACGTTGGTCTGACGTAATTGCGTGATGGGAATGAAAATACAATCCCATGCTCTGTGAAGACCCCGGGTGCCTGTTGTCCTTGTCACAGCTTGCCCGGACACCTTGTTAAATATTGAAAGATTGAACTATCGGTCGACTATTCAAGGGAACTTCGCAATGCGTCCTTCATCAAAGCGCTCGTTCGTCACGTTCAGCCCACCCGATCAATCGGAGTCGAAGGTAGGAAGAGGAAGAGAACGCCTACTTACCTCGTAGAAATTTGTCCTATTTCTGCGGTAGACCTTGTCGTAAAGGCGTCTAGATAGCATGTAGGAAGGCATTAAGAGACGCTTCGATCCCTGGTTAATTAGAGGCTAGGTGGAGAGAACCCCATGGTGATATGGGACTTCCGAAGCTTTGAGCAAAAACATAACTTTACCACATAGTCACCCTTGATTCTGAACCATAAACTGACACATGAAGATTTTTCTAGAGCTTCTAAAAAGCACACCAGCGCTTGCTGGAAGCCGTCGAATCCATTGTCCCGTCCTTATCGATTAATGAGAAAGGGGAGGGTTCATTGGTTTCAGGAGCCCATCGTTCGAGTGCATGCACCGTTGTTTAGGGATGTCATGTGGATATACTGAAGCAGCGAAGTAAGTCATCATTGGGCGCGAGGCCTCCTCATGGATTCATTAACGAGGCACGTGTCAATATCAGATAGGATGCCTCGCAGACAGCCGTTCGACGGTGTCTGAAGCTAATGTGAAGCATATAAGTTCAAGGCCGTGAGGGTTCGCACTCGATCCTCGGTTTTGTCCGCTTGATCTCATGGGTACCTGGCCATTGACAATTGGTATAGTCTTATTTCCGTTGACTTTGTGCGTGGTCGGTCTCTGAGAATGTTGCCTGTCTCTGATTGAAGGTAGCAAATCCCTCCAACCATCTGCACCCCAACCTGCAGAATGGCCAGTGGGAAGAGATACATGGAACAATATATACGGCGGCAACAACGGTGGTCGCAATAACACAAACAGCATAGTGAATATGTCCGACTCGGAAGGTAGGGTTTCCCGTGAGGTTGCACATATGCTGGCTCAACGAGCACATTTAGAGAACTTCGATGCAAGAATAAGCAGCCTGGAAGCTATGCTACCTCTCGTGAGCTCCAGTACGACAGAGTGGTACAGAACGATGGGGACTGCCAAGGCATTGGAGGAGGATCTCGAGGCGATGGTTGGACGATGCAAGGATCTTGTGGCTAAGCTTGAAGCGCTTTCGCCTCACCGACGCTGATGCTGCTGTGAACCATAAGCATAGAGCTACATGGTAGGCCCTCCGGCGTATACGAGTAGGCGGTAGATCGACTTTACAGACTCGTGGTTGCTTGCGCTTAGCGCCAGTTCCACCACCACTTAAACACATCCAAGCATATCAATCCTTATCGCACTCAACCTGATCCATCATGAGGCACTTGATGTAGGATGTCTAACTCTACAGCGTACAACACAGCTTCCTTCCTGATCGGCTTTGACAATTTGTGTCAAATCCGGCCGCATAGCAAATCCGAATACTATTTTTGTCTGCATTGCTTTCCTGTCGCGATGGTCTGTCGCCGAGTCGGGCGTTGATATTTCGCGCTTTCCTTGAAGCGACGGCCGCGGAAGAAGATTTACAGTTTGACGAAGAAAGGACTAGAGGGCGTCAATACAGTAAGCGCCGAGACTAAGTAAGTCAAAACTTGTTCATGACTCGGAGACTCAAGCCGAACCACCAAGTGCTGGCAGTTCATACTCAACGTATACCGAAGCTGCGTCGATCCAAGTACAAAATGATAACAACGCAGCGTAATTAGGATATGTAGATGCTTTTTGTTATTGGGAGCTATTCATGCGCTGGTGAGGAAGTAACTTGAAGGAGGCGAACACTGTACACAGTAGAAGAGCTTGAGAAGACTCCCACTGGTTGCGATGCATGGGAAATGGGATGGTGCTTCCATGTCGCAAATCAGTGTTGGAGCCAGCCACATGAGCACAGGCGCCAGACATTGAATACCCATCGACCGCCGTTACCTGATATTTATCTAACCAACAAAGGAAACTGGGCAGTAAAGCGAAACAGTACTTAAAGTTCGGATGCAGCGCAGCTTTACACCTCAAGACATCAAGCTAAAGCTCAAGAGCAAGCTGTCCCCTTGTTAATTCCTCAACTATGCACACTGACCCCAAAGCAACACGTAGGTCTCAAACTATCCTTGTGTTCGTTCTGGCCCCCTTTTGACTCTCCTAATAACCCCTAGAAACCGCCACAGGTGATATCTGGAATAATGTGAATGGCGGCAACAATGGTGGCAAGAACAACCATAATGCCATATGGAATATCCTAGAAGGTCAGGCTGTCGACCTTGCAGAAACATCACAGAGCTAAACACCGTTATTACGCTTAGAAACCTTGGAAACGAAATTCCAACGCTTGGATACGATGTCTCGCTCGCAGATGTCGCAGAGTCAATGGTTTACTCTAATGGGAGAATTGTCAAAAGTATGTGATGACCTCAAGGAGTCGTTAGACAAATTCAATGATCTGCACAAACGCGTCAAGGACAAGCGCTTGGGATAGGATCATGCCGATATTATCCTTCTGACTAGCGGGAGGGCCCATTTTGTTTTTCGTTTCGGCTGCTCGTTCCTTATATCACATCTACCTCAAATTAAGTGTTTGCTGCTATTCGCTGCAGCGTCACGACGTTGTAACTGTGCTCATTTACATTCAAGATGCTAGAGCGTTTGCAAGGAACTGGTCAAAAGTAAATTCCTCGGTGGGATTGATTACCATAACCATGCCAATCCTGCAGTGCCCACCGTCGGCCTGAGCACACGCCACGAACACCGGGTCCGATGAAGTGACTGGGACAGTGACAGAAGGTGTCTGTCCGCCGACGGCGTTGAGGCTGAAAAGGGTGGCACAATTAGTCGGAACACAACATCGAAGGAAAGGGGTTTACTCACAACCCGGTGTCGAATTGGCCCGGAAGTCCGCCATCAGGAGGAGGGCATGGGCTTTCGAATGTTGTAGTAGTCGCCGAATCTTAAAGTGTGTCAATACTGAAGCTAGATAGGGAGGATCAGTCGTTACTGACGGTTTCGTGACAAGAAGGTGAAAGTGATAGTATCTCCAGGCGAAGCGGTGACGGATGTAGGACTGAAGGCAAATGATGCGCTAGCACCAACGCTGACCGGGATGTCTTTGGTGAAGACGGCTGGGATGAGAGCGAGAACAAATGCAGCAAGACGCATGATGGAATAGAGAGATTTGAAAGATATCAATATCCGTCTGCTTATCCTGGACCTGAGTCTACGACTTTTATAGGCGGCAGAACAAAACGACCCGGCAGACTGGCAACAGACGGCATGTCCGCTAAGTCCCAGCAGTGCGAACGGAGAACGCAAAAAGGCCTCAGGCGGGTCCGCGACGGTGAGAGCCACAGTAATAGAGTATGGGAAATCAAATCTTCCGCGAGAAAGAACAAAGGTTATTCCCACAAGTAGTAACCGTGTACCTCGATTGTTGGGGTAGACGTCGGCTCCCGCGTTGGAAGTGACAATGGTATTGGATGGGGGAGGGGCTGAAAGGATGACTTGTGAGATCCGACCAAGGCATGGTGCGGCAGAAGGAGTACGGACACCGGCAGATGCTGCTAAAGTCTGCAATACTTCTAAAGATAACCCAGATTCAATGCTGGTTCGCTCTGCTGATAGAATGCAGAGAGGTTCTCTCATCGTCGTGGGTTTCCCCATCGTAAACGAGTAGGGGCGGTCCAGTCTGAAGGTGCCCCAGAGCTCCAGAAGTCTGAGGAGGCGGCACAAGGTGGCCAGCCGTTCGTGTGCACGACCCGTCCTGGTAACTTTTGAAGAGGAATGGTAAAAGCCTCGAACCATCTCAGAGTTCATCCATGAGGCCATCAATTAGGAGAGAATGATCATGAAAAAGACGTCCGTGGATTATTTGAGAGAGTGATGTAGTGAGAAAACTACCACACCAGCGACATGGACCATGATGGCGAGCCGAATAAACAGTAAATCTTTTTCGCTCGCCCGACGGCAAAGCATCGTTGTGATGGCTTTTTATCCACAGGAGGGTACGTGTGGGGAGATCCCTTTTCGTCGGCATAGTACGGCCAGCAAAGCACTGGCAGTAAGTCGCTTCGTTGAGTATGTAGGCCCATAAAAGCTTGGAGTTGACCCGGACCACCATACCTTGCACTGAGGTCCGTTGAACTTGTAAAACTGGCCCTGGGTACAAGCGAAGCAATAATTCGGACCGGAGTTGCGGAGTTGCTTTGGTAAAACATTTAGACGCCCGTAATTATGTAAGGCTGAGGCCCAGAGCCGGCCAAAGCCACTGCTTGCCCCCAGCCAGCCAACCACCAGCAGTGCGCGGACTAAGCGTGATCGATTGGTCTCGCGCGGACTCTGCCCTTCTGCAGTACAACGTACAATAATCAGTAATTTGAGGCTACGTACCGCTGAACTACGAGAAACAGGGTACTTTCTTTGTCCTCCAGCCAACCTCCGACACAACTCACTGACAAAGTATTTTCCCAGGTTTTCCTAACAAGGTAATCCCTGGTCAGGTTCTCAGCGACATAGGAATGAATCAATGAATTTTCCGGCGCTATCACGCTCAGGTCCTAGAAAATCCTTAGTTATGCACGTTGTGATATTTGTACACACGGACGCAGCAAATGTGTGGAAGAATCAGCCGCCGTCTCCTCGAACAGCTGAAAGGACGGTCTAATGTTTTCGTGTTCCACAATCATATCCACTTGGTTCTCCGAAACACCATCAGCAGTGGATTCCAGTCAGCCACTTGCTCGGCAGCCCCCAATGGACTCTGCCAATTTGCTGCCAATCGCTCTAGTTAGCCTGGAATAGCTTGTCACAGAAGACTTACGCAAAACAGCGGGTGTATACGGCAATGCCTCCGACCATACGTTTCTCAGACCTTCGCGAAGCCACCCCACATGGCGCAGCCTCGACGCTGGCCGAGTTTCGGACATAAAGGGACGGATTTTCCCCCCGTGAGTTTCATGACAGGCGAACGTGCGAGGCTGGTTGGGTATATCAGTAAGGTGAGTCTCACGTCCTCTGCTATTTGTCGTCGTCGACGAGCAAGATGATGAACATATTTGCAGCGCTCCTCCAAGCTGCCGCAATTACTCAATATGTCTCCGCATCACCTCTTCCGTCAATCACCACCCGGGATGATTCCGTCAAACTCAACGGACTAAAATACGTCAACAAGGTGAGCGCTCTTAGTACCTTAACAGCATCGCATCGTTAATTCTTCGATGTCCAGGGATTGGTTGGCTTCGGTCTTATTCCCTCCGATTTCAGAGAATCCACCGGAGATACCCTTGGTGGTATCGGAAGTGCCATGGCGTTCAAATTTGGGACGTGGACTAAAACTACATCGGGGACATATACAGGCGCGTTAGTGATGCATCCCGATCGTGGATTCAACGTGTAAGTGGTTAGTAACACATCAGACCCGTATCTGACCATCATCATCATAGTGAAGGCACCGTTGACGTCCAGGCTAGGCAACACGAAATTGATTTTGTCCTCACTCCTTACACCAGCTCGAAGAAGCTTAGTTTTACTGATGCCCAAACGACTCTGGCTTTGACGTACCAGAGAACCACCCTTCAATTCGAACGGTCGAGCACGAAAACGAGTGGCCTCGACCCGTTGGCGGTCCGTCCAGCTCAGAGCGGATTCCCAAGTATAGCCACTGCAGATCCGGAGATGCCAATTGCCAACCTCGCGGAGCAACATCTGAGTATTGATGCCGAGGGCATCGTTGCCAATGCTGATGGAACGTAAGCATGGGCCCAATCAATCGCTGGGAATGAGCTTCAACGCTTTGATTAAACTAGTTACTGGGTCAGCGACGAGTACGGCCCATACATATATCGCTTCTCTGCTAGTGGTAGCCTACTCCAAACCATTCAACCACCCGCTGCTATCCTTCCCCATGATAGCCAAGGAAACTTAAATTTCACCGCTGACTCGGACCCAGCAACTGGTCGTACTAGCAATCAAGGTGTGTAGTTCGGTTCCTACGTCCGTCTAATCAATAGTGATTGCTTTGTGCAGGCTTTGAGGGCCTCTCCCTCGATCCCGCCACGGGAACTCTATACGCCCTCCTTCAGACCGCGACCATCCAAGACGGGGGAGGCGATAAGACCACGTCAAGATTCACTCGCTTGTTTGCGTTCGACGTTTCGTCTCCAACCGCCCGTCCGTCACTTAAAGGCGAATGGGTTGTCCCCCTTCCGCAAAGCAAAAATGACAAAACCAGAGGCGCCAGTGAACTTTTTTTCATCAGTCCCAACGTATTCTTCGTCCTCGCCCGGGATGGTAATGGGAGGGGAGACCCTGACGATGACGAATCTTCGTACAGGTAGTTTGCCTGCTTGAGTCTCCAATGACTACCTATTGACTTCGACTGACACTAACGCAGACAAGCGGACTTGATCGATATCTCCAAAGCTACCGACATCCACGGCACCAAGTTCGATGACCCGGCCAATCCAATCTCACTGAGTGGCAAACTCGACAAGAGCATCACCCCCGCGAATTACGTTGAATTCGTGGACATGATAGACGATGATGAGCTGAAGAGGTTCGGAATCCATAACGGTTGCGTTTCTACCTCCCCATCACCCTACTCTCCGCTCAATCGCTACTGCTTAGGTGACCCCAACGACCAAACAAACCTGGACGCCAAGTGGGAGTCGTTGGCTCTCGCACCAGTTGATGACCCAGCGTTCCCCGATGACTATTTCCTCTTCACAGCTGTATGTGGTTTCTCCCTATGCCCATACCCTACACCGCTGACAAGGATTTCTTTTGTAGTCGGACAACGACTACATCAGCACCAACGGCGTATCGATGGGCATTCCCTTCAATGCAGGACTGGACGTCGATAACCAGTGGCTTGTTTTCCGCGTCACGTTACCCAGTGTAGTCAAAGGTAGTGTCCATCGTGCCATCGGTGCAGCTTTCTGAGGTTTCCGGTCGTCTGGAGTACATCGCATTTACCACATGTGTGCATATAATGAGTATATCACGATGGTTTTGTTCGCTCAGGCCGCTTCCAAACCCATGCCCTCCGAACAAGTCGATGGCGTCTACCCACGTAAAATTGCGCTAGACGTTCCACCCCTACCCCAAAGCCTATTTTGAGTTCATTATTCTAGGAAATATCTTGACCGTCACTCCATTGTAAATGATCTGGCATAATCTATACTGCAGAGGATCGCGTCTGGCTTGACCGCAGTCACTTCCACCCATACTAACAAACATCAAGAGTAGGGCTGTACAGTCCCGACTCATCGCTTGTGAGAACCCATGTGTCCGAAACGTATAAAGTTTTCATACCGGCTGAAGAGCAACGTGGTTGGACAATAGAAAATAGAAATGATCATATCACGGTTACACGCGTAATGAATACCAATGATTACTGAGGAACTCAATTAGTAGTGTCCTTCGATTGGAGCTTCTTTTGGAGCTCCTTGCACTTCCCCAGTAATATCATCAATTCGTCCCGCAACGCCTGTGCAGCCCCCTTCGCTTTATACCACTCAGACATATTTGTGGACGCCAATGGCAACGTGGCCTCTAAATCGTCTAATTTTTCTTTTAAGCCCTCTGGAAATACGGAGCATGCCATTCAGCACACCAGAGTTGTCAAAGCATTCATTAAAGAACCAACCTCTGTTCGCGTTAACTATGTCGTTTTTGTTGTTGAAACCACCATTGTTGCCTCCGAATATCTGGTTCCATCTTCCCGGACCTGGCATTATAGGTATATTCGACTTGTTGTCTTCAAAAGAGAGGCATGGGTCCGAATGAGCGAGAGCATCAAAGCTATGGGTTAAAACAAGCACCCACCACCTTTGGATGTCTGAGACATATTAGAGCAGAGTGCTGTGCTTGACCTTCGTCCCGGTGCGAGTTCGACTTTATATACTTTCTCAGACGCTTAACGGCTGCAGAATATTTTCCTGATAGAGCGTTGGAACACACATTAAAATATCCATCCAGCGTTAGAATTGTTTCTCTATTCCAGTTCAAGTGTATTGAAGCGTGTCCAGCTGACCGGTCGACCTCCACTTCGCCTCGGCACAAGGGTCTAATCATAGGACCGTTGTAGATAAGAGGTCACCGCGATGCTTCTTTCTAGCGCCCATGGGCTGTTGAGATTTATCTCCTGGGCTGCGAATACTAGTGCATTAGACGCGAGATGAAGGCGGAAACGTGTTTGCATCCTAAATGTTTGCCATTGAAGTCGGCACCGAGCTACACTCTACGCATGCGAAACAGGGGCTATGATAGGAGACAGAAACAATTGTACGTCAGTTTCTCCAGTCCTATCGGGGTGGACAAAGGCCATTGGGGTTTCCTGTCACAAAAAATTTACTCCTAGAAGCAAACGGAGGGCATCATATGGTCTGATATCATAGGGTTTAAGCAAGAATCAGGCCCATCCGCATGGGATCATTGAAGGAAAGGCACAGCTTGATTGCAAAACTGATGCTAGGTGTAGCGAGTGAAGAAGCAACACGGCATTCTCATGACCTGAGCTCGTGAACGGAGCTACAAGTGTACCGTGCCTCATCAATGTCATGATAATGTCCGTTTCTTCGCAATGATTTCAGATTATATTAATGTCCATCATATGCTCGCACATCACTGGTGATGATTTCCAACTGGCTAGACAAGGTGTTGCTACAAGACATGTGTCGTCCAGCAGTGACACCGCAGGTGGTTGATCATTCCCATTGGCTAATTAGGGATGAAGTACAATATCTACCCCAAATGTATCACAGAGCAGAGTGGGCGGATACCTTCTCAGCGAACCGGATTATCGTAAGTGGTAGAACAGACAGCCAACATTCATGATATTCATGATATGTCGGAGATACCCATATAGATTTCAGGGGTGATGAGTCCCGAGTTGATTGGATATGGATTATGTTACAGATTTACTTCTTGGTACGTAGATATGGCGGCGTAGAAGCCAGCAATGAGTCGGGCTACGAAAGTGCTTTGAGTTTCAACTCCTCACCCACACCTCAAAACATGAGATGTCAGTCATCTACGTAGCAAGTAAACACGGGGGTGCATGTATCTCTCCGGAGTGGCAAGGTGCTTAATTCAAAGTGATAGAGGATATATTTTGTGGTCATTTCGCGCGCCAAGGTCTAGTCAAACTTTTCAGTTCGACAAAATGAGGCGTACTATAATAACGGCATTGAGAGGGCCACTATGGAGCAGGCTAGCAGAGCGCTAGCCAGTCTGCCATGAGGTTGCAGCGATGGATCCCCCTACTGCTGAGAACTGAGGGTACTTCTACAGCTTAAATTTGAGGGGTTTGATTAGTACAAAGCCAGAGACTCATGTGAGTATGAATGAAGGCGGGGGTGTGTTAGCTAGATGAAATTCCCAAGGGTGGATAGAAATACGTACACAAAAGTTATTCGCTGTGGTGAAAATGATGCCCAGGATTGGTTGGAAGTCGAAGTGAGATTGGAAACAGCGGCCCATATCTGCGCCATGGAACCGCTCAAGCCTCAGGAGCTAGTCAGGAGGTAACAAAGCTGTTGAACGGCGACGTGACGGACTGTCCAGAAGGGCGGTTGAAGCCCCACTTCTCTCTTGCCTTCGATCATCGATCACGGCGCCAACAGCTCCAAAGTTCAAAAAAACGACGTATGTTAGGAATGATTGAGGGCCCTTTTATCATGTTTAGGCGCGCATCGCTGAGAACTCCTGCTACAAAATGGTTCTACCCTGCCTCATGCCTATCCGCCATCAATGCATCATCGCTCAAAGACAAACTCCGGGTAGCCCACGGGCGCTCAAAGGAAGCATCGTTGTCCCCCTGGTTCATTTCGCAGGGGATTGAGGGAGACAGAGGGGCCACTGCCCCCGAAATATATATTTGGGACGAGTCAGCTGAGCATATTGATACGAAGGTTCTCAAGCATCTGTATTCACATCTCGTCATGGTGAGGTACATCGTGATGTCGGGGCGCAGATGCATGATAAAGCGAATTGATATAGAATGGCTCGCAAATATCCGTTAGACACTCGTGAAGAATATAAAGCTGAGGCAATCAGGATTTTACTGCATCACAGCACCAAGCACAAATTTACACAGCTCACTACACTTGCGATTGCGATTGCACTCATGGCATCTGGTATGGCCTTATTAATCCAACTACCTTCATTCATTTAAGACCCGTATTGTTTCTTGCAGACAACCACACTGATCCAAAGGATTCGCACCAGCTAGTGACAACTCAGGCTGGGCAATTCTGGGCCACGCAGGATGATTGGGACAATGTATATGGTGGAAACAACGGCGGTTACGAAAACACCAATAGGATACTGAACATATCCGGAGGTTGGCCTTTCTGATGTGGATGTCGACGTTGGCGTGTTAATTGTTCCCTTGTTTTCAGCGAACGTAGAAGAACAACTCCAAGTGTGGGAAGCCCAGCATCCCAGAATGTCTGTAAACTCATCTGACTGGAATACAATGATGGGAGGTGTATGGGCACTGCGAACGCAACTCGAGGCTATGCTGGAACGGTCCAAGGCCTACTTGGAGGCACTTGAAAAGGCCCGACCTCAATGAACACTTTCTTCTCTATGGCGTACATAGCCTTGGATGTACTTATGTAAAGCTGATTGTTTACCTCGATATGCTCAACTTCAGTCGTGGATACATTGCGAACGCGATGCAAATTTTGGGTTCGAAAGGTGTTGCTCTGAAGCGACTGGCGCGCCAACTTGAACGACCGCTAGGTATTCATAATTCTGCCGGGAATCTCGATAAGCGTCAACCAGAAGTTTACTGAGCTTTCCGAATTGAAGACACAAGTTGCTACTCGCTCCCCCTTTGCATATCTACTATATCATTGTCGGTACATCCTGTTACTTTTTTAATAAAGGCCAAAAGATACGAAATCAAGCATAAAACAACTATCCGTATCATAGAAGTACACGATAGTTTCAAAAGAAGTGTTGGGGCAGCACGTCCTCGAGTGGCTCTGGCCGAGTCTTCACGGACAGTATCCGCCTAATATCGTCCAATAACTTTTGAGCCGCATCCCTCTCCGCTCCCACCTCTTCCTTATCCCTACGCATCGTTACCAGTGCCCCTTCCAACCCAGTCACCTTTACCTCCAAGCTCGACACTTTGTCATTCGCTTCCTCTAGCTGAGATTGCATGGCCTTCCGGTCATCTCTCACCTCCTCAAGCATCAACTCAATTGACGCAATCTTTTCTTTGAAATCCGCTGCTTTCGCCTCAGCTAGGTCTTCCTTCTCCTTCGCAGCAACTTCAGCAAGACGCTTCGCCCCGAGCTCTAGCTCTAGCTCGTGAATACGTTTAAGTGCGCATTGGAGCTCGGATGAAGTATTCGTTCGTCCATTTCCTCTGCCTTGTTGAACGGAGGTAGACTCTAGTGACTCCGTATATGAAGAGGGACCAGCTCCAGGATTCGCGCCGTGCGGGTTTGGGAGTTCCATATCAACCCAATTGGGCTGGCAGGCGGGATCATGCATATTTCTTGCCGCATCCGCTAGGCGCTCATCGACTGATCAAATATATCATGTCATTTCACAGGTAACGAATGTGAATACAGTCAAAGGAACTCACGAGCTTGGGTGGAGGATGTACTCTGGTTTTCTACTCGATCGAGCTCGACCTTGCTTATGGTGTCTTGAGGACCCTGGATAATCTGTGAATTCCGAGAGGAAGCCGAGGATAGAGAGGAGTCTCGATATTTGAGATGGTCATATGAATGGTTGCTGGGTCCAACATCTGGAGGTCGCTCCAAAGGAGAATGAAACGACGCGGGCCTGCTACTCCTCTGCTGGACAGTGCTCCCAGGAATACGCCTCTCAATCCCCTTCCATCGCCTCAAGATCCAAACAGTCATACTGACCGCCCTAGCATTCCCTGGAACGATCTTGTTTCTCCTCAAAATGGGTTTTTGTATCCCGGTATTCCGGCCAAATATCGCCTCCCCAAAAAGCTTTCCCAATTCAGTGTAGCTAGCAAGTGGGTTCGGAGGGGGTTCGCCGTCGTCTGGCTGCTCTTCTCCACGGAGAGATGAGAGGAAGTTGATCAGGTGGGCGAGAAGACCGAGGTTTGCGCATGGGAGGAGACGGAATAGGAGCGCAGCAACTTGGATTCGGGACTCTTCTGCCGTGGAAATCAGAGAGCCATCAGTATTTTCGAGCGTTTCTATGTCTTTTTCCTCTAAGGAGGGACGAATACACCACCGCCAGAGACCTTCAGATACCGCCTCGCTGAAAATAGGCTCGGGCAGCGCAAGTGTGTACATCTTCAGCAATGCACAAAGATCCGGAGTGGATTCAGAAGAGATCGTCTGAGACGAATACGGTGGCAAGTCGAAGGATTGGGAGAGCAGGAGTAGACGCGTCCTGGAGGTGGATTTTGGTTGGCGGAAAGGGAGAGGAGAGCGTATGTTTCGTTGTCGTAGTTCGAAAATGCATGTAGAAACGACTAGTGGGACGTCGTACGAACATATCGAGCTCTCTCCATGTAGCGGGACGTGTACAGAGGCGTACATGGATACTTGACGAAGGGGAGTTCCGAAGACAGCTGTGGAAGAAAGGTATCAGATATCAGTCATATTTTAAAGGCCTGCACTTACGGAGCCCTCGGCTCGCACTATTCTTGAAATCGTCTCGCTCTCTGTTGTCCATTATATCACGATCGTGCAGGGCGAATATTTCATCGACATCCAAGAAATCGCGTATCGGTCCTTCTCGCAAAGGCGTGCGTCCATTTTTGTTGCCTAGAAGTTGATTAAGCTCAGAGAATATCAGGTCCGGGTCGGGTTTGAGGTATTGGCGTAGCGTTCGTTTCGGCCGCCCTTGAAATCCATCTACTTCAATTTTACTGCTAGGCGGGTTATGGCGCAGATTGTTCAACCCTTTAGATAAATCCGGCACAGACGAAGACGCTCCGAGCGGGTTGCTGGTAGATGAAGAACGCAACCTGGAACGAAGGCTGCTACGAATATCGGGTACCGAATTCAGTGCTGGTTGGGAGCTCCGGCGAGGTCGAGGGAGGGAAGTGTAGTAATCGTGGCCGCGGGTACGAAAAGGCCCAGGGTCGGGCGTTGAGTTGGAGGACATGGTGCTATCGACATGAGGGCGGGATGAAATTCGATCGCGCAAAGTGCGATATGTAATTACATAAGTTCACGGGCCGACAATTCTTACGACCGTCTCGCTGTTTTATAGCGGGAAGGTGGAAAAGGGCGGGGTAAGGAAACACTCCGAGGAAGGCAATCTTCTAGGAGAGTGGGGTGGGATAGGATGCCGCGGGCTATCTGAGTGCATTGCTAACTTTTTGCAGCTAGACATGTCTGATAGTTGTCCGCGGTACATATAGACCAAAAATCCGCGGAAGGGAATGAGTGAACGGATGAGTAGTCGGGATAATTCGGGAATACTCTAGTGTAGGATAGGAGGATAAAGGAGAGCCCCTATGTCATGCGTCTGAGTCTTGGCATAGAGCGCCTGTCGGGAGAAGTTCGAGCTTGTTACCCACCACTACCGAGTCATTTTCGACTCTGCCCCCTCTCTGCCTCCTCTTTTTGCGGTACAAAAAGACGACGCAGTAGCTAGGGCCCTGTATCTTTTCAGAGACAACGCGGCGGAATCTTCGCGGAATCGAATATTTGAAATCATGTCTGGGTTTGACCGTCGGCGCGTCACTGATAAAACGGACATGGAAGTAAAAGCTACAGCTGAGATTATGGCATCCCAAGTGAGTTAGACCGGGCGTCGGGCGCGGTGGGCGTAGCTTCGATCGAAGGAGAGTGCTGCAAATACATAAAACTTACATTTGTTATTGTTCTTTAGCCCCATTGCATCAGCGTGCTTTACGGCACACACTGCACGCAAGCTCATCTCGTACCCATCCCTTTCATCAAGCACTATCACCCCCCAAGCGAAAATAGACTCCCGCCTCCAACAACTATCGACAGCCTCTTCATCGAATGTTGGATGCCGAGAGGGATGAAGCAGAAATGGGAAGATAGGATTACCCTCCGTGTGCCCGAACACGCGCGTTCTGTCGATCACCTTGATGGTATGGGCACCGACGACGATGATCGTAACTATAAGGAGCAAGAGAATGATAATCTCGTCGAAGAAGACGCGGAAGACTCGGAATCTTATTCCGTCTTTTACGCTCCGCAGAACCAGAAGAGAGACCCTTTTAGCCCCCCTTTGGAGAAGCGTAACGCTGCCGTAGCGAACATCTTCTACAACGAAGCGGAGCGTGGGCGGCGAGAGAAGGATATCATTTGGTATGGTCCGATTTTGGTCGTTAAACATTCGACAGAGGAAATGGGACCTATAAGTATTGAGAAAGAAGAGCTTGAGAGAGTATGGGAGGTGGTTAAAGGGTATGTTCTTTTCCCTAGTTTGGGAGGTTTGCTGACCCCAGTTGCTTCTTCGCTAGCGCGCTAAGGAAGGGCCTATTGTCTTCCAACTAGATCTAACTGACGTTTCTCCCAAATCTCCTCGATCTCTGTTCAATCCCCTGTGATTGTTGTGTCGCGTGTCGTCTCTGGCTCTGTCTCCGTGCTTTCGCTGCTCGTTATTGCTGTTCTGTACCCTTGAGTTATCCTGTGTATGATGTTAAGAGAGTGTATCTCGATCGAAGTGTACCATATCTATACCCACCAATGTCAATCCTGCTAATCTTCAGTTCGGGCAGGCCATGCAGGAAATGACATGTTGATAAATCGCTCAGTCCTAGACTACTGGGTATGTAGTGTGATATAAAAAAGGAAAAGCGCGGTGTCCAGCTAGCCTCCGAGTAATATAAGGAACGAACAGTACATGTATCTCACATCAGTTCACGCAAAGAAAAAGGCAAAACCAAACAGCCAAGCGAAGAAAGAAGACAAAAACGCGCTGTAGCTACTTCTAGATGCGTTCAAACTCGTGGTGGGGAGCGGGGCGTTACTCCTGCTAACGAAGACAATCGTCGTACTAGTAGTAGGCGTCGTAGCCGGGAATGCCGTAGTGGGTGGTGACAAGCTGGGTGTGCTCAAAGGTGCGGTCGTCGCCGGAGTCGCCGGAGTCGCCGGAGTCGTAAGGGAGGTGGGTCCCGTGCTACTTGAGGGCAGAGTAGAAGAAGGAGGGGTCGAGGGGACGACTGTCTCAGAGACACCGATTGTAGTGAAGATGGTTAAGGTTGCGGAGGGCGATGTGAGGGTGATGACTATGGTGGTTACCGTTTGGGACGGAGGTGGAGGAATGGCTGTGATGGAGATAGAAGCCGATGTCGTCGCCGAAGACGAAGGTAATGAAACGGAAACTGGAAGTGTAACAAGGGTCAGCTCAATGGACACGCAAGTGAGCGCAAAGCCCAATGGTAGAATGAAGGTACTCACCACCGTTGCAAAGTCTGGCGAACGCGATTGCCGCAGTACCCTGGTCAGGCCCTGAGCACGCCTGAAGTGCACATCGCTGAGCAGCAGTGAGGAATGCAGAAGAGTTGCATAAACATGATAAATCCGTCCTTAGCAGCAGGAAATCCGTTGGATGAGAGGGAAGAGGCTTGATGAGGGCGTGAAGGCACTTACGATGAGCACCCGGCAGCTTCTGCTGCTGTCGTTGCACAGGTGGCAGCACATGCAGGCAAGTCGTTGGTAACCTGCCCGTGTGTTGCTAGAAGAAACCCGGATTCCCACAGGAACAATCCCTGCAACAGCAGTTTGAGTAGCATCTTGGCTCTTCACTGACAATTATGTGCTTCAGAGCGCGAAAGGTGAGGATCCAGGCTCTGAACGAGGCTTCAGGCAGGTGTGAGGATGGAGAAAGAGATGGAACAGGCCGAACACCCAGTAATCAGGTCACCAAGAAGCAGCCCCGGGAGTCACGCACAACACGGGACATATATGTGCATATTCACATCATGGCTGGAATATGTATATGAATAGAAATCGAAGATTCTCGCCTTGGCAGGTTGATGAGGCGAACATATATTCACAGGACCAGCCGGAGGATGGCAGGCGGAAATAGAAGGGCAAGAAGGTTCTTCCGAAGACAGCTAGAGCCTGAAGCTGAAGTATACTGCCGACCGCCGCTTAACTGCATGACAAGTTAAGAGTCTGGTGCCCTAAAGAATGCACATACGATGTGAAGGTGAGCCAGATTGAAAACACTAGTAGAAAAGTGGAAGGCAAACTTGGGACGAATGCTAAGCCATTTCCTTCGGCGTTTGGTAACTCGGTTACAAGCATCGTCACTTCGGCGATACATACTACTGTCATCGGATAATCAAGTACTCATAGAAATCGTCTTACAAGGCCCCTGCACTGTCTGAATGGGCAGTAGTGCACAAAGACGGATCTCTTGGGAGGCCCCTATTTGCCTCAGGACCAACCATGTGGTGGTCGGAAAGCACGAAGCGTTCCGAGGACAGTCCAACTGTTATAAAGTCAGGCGACCTCAGGAAAATTGGAATATGCCCAAGACAGCGACGGGCACAAGGCAGAGGATAATATAGCATTTGTACGAGTCGGCATGGGTCAGTGCTAATTCGGCATCAAGGGCAACCAGAAAGGATGGGGTGATCTCAAACAGTAGCTCATAGCTTGTGAAGCATCCAACAAATAACGACTAGTACAGCAATAACAACTCCAAGTGGTCCTTGCATCAGGGACCCGTCCGAGCTATCTCCCCTCAACGCTTCAAGAGCCTTCTTGAATTCATCTGAGGCATACTTAGACAGGGCACTCCACATATGGGAGAGCCAGCGCTTTCGAGGCACTTCAGCACCATAGAGACTCCGTTGAATCCAAGCAGCGGAGGGACCTGCGAAGCGAATGTGATTAATATACGCAGGTCGAGCGCGGGGGAGCACACCAAACCTTTCACGGGCCCTAAACCAATTAGCCAGAGAAGAGGACGTAAGGGGAATGCCTCGGGGAGTAATAGAAACGTCGCAGATATGAGAACAGCTTCTATCAAGTCCGAGTGTTGTTCAATTGTGTCTCCACTAGCCAACGCTATAATCTGGAGCTCGGGGCTAATCTTCTGCCAGAACTCCGAGCAGCGGTCTTGAGTCAGGAGTTGATATTTCGTGGAAATGAGATGGCAGAAGTGGTCTCCGACCAGTTGGAATAGACCGGCGAGGAGAATGGCTCGTTCATCATGAGACGGAGCTTCGCTTAATGGGGGGAACGTGATGTTGAAGCCGAGGAAAAGTGATTCGAATAAAAGCGCAAGTTCGTCCTCAATGCTGCTGGTGTTGCTAGAGGACAATGGCTTGACTGAATCGCGCTGTAAAACGCGCTTGTCAGATACATTCTTGGGCAGTTCCTTCCTGAAATCATCGGCGTATTGGGAAACGCGGGAAAGACGGAGGCGTAGATCATCAACTTGGGATCCTAGATCGGGATGATCGTGCGTGACTCCTTCAATCAGGTCGGTTCCATAGCGCTGAAGAGTGGTTACTCCCTTGAGCATTATCTGAAAAGGGTCGACATCTCCTCTCACTGGAAGGAAGTAAACACGGGGGGTGTCAGCGATGCGAGACTGAATGAAATTTAATCTGGCGTACATGGTTCTAGGATTGAGTCGAGCGACAGCGATAATGCACCGATGATGAAGACGGAATACAAGAGGATGTAGCTCTTGCTGAACATTGGGATCATCAAGTAAGGGGGGAGAATGGAGGATCGCAAAAGCGCAGTGGACTATAAAGCATCCATGGCTCCATCAAAGAAGTGCGAAGCGTGTATCGATCGCGAAGGGAAACTTTACCTATCCGCATATCTAAGGGAATCTCCGCAGGGGTCTTTGGGAGACGTGCACGAAGCAGACAACGAAATGATATATAGAACGATGGGACAGCCCAAAAGAGCGATAAACTGAAGGAAAAAGATATCAGCAGATGACACATTCTGCCTCTGGTTTTCGGAGGCTAGCCTCTAAACGAGCACGGAGAACGCCATCACGAGCAATATACGAAGTGCCGCTGAAGCAAGATAAGAGGGCGTAATGAACGAAGAATGGGAAGACTTACGAGTACTGCAGACTGGTTCCCATTAAACTGTCATCCAAGGCCGTGAAGATTTTCGTCTCCGAACCTCGACCAGATGCAACCAATTCTGATGTGCCTTTCAGGCGAAGGATTATCATTGGCTTGGGTTTTCGAGACGTTGGGGGTTTACTTGAATCCGGGGTATCGGGTAACTGGGTAGGAGAGGACGAGTCCGTTGACGGAGTATCCTGAGGCTCGGGGATGAGAAGGCGCGAGTCGACCCATGTAGGAGGACTGTGCTCCATTAGAGAAAGCGAGATACACCAAGTACCAGCACGGATTGACCAGCTGGGTGATTCGTCAGTGGCAACGAAGAATGCCAAACGCCACATCCGCGCTAGGGAGTAAAGTCAGACCGGAGGAGAGATGGATAAAAGGCGTGCATCGTACATCGAGCGATGAATTCCAGGTTAATTTCCCTCGACACCTGCATACGTTTCTGGAACTGCACCACCGCAAGGTTGACGGCAAAGGCTGCTTCGTCCCCAGCTGTATCTTCGATCGTTATGTCATCTGGAGGGATAGAGCCTCCCAGGATGATCTGGTCGGAGCCCGGCAACGGTGAGAAGTCAGGAGAGAGCCGTAGTCGTTGGAATAAAGGTTGGTCGGATGTGATGAGGCATGCTAACCGAACCTCTGATACTGTTTGAGGGGTTAACGGAAAGGCGAAGCTCAAGAGTGCAGTCAAAAGGTCGGGTATTTGCGCATCATCATCGATAACTTCTTCCGGTGGACGCTTCACAATGGCCCAGTATAGTGGAGTATGCTCTTCTATCGACTGTTCCTGCAATATCTTTGAAAGTGATAGGTCATAGCCTGCACATGCATCCGCACAACTCTCCAATATACCCAGTGCCGAATGAGAGTCAGCGTTATGGTACAGGACTAGATCCCGGATTAGCTTGAGCACCGTATCCTTGGCCTCTTTCGCAGGGCGCGATGCTGATCCAAAACTGAACCATGGAGCTCGGCCTTTGCCCTTTAAGGACGACGGAAGTCTCGGGGACCGTACAGGTGGACTGCGATTGGAATTACAAAGGCCTGGCGACGGGGGTGTTGGTGGTAATTTAGCGTCCGGGTTGTAGGAAATCGCAGGAAACCGACTTGTGCTGCCTGAAGGCATAGACCTCGCATCTTCATAAGATGGGGGTGCGTCGGCCGGAGTGGGGTCATCGGGAAAAGGTCGTTTGTCGATAATCATGGGAGCAAAAGATTCGAGTCAATTGTGACACGTCCTAGCTCAAATATGGACTGCGCTGGACTGCGCAATGGGGGGAATTGAGGGACTGCGTGATCCCAATGATCGCTGACGCACCGCCATCAATGCCTCAGGGTCAATGACATGACATGAAATGCCCTGACAAATAAACTCACGAATATTCCTCCTTTGCAGTGCGTACGGTGGACGAGTTTGATAATCAGGAGGCTGAAAGAAATACGAGTGGATCCATGCAGAGCGTATGTACAAAAGTCAAATTCAACACTGACACTATAGAGTTATTATACAGGTTGATCTGCGCATTTGCCATTAATTGGCACCCATTCAGTTCTGGTACGCCTGCCAGGTAGCATAGTATACTTCCAACCCATCGACGACACCCGCTTTCCGCGGGGACCAACCCAGCAAAGCCCTGGCCAGATATGGTCGTAGGCGCACAGTGGTCCCAATCGCAGCTTCAAATGCTATAACGATGTCGGGTGTCAGGGGGTTGTGGGCAGGGGATAACCCAAATACTCACCGTGAGTCGGCTCTGTATACTCTGGCCCTTTCGCCCCCGAAACTTCAACCAAACGCTGGAGGAGATCATCAACCGACTCCGTGAAGTCGTTGGCAGCGTCAAAGATCAGTCCTCCGACCACCTGTGCCTTCTCTGCCGCTCTCACATACAAGTCCGCAAGATCGTCTGCATGGATCGTTGACAGTCTTCCGCCAGGGGTCCCAGGCCACGTTACCTTGCCATTAGAGGCAGATCTGAATAATGTCGAAAAGATCGAACCTGACCGCCCGTACAACCCCACTGGTCTGATGACGATTCCATTGAGAACGGGGTCATTGATAACGGCGTGTTCGTGAGGAATGCGCCACGCCGTGAGCGGAATGGGATTATCGAGTGGGGTAGTGTCGGAAACCACTTCCTTGCGGTTGTCGCCGTGGACCCAAGCCCCAGAGGTGTATATGAAAGAGAGCTTGGGAGAACCAGCAGGTCGGAGTGTCTTCGCTGCCTCACTGATGTCCTTCAGTATCGTAGTGGATGTTTCGATAAGTTCAGCGCCCCCACCAATTGTGTCGATAACGACATCAAGTGTCGGTATAAGGTCGTGCCACGATTTCGAAGTCGTCTCGCCGACGAGGGGAATAACTGAATAGAAAGTGAGTGAACTTCCCCCATACAATATCCGAGCACAAAGTGCCACCGACTTTCTTCAATAGCCAGTTGCAAGTTAGCCTTCGTTTGGGAACGAGTTGTACCATACACGATATGGCCGGCGCGAGACAAGGCCTGCGCAACGGGATATCCGATGAAACCAGTCGCGCTGTTACACCGATTCAGTGTCGATAAGTTGGGAAGACGTAGGATCAGGATCAAGCCTACCCGAGTACAATCACTTTCATGTTCGGGCTATGCTCTGGAATATGGGATGTTACAGAGTTTGGCGAAAATATATTTATTTATATTTATATACTGTCTTGGCCCTCGGCACCTGTAAGATGTAACGCATGTCCCATAAGATAAGACGGAGGTATTGGTGGGTCCGGATTACTCGTGCTGGGGCCTGAGCCCTTGAAGGTGTAGATAGACCCTGCATCTTCATAGACTGGGGGTGCGTTGGCCGGAGTATGATGGTCGGGAAAGGGTCGTTTGTCGATAATCATGGAAGCAAAGTATTGTGACACGTCCTCAAACTCAAATATGGACTGCGCCTGGGGGAAAATGTGCGTTGGGACTGCGTGCATGATCTCGATGATCGTTGACACACCGCCAGCAGGACTGCTCTCATAACATGAAATGCTTACTAGATACAAAAAGTTGAAGTGAATCCATGCAGAGCGTGCGCTACGAAAATTCAGTACTGAAACGAGTAGTAATACAGGTTGCTCTGCGAAACCGCCACTGGCACTACATTCAGTTTTGGTGCGCCTGCCAGGTAGCATAGTACACCTCCAACCCATCGATCACACCCGCTTTCCGTGGAGACCAATCCAGCAAAGCTCTAGCTAGATATGGTCGGATGCGCACCGTAGTGCCGATCGCAACTTCGAATGCTATGAAGCCACTAAGTGTTAAGGAATTGTGGGGAAAGGAGGACCCGAATGCTCACCATGAGCCGGCTCTCTATACTCAGCTGGTCCTTTCGCCCCGGAAACTTCAACCAAACGCTGGAGGAAATCGTCAACCGACTCCGTGAAGTCATTGGCAGCGTCAAAGATCAGTCCTCCGACCACCTGTGCCTTCTCTGCCGCTCTCACATACAAGTCCGCAAGATCGTCTGCATGGATTGTTGACAGCCTTCCTCCAGGAGTCCCAGGCCACGATACCTTGCCATCAGAGGCAGATTTGAAGAACATCGAGAAGATAGAACCTGATCGCCCGTACAACATCACTGGTCGAATAACGATTCCATTGAGAACAGGGTCATTGATAACGGCCTGCTCGTGGGGAAGGCGCCACGCCGTGAGCGAGATGGGATTGTCGAGTGGGGTAGTGTCGGAAACCACTTCCTTGCGGTTGTCGCCGTGGACCCAAGCCCCAGAGGTTTGTATGAAAGAGAGCTTGGGGGAGCCAGCAGGTCGGAGTGTCTTCGCTGCCTCACTGACGTCCTTCAATATCGTAGCGGTCGATTGGGCAAGGTCAGCGCCTCCACCGATCGCGTCGATGACAACATCAAGTGTCGGTATGAGGTTATGCCACGCTTTCGATGTCGGCTCACCGACGAGGGGAATAACTGGATTGAAAGTGAGTTGCATCTCCCATAGAAGAGCGGAAGACAATTTGCCACCAACTTTCTTCAGCAGCCAACTGCTTAGCCTTTGTTTGGGATCGAGTTGTACCATAGACGATATGGCCTGCGCGAGACAAGGCCTGCGCAACGGGATATCCGATGAAACCAGTAGCGCTGTTAAACCAAGTTACCGTCAATTAGTTGGGAAGATGTAGGGTCAGACCCACCCGAGTACAATCACTTTCATCTTTGGGTCAGGCTCTGGATAGGATGTTAGAAGGCCACTCTTCTCAATCCGATACTATATATACTCCTCTATACTGCCATGTGGGTACTTGCGTAGTCCTCATTATCAAAGCAGATGACTAAGGTGCTTCGCTCTGTGAGTAATGTTTGATGAGAGGTTAGAGCTACCCCAAGGGGGGTCAACACTCTGAAGGGCCAAGTAAGACGGATCCACGGATCCAGACCTTTCAAGTGTCCGCTGAACCGCTGATCAAAGTTTGGCGAGATCACATCATACCACTCTACACATACCGTTGATCGGCGACTACCCCACATTCTAGGGTGCGAAGCCAAAATAATCGCAACGGGAGGCAACAACCAGGTCGATTTTGAAGGGCCCATCAGGCAAGTCTCGGGACTCATTAGGAAATTGGACACAGATATACCATCATATCAAATTTGGTCAACGACATAGGCTACCGGTCGGTGTTAGAAATTTCGAGACCATCCCTAAGCAGCCAAAAGGTTGAAAGTTGGGCTGGTCGAGATGACGAAATCAACCCAGCTTGAAAACAGGAGTCAGGATACTCCGAGTGTGCCTCAAGAGTGACTTACTCGGGTTGAACAGCCTTTACCACCAGGTTATTTCTGAAACCACAGCTATAGCTCGGATTTCAGCACATCCACGACTGCGGAACAAAGCTTACGTGGGCCCGAGGTCCGGGAGGGTGACGGTGATGGCCTGAAGGGTGTAGTCGACGTTTTGCGCGAGGATACCCTTCAATCCAAATGGATCGTTTGCGGTCATCAGGAAGATGGTGAAATCCTGGTTCGCTGGAAGCCCATCGAGAGACCACGTAATCTCCGTCACTGCTCCAGAAACGGGGCTCGCGGGTACGTTAATCCGGAGAGCCGTGGCTAGAGGGAGGATGATGGAAAGCAGGCTGAGGAACAGCAGAATGAGTGGCTGGAATCCAGGAAAAACGAGCAGATACTGACCTGGCTTTGAAGAGCATGTTTAAGAGGCAAAATTGAGGGGGTCTACTAGCAAGAATATCGGAACCAGGCGAATTTTAAGCGGGCAGAGACATCCTTTCCCAATGGTAATATCAACCAACGTCGGATAAACGGTACCGACCAAACGCTGAGAGCGTAGGTCGTGTTCCCATCGAAGGCGAAACCTGCCCGGGCCGGTAGGATTTGTCGAGTTTCACACTCGCCTCTGATGGACACCGAAAGCAACTGTTATTGACTACATGGTCTCCCAAGCATATAGTCAAGGTCGAATTCGGGGCCAGTCTTTATTGGTATTGGAAACATTGGCTTCGTTGTGGTCTTCTGACAATGTCCGCGAGAATATCGGTCGCTAAGTGTTCGAGATGCGGTTCGTGTGTACCTATCTCTCACTGTTACAGGTCCCTCTGCTGCTTGGCTACAGCAGAGTCTCTATGGCGCCGAAGTGCCTCAGGGGGTGTTACTTCTCCCACATGCAAGGTGTTGGGCCCAAGTATGGTTCGAATGGATAGAAGACTCTTGAAGCGCTAGGGGGCAGCTGTTTCTGTTAGGAGCCGGTGAGCTGCTGTTAAAAATTCTATAGGAGACCTGGCTCAATAGCATCGTCCTCCGCCCTGTATGGCTATAATATACACACCTCCAATGTTTCATGCTCGGATCGTACTGAACTGAGTGAAGTATTCCCAACAAATTGAAGTCTATGTATATCAGCTTGTCTAGTTGAACGCAGTCCCTACTTGGAAGGAAAGGAAGTGAATTGAATCAGATACCTAGTGTATCTGATTTTATCTGGCCTAGTTCTATATCGCTTTCAATGGCGCCCCCGCCCTCAGGCTTAGCTCGACTTGGGGTCCCCTCTCCAGAAGTGGGTGCGCTCTTTTTGTCTCCACTCAGTCGGCTCTTTCTAAGAAATTCTTTTGCCTCAATGCGAAGCTGTTCCTCATCACCTCTCGTTAATGAAGTATGTCGAATCATAAGATAGCTAGTTATTGCAGCCGTCGCGGCCAGTACTCCGTTGAGGATAAATACTGTTTGGAATCCTTTGGTGTAGCCACGATCAAGGATATAGCTTGCTGTCCTCGAATTGATTTTCAGAGTTGATGGGGATGCGAGCAACGATGGATTGTCGACGATGCTCGATATCGTCCCCTCAGGAAGGTCCAAAGTCGTCATGGCAGTGCGAAGGGAGTTGTTGCTAATCGGTATGAGTACATTGAATTAGGATTCACAATGTCGCTTACATGACAGTTGAGCCTACAGCAAGTGTCAAAGCGCCGCCAAGTTGACGAATAAACTGCATGAATGTGTTGAGCGCCTGGCGTCTGGCGACTAGAAGGTAAAGATAACCCACATTCCGGAAGGCTGTGACAACTGACATGTCCTTGCGAGAAACGCTGGCTTGTGCTGCAACCGTAGTTGTCTGCAACGTCTGAAGGGGAATCAGCATAAATGTTGATGCAAAAGTGTATCCAAGCATTCTTGCCTGTCCTGCTCCTGTTCCAGAAAGGAGCATGAAAATTACAAGTAGCGACCGAGGAGACGAGTGCGTGACTGTGGATAAGCAGCCACAGCCAATAGCCCAGATAGAAAACCCGAGGTATATGATCGCCTGACAAGGCATTAGCGGAATTGACGATGAAGATAGATGGAATACATACCCTGTATCGCCCAGTCCTGCTTACGATAACCCCCTAGAATGTCGTGCTATGTAAGCATTCACGTCGCGGATGGAGATGCGCGTTGATACTGACAGATATCCAGCTGGCGACCATCTGACTGACGAGAATGGGGATCAAGAATATACCCGCGCGAATTGGGGAGAAGCCGAGAACGACTTGGAAATATTGAGGCAGATAATACAGGGAAGAAAAGAAGATGAAGCCACTGGAATACGGGTGTCTGAGTATCAGCGTAGTAAACGGGTGGCTGTGGGGCTTACTTGAGAAACATAGAGATATAAACACCTGAAACCGTCATGACTTTGAATATATACACTAGGCCGACAGTAAGTGATGTGCAGGTGTCATACAGAAGGAAGGTACTGACTGGGTACGATAGGCAGCCTAGCTCCCCGCCATTCCCAAAGGCAAAAGATGACGGCTACAAGTAGACCGGAACATAGCGGCACAAGGACCACCGGGGACCCCCAAGGAAATGTAACACCTCCCTTGACAAGAATAAGTATACGTGTTGTTCATTGGTAGAGCGCCCACTAACCCAGATGAGAGGCAAGATGACCAGAGTACAAGCCGATAGAGTTAGGCAGACTCCCAGGTAGTCAACCGCCAGTAGCTTGCTATCGAGAGCGGGTGGGCTGAGTATTTAACAAGATTTATTGAACATACCTTCGAATATTGCCCTCGACTGGCTTTAACGGTAGAACGAATACGACAACGCACATGGCCGCAAGCGACACCGGCAAAGTCACCCAAAAGCACCACTGAATGAGGGTCAATTGTAATCATAACGCCGATAGAAGATAAGAGACTCACCCGCCATGAAACCTTCTCAGCCAAGGCCCCACCGATTAACGGACCGATGGCATACCCTAGTGCAACGACGCCACCAACAATTCCTTGGTACTTTCCGCTAAAGAGTATGGTCAGATCACTAGGTCAAGAGGATAAGTGGACATACTCACCGCTCTCTAAGGCTGACGATGTCAGACATGACGATTTGTGCCATACTGATGATTCCACCACCCCCGGCGCCAGCCACACCTCGAAATACAATCAACTGGATTATACTTCTAGAGAACCCCGCAACAAGACTGCCGGTCATAAATATCCCCATGGCTAGACATAGAGCAGCTTTTCGACCGAATATATCACTAAATCGACCATACAGAGGCTGGAAACTCGTCGCAGTAAGTAGGTATGCGGAGGGAACCCATGAGACAACAGAACCGGCATTGAAAGCCGCCGATATGGTCGGTAAAGCGGTCGCGACGATGACAGAATCCAAGGCAGAAACAACGATGCAGAGAGCTAGACCAAAGAAGACGGCAACGACTTTCCTGAACGGAAGAAGGTTGGTTTGGTCGGTGAGCTGAACTGGACGTCTATGAATATGCTCCTCCGACGGGATTGCCGAACCATTCTCGCTAGCCATAGCTGATCAAGGATGGGAATGCTGGGGGGAACTACATGAGGATGCTCCGGTTATAAGGGAATCGTGTGGATAACCGATCGGAGGCTGAGACCGATGTTCAGCTGACCAGCAGGGTCTTCTCTGAAAAAATGGGACGGAAGTAAATTACGAGATGATGAAGTTTGATAAGTGCGCAAAACACTCGCAGGAAGGAGGAAAGAAGAGATATAGATAGCGCAGATAACTGGAGGTTATAGATAGACAAGGAAGCGTGACAAGGTAATAGAACAGTGATAACGGCGTGTGGGATGATATACCTGCCTTATCAGAAAAATATGCTCGCGTGAGCAGATTCATTCAAGACATAGAACCGATGAGGTCTTCCACAGGCTCCGCGTGCTGAACACCGAGACTCTTAGAGGCTTCCACCAGCGTCACAGAACGCCGATGAACAGGCTGGGGATGTTCCGGACCGAGGTAAGCGTTGAGGCAGGGCGAGCTTTTTATATGAGTGATATCCGCATGGATAATATCTTGGACAAATAGGTCCAGGTCCAGATCGTTCTGAGGGCACACGGCATCCTTCAGCGAGATGGGCCAAGTTTATTCGAGTAAAGAGACTCACATCATCGTAACCTGGGTTGCGGGGGATCATTGGTGGATAGGGAGGCTAAACGAGTTGGAAGAACTGACCAAATGGTTGCTCGATCTCTTCTCCAGCAGCCAAGAAGCCCAGGTATATGAAGGCAGCGATGGCTACGCCAGGTACTGTGTACCATTGAAACTGGCCAACAAGCTGAAACGGCAGAAAGAAGAGATACAGCCATACCGTGCTAATCACAGTGAGTTTAGGTGAAGCTGATCTCGGGCTAGCGAGCTAAGAGGACGTACTGTCTGGAGAGAAACGGCATGTTAAGGTGGGACGAGCAAAGTAAACTAAACATGAAGACACACACCGGATATGGACCGAATAAACACTATGTGCATGTGCGAATCAATGCCTGTTATGAGGTAAGGAAGGTGCACTTACAAAGGTAGTGGTGTGGTGAGAATCTTCTCGAGAGCTAGGAATAACCAGGTCAGTGCCCACGTCAAAACAACTGCGCGAAGGTCTCACCAGTGAGATTTTCCTCAAAGTTCGCTACATAAGATATCAGGGCACCCATCGTAGATCCTGAGCGGAGCTTAAGACAAGAAGTACGTAGAGGCAAGGCCCAAGACTCACCTGGTACGGTTCCCCGGTCTTCCAGGACGCTAAACCACTCACTCAAGCAATGAAGAACCTCTAAAGGAAGGTTCTCGCCTCCCCCACAAACCACGGGACGATGCTTTACACGACGGAGCCCAAGGCGGGACCTATCACTGTATACAGGTCCTCCCCACTTATGGGAGGCGGAGTCTTCAACACTATTCCCTTCCTAACAAATATATGAGAACATCTCTTGATCGGGCGACTGTACAGAAGGCTTACCAGAATGGCGTCTGCTGTGTCTATACCTCCAAAGTATCGGCAAAACCCAGCATAAACTGAGGAGAACGGTATCAAATCACTTGAAACCTTCCCTAATATCGTTTCAGGAGCTGGTAAGACCGCGGGCAACAAACGGCGGTGGCGTGTCGGCTCGCTACTGCTAGAGGACAGTGAAGAGCTGCTACCACGCTTTCGGGAAACGGATGGGCGAGGGCTTGCGGAAGTAGATGGGTCAAATGTTCCGTATGAATTAATGGGAGGTAATACAGGATCCAAAAACTCCCTGATGTGGGGAGTCGGGGAGGAAGACTGAAATTGTGGTAAGGGTGGCTGGCTTGAGATGCGTTGGGGCCTGCGGGGCTGCTCGAAGGTGGTGGACCAGGAAGAAGGTCCAGCGGAATGATCGTGCTATATCAGAGCGAATAAGAGTAGTTATGCACGTAATGAGAAGCAAACTCACATCATGCAGCGGTCGAACCAGATAATATAGGTCTTCGTAGTATATACCCAGTTCCCCGCGTAGGTGGTGTTTTAGAGCCACTGAGAAGCTAGCGGTTAGGCTTATGAGGAGGTCCCGTCTGAAATGGCTTGATGAGACATACCCTTCAACTAGGTCCAGCGCCATCCGTTTTTCCGACATGATTTGCGCAATTTCTGTCCCAGGACGATCAGAAGCCGCAGCTTCCACCTCGGACAGTGTCTTTGGAGAGAGCCGCAGGGGCACGTGGAACCAAATTAGACGCGCTATGGTACGAGAGTTGCGTATGATGTCTGACCAACAGGTACGACCCATCCAGTACCGGTCGTACCTAAGTGGGCTCGTTTCATGAGAAAGTAGCTCAGTAACGTGAATGCTTACCCACTAGAAGCGCGATATGAGATCACGAAGCCAAGGACGACACCTGTATTCAGGGTTAGGACATTTCAGTAATGAGTCTCCAAATGAACACCAGCGCACCAATTACAGTTAGCATGATGTTGGGTATTTCGAGATTATACTGTGTCTTAAGCGAGACAGTGACGACGGCTGTGTGTATGAAGTTAGTTCGTGTCCAGACGCTAGGCAATGAACATGCCTGCCGCAAAAATGGTGTGAAGGAGAACCGCGGGCCATATACGCCAAATCTACGATGGAAGTGAGACAGAACTTGAGCCGTACAATCCCTTTTCCTACTCACAACTGCACCCCTCCCAAGCGTCCAGGAAAGTAGCTGCACAGGGCGCACAGGTTCCCATTGCCGTCCAGTCAATTGAGTAGCCGGGAGTAAATCATAGCCCGTCGACGATCGCTTGCTGCCTTCCCGCCGAGTAGCTGTCATGGTCTGGAATCCTAAACCTGGAAGTAGGATCGTCAAAGATGTGCGAAGGTGTTACACGCGGAAACGTCACAAGGAAGTCAACCCCGAACCACTATTGACCGTGGAAGGTTTTTACTGATCATGGGTAAATTGGTTAGGAGTTCAGGGGGCCCGTCCACTATCTCCCTTGTATCTCAAATGATGTGATCAGGGTGTTGGAGGACATAATCCGCACTATTTGGAGGTATGTAGCGATTGATGATGATATCGAACGTTGGATCAAATCGAATGCTTCAGGCGGATCTATTGAGGGGACTAAATAGGGGCTATCGATTGAGCACACCGAAAGTGGTTCATGATTATCCAACAGAATAGTCATAGGTGTTGAAGATGCGCAAAGCCTTTACGGCCAAATTCTATTTCCTGTGTCAGGGTTTACCAGCCTCCGATAAGCCCCTCAGCCGGGCCACTATTCTGAACAACGGAAGAAAGTCAGCGAGTCAAATCGGTCCATGCGTGTCTTCGCAAAGTCACTACGCACCGTTCTATCCTGCCTCCTAGACTCACAGTATATCAAGACCAATATCATAAACACCTCATCAGCTTCCAGGGCCGTCCGCATCAGGTGAATAACAGGTGGTTCCGATTTCGTGAATAAGTGTGGGCGAAGCGGGACCACAAAGCGTGCGGCGATGCCCATCCCATGGTCAACAGTCGCCTACATTGCGCATGCATATGTATGAGTGTACCCTGACCTTGGCGGCAAGACGAGACATACCTTCCACTCATCGTCCTCAAAGCGAATTTCGTACTCCTTCCCTTCCTTCCCCCACCGCCAATACCGGGTGCTATTGGGGTGAACATGTCACCGCTATCCAAGAAGTAATCGCCATGGCGTGCCCACCTATTCAAGTGAAAAACACCTCCTTCTCGACGTTTCACATCAGAAAGCGGTTTCCGGTGACCGTTTACCTCCAATAGCTTTTCCTTCCAGTGGATCGCCCCAACCACCTTTGGTTGTCCTGGAGCAGGGTTTGCGTCTTCAAGAAGAGTTATTTGGGGTCCACGAAAGCCTGAAGTCGACTTTACAGTGTAGAGGATCGAGTCGTCGTATGTCGTGCGGATGTGAGCATTCAATACATTGGTTTTGTTGTCAAAGTAGGCGTCCATGGTAAAGGCGAATGCCGGATGCGACGTGGAATATTGGAGGCGAAAGTCAGCGGCGGCTGACGACCAAAGCTCCCTTTATATGGCTTAAAACGTTCCAGTTCCGAGGATTTCGAGAACAAACCACCCCCCTTGAACCCCCCTTCTGGTTTAGAGATAACCGTAAACTGCATGAGACTTGCGTCGAATAGTCTTCGTGCCCCTTGCGTAGTATGATCGAAGCTAATACTGAACGGATTTAGCTACCTAAAGTATTACATCCGCTATGAACTATTAATATTTAATAGTAACGTGGGGTTGAGTGGTCGTGGAAACACAAAGCGATGTCTAGAGCAATTCTTTTACGCTGAAGGCAAATCTGGTGTCTGCTCCTTCGGTGGGAGAGCCTGTGAGTGCTGGGCACGTGCCTCTGATCTCATTGTCTGGCGCTCGGCCAGTTTCTATGGATGGATGAGAAATTAATAACCCGCGGGAGGCACGATAAATGATGGCCTTACCTCTCGAAGAGTCTGAACCGCCACGAGCAAAGCATCAAGCGTAGCTTCTGAGACATCAATCGCCTTTTGTGGGGGAGGAAATTCCTTGAGTTGCTGTGACTTTAATGAACACACGCAATCAACCCACCGTTTCGCCGGCCTGCCTACTCATTTCCCTGAAACGAGCCCTTTGTTCTTCCCAATCTTTATCAGAGCGATAACCCCAAGATGGGTTATGCTGGTGCTGAGGGAGCGGATTTCCAGAAGGTTCGTAGGGTGATTGCTGCTGACGCATGGCCTGATGCTTCGACCACCAGGTTGCGGCGCCAGCGCCAGCGATAAACCATAGAAAGCTGCCCATAGTTCAATTGAGGGATTTCTGATGAGGTTTGTATTGGGGGTCCCCGTACTCATTGGTGCCCCCATTTTATAATTCTCGAGGGGGAGACGAATCCGGTCGGCATGCAGAGGAGTTCCGCGCTGCGGCCACGCATCTTGATGGCGCAGTCAGGGGCCATGACAGGGGAGCACATATAAACACGAAGGTGTGATAGCTTACAAGGATGCCTTGGTATACAGTATGTATAGTGCTCCAGTGCAATAGTATTGGTATCAGATGAATGACGAAGTACAGAAATAATTTGATTTGGGCGCGAATCAGGGAAAACGAGGCAAAGGAGTGTCGGATAAACGGGGAGAGGAGAAGAGGGATATACACTGGTGCTGCCTCTCTCACACCAGGACCGAGGACGCTACAGAGAGTTATGTCAGTTTCAAGTAAGCGGATATTGTACGCCCAGCACCTAGAGTACAGGAGTGAATGACGAACAACAAGCTACGAAATGATGCAGTAGCAAGCTCCACCGCCATTGCCAGGGTTCTCCGAATCTGTACAGTCTGCATTCGTGGTGCTCGATGAAGACGCAAGAAATAGTATATCAGAGGTATGCGTAGGAGGCAGGGTGATGATTCGCCCAGTGGAATTGATGAAGAGGGCGGAGAAGAAGTCCATTGCGCTTGGGTAATTTGGAAGGAATTGGGAACTAGTGTTTCTTTCAACAGGAGCGCGAAGAAGGTAGTCGTGAAGGACTAGGGGGCACGAAGCGGGCATCCCAGTATTAAGTAGGGTAGATCGGAGAACTCGGCGCTCAACACACAATTGACATGGTATTATTGTACATGAAGGACGGCAATAAGACTTACGATGATGGTTCGAGCGGATCTTCGACAGTTTTAAGTATAGACTGTGGGGAAGACTCCAATTGTTGTACTCGCTAGGGGGTGGGCGAAGATACGAAGAAAGCCGGTTCAGAGGACAAGATGGATCCTTGTTGTTCCTAGACAATAAGGCCAGTCAAGCGTCACTATGAGTCCGGCACTGTTGTGGGCCGGTTGATCCAGTGTATGGTTAAGCTCCAGCCAAGTCAACGATGAATATTCTAGGACAGACAAATCGGTCATTGAGTATTAGAGCAAAAGAGAGAAAAAGCGAAGAAAACAATGAGACGCACAAAAAGTTCAATCTGTTGGAAGTTGGAAGTTCCGATTGCGATTTGGAGATTGATTTCCGCATCATGCGTACGGACGAAAGAGACCTCAATCCGCGGCTGTGCCACATCCAATTTCTGACGAAGATAGGTGGGAGATTCCGCCCACACATCCCGAAAGCGGCCAAAGCTGACGGGAAATTCTTCGCATCTCCGTTGATGCGGAAGATGCTCGAGTACTGGACATGCGTGGGGTTGCCGTTGAAGCACACAAAGCCATATTTAATCGCACCATTAAACGCGATGTACGAGTTGAGAGGGCTTACGGTGTGATAATATCCAGAGCTGCCGAGCAACACTTCTAACTAGGTCATTCAAAGTGCGCCAAGGTGCTCTCGCTTGCATTGAATAGGAATCCGTATCGGACCTATAGCTGTGCGTACCAGTCGTCTCTCCGTATATGTCGAAAACGAAGCGAATGTGAATGAAGGGGTCACAACGTCATTGGCTACGTATCTCGCAATGCGTATGGTGGTAGTTTGTAGAACCAATCGCGTCTCCCCGCGGTTTTCCGAACGAGGGAGAGATGTCTATCATCTTAGTGAGGTGGCCGCAAGACGGGCACATGTTGAAATTTGTCTGAATGTCAACTCAGATTCCATATTGATAAGCATCAGATCGTGCCTACCTCGATGTGGGCGTGGTTGTCTTGCGCGCGGGCTAGACTTGGGTCGGAGGGCTAAGAGACGCTTGAGTTACCATTCCTCTTGTCGGCGTGGAATTGATCATCCCTGGGTGTTAGACCTTTAGGTCCAAAAGGAAGAAGGCTGATGCGATGTACCAAGCCGTGGGATGCATTTACCGTTATTTCCGATAGTGGCCCCATCACCGAAGCTTCGTCTTATTTGCCGGGTGTGCTTCCACAGCACGGTTGATCAGAGGTATCCATGAATTCATTCCCCCACCTATCTATAAAGCCAGTGATCTGACAAGAACTCACAGAGACAGTGAGTCACAACGGGTGAAGGGCTCCCGAGTCCTGTCCCGGGCAGCTTGTATAATGATCTGAAAGGATCCATATCTTGGGTATATAACAGACGACGAAAAGTCGGCGGAGTGACGACTAGAGACTGAAGTGATGCACCACGGATTGAACTTGTGTCGAGCTCGGAACCAGAGTATCTATGGCGAAAAATCCAATGATCACGCTCAGTACTCACTTGATACTCCGTTCTGAGGACATACTAAGCTTGATGCAGGGAATTATACGTTTAGACGATGACCCCGAGCGCTTTACAGGTTTCCAACAGGAGGGACCCCTATGTAGTATTGCATATGCATGGGCGCCGGTTTTTGGCCGGTTTTGACGCGGATACTGGCACTTAGGATACCATCCAAATTTGATCCAAATACCATCCTCTCTTTCTTGTTCGTCTTTGTCCAGTGGGCCAGGACAGCTAAAGCTAAACGGGATGCGCGGTCTGCAGCGGGGAGTCTGTTTTTTATACTCCCATACCTCCAACTTCTTGGCAGCGGGTGGCGGTGTTTCGAGAACCAACCAGATGGTATCCAACTTGGTTTCACGGTTTCACATAGTTAAAGAATATGAGTACCGCATGGTCGCCCGCCGACAAAATTGAAGCCGAAATATCGAGGCATAAGGGATGTCGATGCATTGAGCATGTTTTGTCAGCCTCAAAGATTGGTTGCATCTCCTACTCGCCGAGATGCACGCACCCATCTCAATGCCAAAGATTGTGAGTAAGTGGGCTGTATGGGCGCATGTCTGATGGAGCTAAACTTGATACTCGGCAGATTGCTCAAGAAATACCGAGATCGCTTACACGCTGCCAGGACTGTTCGCGTTTGCAATGGGTAGTACATAAATTTGAGCAACTGATGGGTATAAGCGATTGTACCCGAATCCCCCGTTACTAAAGGTAGAGACAGAAAACTGAACTTATCCTATAAAGTCAGCAAGGTGCGAAAGTACCTTACTACGTATCTTTCTTTCCTCTCCATGGCACCCATACGAAACGGTCGTCATCTCTTCAACGAGGCTCCAGAGAGTGGGTGCTATCAATTCAATCCCCAGCACCATTTTTCCGATCCTGACAAGCCTTTCTCAACAGACCAAGTAGTTCCAGGTCGAACGACAGTTCATGATATCAGTCAAACCATCGACGTCGACACAGTTCCTTTGAACGGTGGCTTCTTGATCAAGACGCTGGACGTTGCGGTCGATCCGTATCTTCGAACGATGATGAACCAAACGCTGAAGAACCAAGACCAAGATAAAGTGGTGCGTGCTCTTTTCCAGCATTGTCCAGCGTTGCCCCTCAATCGGCCCTAGAAACGTTTTCAAATCGGCGAACCGTCAGTCTCTTCCGAGAACCGCTCGAACACTCATCTGACGCAACGTCCGCGCGCAGGCTCATCAATTACGGAATTGGCCTAGTCCTTAGGTCTGAGGTTCGTTCATCGAGCTGCCCTCCCCACATCTATTTAAAAGTCAAGATCAGTTCCCAGAGGCCAAACCCGGGGATCATGTTTACGGCCTGATACGTGCGAGTTTCTGACTTATTCGACAGTACTAGTACCATGGTTACTGACGATTCGATGCCCAGCTTTCCAAGAATACAGCGTTCTTAAGAACTTTGACAATTCGATAGAACGGATGCGCGTGATAGACAATGCGTACGGGCTATCGTGGCCGGTCTATCTGGGAGCGGGAGGCATGCCAGGGCAGACTTCCTACATGGCGTGGAAAGAGTACGCCAAAGCCAAACCAGTAGGTGACAAAGCGCCCAGTGTGGCCTCGCAACTTAGATGGATTTCCTTAGGGAGATGTTGCCTTTATTACTTCCGGCGCAGGTGAGCTGATACCCCAGACTTTGTGCGCTTTCCCTGAAAGATTTGGTAACGATAGGACTTGTCGGATCGTAAGACTAGCGCTCTTATCATGGGTGTATTCCCCATTCACTGACTTATTTACCAACAGATTGGTGATTCAACTAGCGAAAAGAGACGGCGTCAAGGTCATCAGCTGTGCTTCTTCCGATGAAAAAATCCAGTACCTTAAGGACCTGGGTGCTGATGTTACGTTCAACTACAAAACGGCCGACGTGCACGACATACTGGAAAAGGAAGGTCCCATTGACATGTATGAAAATAGTTTATTTTTAAACCGGATCAGTGCTGACGAGATATGAATAGCTTCTGGGACAACGTAGGTGGTGAAACGTTAGACACTGCCTTGAACCACGCTAGTTTTCATGCTAGATTCCTCATGTCGGGGTGGATGTCCGGATACAACGGGGGCCGCCAAATACCCATCAACGTGAGATTCTGCGATTACATCCATCCTACTCACGTATATTTCTTTGTACAGAACTTGCATGCGATAATATCAAAAGAGATAACCATGCAGGGCTTCCTCGTTTGGTCGCTATTGGACAAATATCAGGATGAATTCTATGCGGAGTTTATACCACTTCTGGCTGATGGAACATTCCAACACCGAGAGGAGGTCACGTACGGATTAGAGAAGGCGGGCGAGGTACTGCTGGGCGTTCTTCAAGGGAAGAACTTTGGGAAGGCTGTCCTACATGTCTCTGACGATTAGAAGCTCTGCGAACTTTGCTGGTGATACATATGAACCTAATCGTCTGGCCAATCAACGCGATTCATACCATTCTTAGGGAACTACTTATTATAGACACTTCAGGGCATTGCCGTGCTATCCCACAGGCCTCAAGCTTCTCTCAGAATTTGCTCGCTGGTATAGATGGGGTGCAGATTCCCAGACGGTCAGAGAATAAGATGCCTATCAGCACTCTATCAGGAACGGCTCTTCAGCTGGTGTATCTGGATGGGGCTCAGTTTATACAAGCACCCTTGGATGTGATTTAAAGAATGTAGTTATTACCTTCCTCCACCAGTAACGCGGCGTCCAAGCTTGGTCCAAGCGCCAATTCATATGCATTACATAGGGGTCCCTCCTGTTGGAAACATGTAAAGCGCTCGGGGTCATCGAAACATATAATTCCCTGCATTGGAGTACCAACTGAGTACTGAGCGTGATCATTGGATTTTTGCCAAAGATACTCCGGTTTTGAGTACAACCCAAGTCCAATCCGTTGGTGCATCACTTCAGTCTACAGTCGTCACTCCGCCGACTTTTCGTCATCTGTTATATACCCAAGATGCGGATCCTTTCAGATAATATAATACAAGCTGCCCCGGGATAGGACTGGGGAGCCCTCCACCCGTTGTGACTCACTGAGTTCTTTTCAGATCACTGGCTTTGTAGATAGGTGGGGGAATGGCATCATGGATACCCACATATGATAGTCAGAATGTAGCGGTACATAGGTAGAGTGGACGACTACAGTGTGTATTGTACACATGTCTGCGTGGGGTCTAGCAGACTCCCTAATGAAATATGTAAATAAAACATAGTGAGGGCAGGTCTGCTAGGACACTTTTCTGTTCATGGTGGTACCGACAAAGCAGTATGTTCCGCCATGCCACTATCTTGAGCCATGATATGGTGCTGCTCTGTACTCCAGCAGGATTTTAGTGAGAAAAATCCAAATCAAACATAGTAACAATGGGTCTGCTGGGACTCTTTTCTTGTACATGGCAGGGATTGTGGTGCCAACATGGCGGTGTGTTCCACCCAAGTGCCGCCACCTGTGGTAGATCAGTCCTTTGAGTCACCAGAGTGGTACCTGTAGCAGCACTTGGAGCGGTAGGTCAGTACTGGAGCGGCACTTGGAGCAGTACTTGGAGCAGTACTTGGAGTGGTACTTGTAGCAGCACTTGTAGCAGCACTTGGAGCAGCACTTGGAGCGGTAGGTTGGTACTAGAGCAGTACAGAGTGGTACCTGTAGCGGCACTTGGGGTGGTACAGAGCAGTACTTGGAGCGGTACTTGGAGTGGTAAGTCAGTATATGAGCTAGTACCTAATGCATAGAACATGCTCACTCCCCTAGCCTCCTATTCCACTCTACTAGACACGCTGGGGCACTGAAGACTTCCCCTGACCTCTGCTTCAAACTGAAGACCACCTCTTCCACTTGTACCTAATGACAAATGTGGGTTTTGAACATGAGGCTCCATCGACTAAGCTTTGAGAGCTGGTAGGTAAAGACTTAGGGGGCTCTTCTGGCTCTGAGACAAATGGTTAATGGCTCTGTGAAGTTAAGTAAGTACATCACTCTGATATAGTGACGGTTGGTATGAGCATATTCACTCACCTAGCAGAGGAAGATCCAACTTAGAGAATACACTAAGGAGCCACCTCTGCTAGGGTGCATCATATGTACTATAGAATTATGAGAAATGCAAACACATAAACTGTATAGTACTGCAAGAATAAGAATCATGTAAAATGGTCAGAGGTAAGGACTGAATGAATACGAGCATTTCTCATAATTCAGTACTATACAGTTTATGTGTTTGCATTTCTCATAATTCTATAGTACATATGATGCACCCTAGCAGAGGTGGCTCCTTAGTGTATTCTCTAAGTTGGATCTTCCTCTGCTAGGTGAGTGAATATGCTCATACCAACCGTCACTATATCAGAGTGATGTACTTACTTAACTTCACAGAGCCATTAACCATTTGTCTCAGAGCCAGAAGAGCCCCCTAAGTCTTTACCTACCAGCTCTCAAAGCTTAGTCGATGGAGCCTCATGTTCAAAACCCACATTTGTCATTAGGTACAAGTGGAAGAGGTGGTCTTCAGTTTGAAGCAGAGGTCAGGGGAAGTCTTCAGTGCCCCAGCGTGTCTAGTAGAGTGGAATAGGAGGCTAGGGGAGTGAGCATGTTCTATGCATTAGGTACTAGCTCATATACTGACTTACCACTCCAAGTACCGCTCCAAGTACTGCTCTGTACCACCCCAAGTGCCGCTACAGGTACCACTCTGTACTGCTCTAGTACCAACCTACCGCTCCAAGTGCTGCTCCAAGTGCTGCTACAAGTGCTGCTACAAGTACCACTCCAAGTACTGCTCCAAGTACTGCTCCAAGTGCCGCTCCAGTACTGACCTACCGCTCCAAGTGCTGCTACAGGTACCACTCTGGTGACTCAAAGGACTGATCTACCACAGGTGGCGGCACTTGGGTGGAACACACCGCCATGTTGGCACCACAATCCCTGCCATGTACAAGAAAAGAGTCCCAGCAGACCCATTGTTACTATGTTTGATTTGGATTTTTCTCACTAAAATCCTGCTGGAGTACAGAGCAGCACCATATCATGGCTCAAGATAGTGGCATGGCGGAACATACTGCTTTGTCGGTACCACCATGAACAGAAAAGTGTCCTAGCAGACCTGCCCTCACTATGTTTTATTTACATATTTCATTAGGGAGTCTGCTAGACCCCACGCAGACATGTGTACAATACACACTGTAGTCGTCCACTCTACCTATGTACCAATACATTCCGACTATCATATTTGAATAAATGAGTCAAAGTTCAGGTACTTCAAAAAAGTTCACTTGAAGTTCAGCTGAACTTTTGTTGAACTTTGTTGAACTTTGCTGAACTTTGCTGAACTTCAGCTGAAGTTCAGCTGAATTCAACTGAACTTTTGCTGAACTTTATGGTTCAGCTGAACTTCAAGTGAATTCATGGTGAACCTTAACATAGATGAGAAATGAATTGTATTCATTGACGCCTAATGCTCTCTCTCCCAGGGACGGAACTAGCCGGACACTTGGAAGTGACCAGTAGCGCTGTCTGACCCAGAGAGGGGAGAAGTAGCCAACCCGAGAAGGGGAAGGCTACCCAACCCTAACAGGGGGCCGAGCTCAAGCCGGCAGCGGTGTAGTATGTAGTACAAGACACATAACAGCAAACTAAGTGAAATGTATGTAACGGTGAAATAGGGAAAGCGGAAAGGGTGGGGGAGAAAAGAAAAGCTCGAAGTGCAAGACTATCGAGCGTGAATGTAAGAAAGAGAGGCAGTAGCTACATTGTGTCCATGCGCAAGATATAGTAAAGTAGCGAACAAAGGGTAGATAGGGGAAAAGGGGATATCATGTACTCACTCGATAGACCCTGGATAAACTACATCTACCCAACTCAATTGGTCGCTCGGTTGTTGCTGGGCGGCACTTGCGGCAAATCTCAAGTTCTCCATAGTGGGGGTTAAGGAAATGTATGAAGAATGTACCAGCATCGTGTATCTGTACAAATTCAATGAGAAATTCAGATATGTTCTACCATGAGGATTGTCACTATCAGCAGTAGCAGGTGTTGCCGCTCGTGAGCGGCTTACTTCGATTATTAATGTTCAAGAACGATGAACACCGCCCACATGTGTAAATCACATGCTAGGCGCGTAATAGGAGCACCCCTCAATGATTCTACTTCGTGATCTCAACGAATGGATTATATTTGCTCAAGCTCCCTCAACGGACTTAAATGACCCTTCCCAGCAATCCATTTCAATATAAAATACACTTCAATACTGGTCTTCATAAACGATCTCAATTAGATGTGACTCTTGACATCAAGTTCACTAGTGTAAATATGCGTAGTAGTATACGCGTGTAATTAATGCGAGGTGACTGTGTCCGTCAGTCGAATGGTTAACCCCTGAGTGAGGAGATGAGTGAGTGATAAATGTCTGGGTGATAGGGGCTAATTAGGGGTGCTGCGACGAGTCGCGGAGGACAAGGATAAGACCCGAGGGGTCGAGAAGGAGTCGAGAAGGAACCGAGAGCGTGCGGAAACGAGGATATAACAGCTCAACTACTCTAGAAGTACGCGGAAGGATGATAAGCGGACGCAATGAATGGAATATAGGCAGAGAGGACGGCAACGACAGACGAGGTAGACGAGAAGTACGCGAGATAAGTTTTAGACGCGACGAGAACGAGGAGAAGTTGAGATAATCAGACTTTTTAGAGCAGAAGCAGGGGTAAGAATGTGCTGCTTATTTCCTATGGAATTACATGGTTTTTATAGCTAAAAGAATGTCTTGTTTGTACCTTTATTTACAGTGTCCCTTTAGGGAGTGATATTAGAGTCGGACAAGGTGGCGAGAAAGGACGGGGAGTCATGAATGGTGGTCGCTAGCAATGCGAGTGACGGGTTGATTACTGGCGCGCGAGTTGGGAGACACGAGAAATGTAACTGAGCATATAAGGAATGAAGCAGGAGTGATGAGAGAGTAGCGCCCAATAAGCGCGGGTCGGAGCAGGGGAGTTGAGCTTGGCGCAGCCGACAGCCTGCATATAGGAGAGCACTGGCATGATTCGAGAGGTAATGTTAGGTGATTGCCGAGAGTTATTAGTGGTTTAATGTTCGCGCGGGAACCGAATTCGATGGGACGGGCTTCATGGAGGACCTGCCGAGTCGAGATGGGTGTCGAGGTTTGTTGAGGCTGCATGGCCATAGCCGAGTATCGTGACGGAGTGTCGCTAGGGGTATAGGGGATACACAGCCGTCGAGAGGGGCGAGGCAAAGGTGATCCTGGTAGTCTCGTGTGAAGGCCTTACATCGATGTTATACAGGGGTACACAGGGGTACCACCCCTACACCTCCCGGGGACTCTTAGAAGTTGAGCCACCGTGCTCAACACTTGTGACGAAAGTGCAAAGTCGAAGTCCGGGATGGCCGAGTGTGTGGGAAAAAGAAGACATGGTGTGGGAAAAGAAGAGACGCCAGATACTGTGATTGTGTCCAGTAATGGAAGCACAGCCAATTAAGGAAGGAAGCACATGGCAGCGCTTCCATTGCAGATCAAAATCCCAGGCTCCAAGTCCACATAAAGTCGCGCGAAGTCGAGCTGAGTTCTCAACCTCTCTTCCTTCCTCTCTACCACCATCACTACCATCATGCCTCGCAAATACGCTTCGCTCAGCCACTTTTCCGCCGTGTCCTCGGAGGACAAATTGCAGCTCATATCCGATCGTCGCAACACACTGGCCAAATACATCGCAGAGCAGCCATCGTTCGAGAACGAGGACTTTGAGAGCCTGGAGATGTGGTACGAGGGGATGAGGGCGAAAGCAGCATTGGTTATATGGAGCAAAGTCCGCAATGGCTAACAAACAGGAGCTCGACTGGCCACAGGACCTCGATGTCGAGCTAGCAGCAGCGCAGAACACGACCGACGAGATGGGGGAGATTCTTCGACAGCTGGAGGAGGAGCGAGGGGATGATGATAGCGGCGAGTCGCGACACGACAACGAAGCAGACGCCGAAGGCGAGGACTTGAGAGAGCGAGAGATTCCAGGAGATGTCGAGATGATAGAAGACGACGATGAGAACAAGGATGGCATTCCTGGGGTCGCAAGGTTTACCCTGTGGTCGAGATTCCGTGAATGATGCCGGGTAATATTAACAACCCCAATATGGCATCGTTCAAATGCGAAGGCCATCCTCGCTGTGTGAACAAAGTGAAGGTTATGGAGGAAGGTGTCAAGACATTGAGGAGGGAAGGATCACGGCTTTGGGATGGGATTCGCGCATGCGCTTACTGCCGTGAGCGACGTCTCCGGTGTGTTGGGACCGGTTGCTTCTGTTGCAACGTGTGTGACGACAAGAAGGTCAAGTGCACGCATTCGAAGTCATCGAGCGGGGGCACAAGGCATGGGGGAAGGAAACAGTCTGGGCCTTCCCGGAAGCGTTCGAGGGTTGAGAGTGATGACGAGGTTGCAGACGAAGCCCCGGTCCTGCGCCAGCCACCTCGAGCTGCGAAGGCTCGTATAGGAAGGATACGAGATGTTGCCAGCGAGATTGAGACGGATGACGACGATCATATCGTTGTTTGCGCGAAGGGCACAGGACCCGCTAGAGACAAAGGCAAGGGAAAGGAACGGCAGGAGGTCGACCCTCTGCTGATGGAGCTGGCTAAGGTTCCAAGGGTAAGCCGGCTGAGTATTATGACTGTCAATGCTGGCTAACCGCCCCCGTACTTGAAGGTGTCAAGCCAGGTATCGATCGAGGTGATGGTGAAGGGAATCCGGGAGATGAGCGGGATCGAGGAGCTTAGCCAGGTAATTAGCGAGAACAGCGCGGTCGCCGAGCAGGCAACCGCCACGCTCCTGAAGGCTAACACAGCGATTCGGGTTGCGAGCGAGCAAATGTCCGCGATGCTAGCTCGGGCAAGCGCAAGGGTTGCTAGGGACCAGGCAATCCGAGACGAGATGAGCCGGGAGGAGGATAAGGGCGAAGGGACGAGTAGAGGGAAAGGGAAGGCGAGGAATGAGGAAGAAGGCGAGAGCGAGATTGGGGGAGAGTAAATAGAGATATGGGACATTTACAAAGTGTTGCTGTATCTTCTTTTCTGTATTTTGAAATTTTTGGCAGTAAGTAATTGATAAAGTATTGGAAGAGAAACCAAGAAAACTGGCCAATGGCCTGAGATCAGTGTTCGAGACAGGGGCAAACCCTCGTCAGGGTGGAAAAAATTTATACTTGAAGGTTATGCAGTCGCGAAGACGTGGCAACATCATCAGAGGTATGAAGTAAGTTCTCGCTTTCAGCCAAAGCTTCGGGCAGAACGGAATCGTCACTGGCACAGGAGGGGGCCTCTTCAACGGAAAAGGCCGGGGGAAGATCTGGGATAGGAAATGTACTTCTGAGTCGGGGATAGTACGGAATGACGTGAAATGCGGCAAAGCAAAGTGTCAAGATGGAACCGTCGAGTTCGCTGAGAATGTAGGCACCACCTCGTGTACGTCGCACTACTATCATAGGCCCGAGATATCGAGGCTTATGTTTTGCAGACAAATCCGCGTTGCGGACCTTATCTCGCACGAGGACCAGGGCTCCGGGCTTAAAGTCAAAAGACTTGATAGTCCGAGCAAAGCGCTTTTGATAGTCTTCAAGTGATGAGAGGCGATGCTTTAGGACAGCCTTGCAAACAGTGTCCAAATCCTCAGGTCGCTTTTGCAACTGCCTCGCGCGAAATGCGAGGAGTTCGGGCGAGCTGATTGTTGAGTCGGGAGAGGGAACCAGGTAGGTGGCTTCGTGGATATCGAACGGGAACAGAGGTTCAAGCCCATGCGCAAGGTAATAAGGCGAGTATCCCGTTGCTTTAGAGATCGTAACTCGCTCGGCCCAAAAGACCGCTGGTGCAGCTTTGAGCCATCTCTTCTCGTCATGATTGACCGTCTTCATCAGAGCTTCTTGAACCTCGCGGTGACGCCGCTCGACAATACCATTCGCTTGAGAGTTATACGCAGAGATGCGAATGTGGTGGATATTGTATTTCTCTGCCAGATAGTTGAGCGCTTTGACGAAGGGAGTACCATTGTCGGAGACGATCTCTTTGACAGCACCCCATCGACAGAGGATGTCTTGGAAAATAAAGAGGCCGAGGGTTTCAGCATTTTCGCGACGCAGGGCTCGCCATTCCGGGTAAGCGGTGAGGGCGCATCGAGCTTGTACGAGGTACCGATGCTTGTTGCAAGGAGGCATGAGCATAGTGTCGATGTGGATTCGTCGCATCAGGGAGAGAGGGATGGTAGGCGAAGGTGGTATGTGCAATTTGAGGTTCGAGCGGACTTGGCATTCATGACATGTATTCACATACCAGCGAACGTCATGATCAAGCATCGGCCACCAGAACCGTTCGAGGAGCCGAGTGCGGATCACGAAAATGCCTTTATGTCCTAAATCGTCATGGGCATATCAAATGAGAGCCAGTCGTCGAGCTTCTGGGATGACGATTTTGTGGTGACCCTGCGGGTCTTTACGCCAAAGCTTGTTATCGTGGAAGAAGAACTTCGCAACGGATCGAGCGAATGCCGGGAGATCCGCCTCAGGTAGCTGGGTTGGTATTTGCCCAGTGCGAAGGTATGACTCGATATGAGTGATACGGGTGTCGGTCGCGACAGTGTTGGTTGATCAAGAAATGACAGGATCGTCGGAGCGAGGCTCAACAACGGGGGAGATGTTCCATACGGAACCGGGATCAGGAGGCGCGAAGTGGGAGCATTTGAAAAGGGGCGAGTCGAGTTTTGGGTAGAGGCTTGGTATCGCCAGGTGGAAGCCACAGGCCTCGTTGATCCAATTATCGACCTCATCACTGACTACAGGGTCCTCGTCAATTCGTTGGCGCCGAGAAAGGCCATCAGGGGCGGTATGCGACTTGGCCAGCACATGTCGAAGTTTAAAGGAGAAGGTGAGGATTGCCGCCACCCATCGATTCATAGCCGCATTAGGGAGGATATCAGGGTTATTGATCATGTCCTTGATGTATTTTGCATCGACTTCAACCACGAGGTTTTGCGCACCTACAAGCCAAATTTTGCAGGACTGAAGGGCGCGAAAGAGCCCATAGAGCTCGAGTTTCGCTTGGGAGTAGCGAGATTCTCGATCGTTCCAGGTGATAGAGCCGAAGCGAGAGGGGTATCTCTTGTTGTCATCGCCCACCTGTAAAAGGATGAATCCAACCGCGATAACGGAGGAGTCTACTGCCAAGATAATTTCGCGAGGTGAGCTGTGATCAATAGCGCGAAGTGCGGGTGAAGTCGACGCGAGTTTGCACAGTGTTCTCATAGCTTCAAGCTGTTCATCTCCGAACTCGAAAGGTATATCTTTCTTGGTTAGGAGGACGAGTGGCTTCGTGTGCGTTGCGAAATCGCGGATGAAAATTCTCATAACCCCAATCGTTCCGAGGAATCCGCGGACCTCTGAAACATCACGAGGGACCGGCCAGTTGGCGATCTTCTGTACTCGCTCAGGATCTGCTTCTCGACCGGAGTATGAGCAGATATGTCCTACGACAGCAGCCTTCTGGACACAGACCCGGATTCACCATGACATTACTTGAACTTCAGCTGAATTAGTGAACTTCAGGTGAACTTCAGGTGAACTTTTGATGAACTTTTTGGCTGGGTTCCCTGCTTCAACTCATTCACTCCAGTTCAGGTATAGTTCACCTGAACACCATTGAAGCTGAACTTTTGGTAAACTGTTCAGGTGAATTTTCAGCTGAAATTCAGCTGAATTTCAACTGAACGCAGTGTTTGAATGAAGGTTTCTAGAATTGAAATTCAGCTAAAGTTCACCTGAACGGAAGCTGAACTTTAGGTGAACTCAAGCATTGAGTAGGTGATACTTGGGCGCTTATATAAGCACCAATTTAAGCGCCCTAGATTGAAAAAGAATAACCTCCTAAATAGCCCCTATCTCCATATATGGAAGTCGCACATAATGAACCAGTGAGCTGAGCAAAATACAAAACTTTGCCAGGGCCCTTTCTGGACAAATAGATAGTAGCATACAGCTAGTGATTTAGCATACCACATTACATAAAGCATGTAAGTAATTCAAGTATATAATGGATAAATATTCATGCTAATAATAATAATAACCTTGCAAATATGGTTAGTCACAAAAAAAAACTATAATCAGCTGAACATGTTCTGACCCCACCTGAACTTCAGCTGAACATATGATGATACTGAATTACTATTATCATTATAAACCTGTTAATTGTTTGTTTATTAACTACTACTATTACAACACAGCCACCAATAACAATGTTAGGATAAATCTTTTAGGGAGTTAACATAGCTAGATTAGTAGCAAGACTTCCTACTCCCACTTCAATAGTTTTGACCATAATCAATCAGAGTTCAACTGAACCCTAGCTCATCTTTAGCCCATATTAGATACAGAAGAGATGAGTTAGAGTTGAGCAATAGTTCAACTAAATTCAGGTGAAGTTCAGGTGGAGTTCAGGTGGAGTTCAGCTATTTCAAATACTTCAAGAAATGAGTCCAAGTTCACCAAAAGTTCAGTTGAAGTTCAACTGGAGTTCAGCTGGAGTTCACTTGACATCAAATTCAGATGAACATGCTGAATTTGAGAAGTTCAGGTGAACTTTTGTTGAACTTTGCTGAACTTTGCTGAACTTTGCTGAACTTCAGCTGAACTTCAGCTGAATTCAACTGAACTTTTGCTGAACTATATGGTTCAGCTGAACTTCAAGTGAATTCATGGTGAACCTTAACATAGACCAGACCCGGAGCTTGATACCTGAGAAAGTACCACCAAATTTCTTCATTCGATGCACGACGCGAGGTAGGTTGCAGAGATGTTCATAGACAAAACGCCGGATGCCTGGGTTGTCGGAGAGGGTCTTGAAGCTGCCATCGGGGAGCTCGTAGCAAGTTAGGGGGCCCTTAACTGGGCAATCATCCACGTAGGGATCGGTGACATGGGGAATTTCGTCACGCATGATGAAGACTAAATCGCCATGCTGTATCTGCATCGAGTTTGTAAAACCCATAGGAATGGTGGTGAGTCGAAGCGCGCCTGAGGGAGATTGGAAAGTAGTAAGGTCGCGAGACCGCTCGTCAAGTTCGTGCTGGTCGAAGCCTACAAAGAGGTCGAGAAGGCCATAGCACGCTCGACCACCAAATGATTCGGCATATGTCTCCATCTTGGGTGGTAGCGAGGCATCCTTGATGGTTACGTTATTCAACGGTTGCAGATCGTGGACGAGGCGAAGGGACTTTCCGTCCTTCTTGAGGACACAGAACCACCTCGATCGATAGGATGAACTCGAGGGTTCATCCACCCCGGAGTTGATTTTATCCTTAATGATTCGGACAACTTCATTGTAAATTCCCGGCGGGATGGGCATATTTCGTAGTGCCCAAGGGACGTGCTCGATTGTGGGTATCAGAACAGGGTCGAACCATTCGCGCGAGAACCTCCCTTTTTCGCTTTCGGACCACGCGAAGGCCATTTCTTGATCCCTGATGAGCCAATGGGCGAGCTTGACTTCCTCGTCAGTCATCCACTTATCCGGGTCGATGTCTTGCGCATCATGTTGCTCCTGTGTGTATCTGTCACCAGGAACAAAGTCCGGGGGCTTGGTCGGAAGCGCAGTGAGATCAGAGAGTATGTCGGGGGGTGAGCGGCGGACAGTGCGGTATTGCTCGGGCAGCATGGTAGCTACAGGCTTGACTCGATTCGCGACTTTCTTGTACACTTTCTTTGTCGAGAGGAATGAGGCGGGAGTCGAGGGGGAAAGGTTTAGAAAATTAGAAGGAGGGTCAGGGGAAGTCAAGGTGGGAGTGAGGGTATAGTCATCGGGCGAAGGAACAATCGATTCGGGCGAAGAGTCGAGAATGATGTCAAAGGCGGAGGTGTTGCGAAGGAACTCTCCCTGAGCTACATAGACAGATTCCTTGGGAACGTCCTGCACAAAGGGGACCGCGCGACCAGTCGAAGAGTAGGATGAGAGGGACTTGGATAATAAATATACTGGTACAACCGGTTCGAGGCCGTCGTATATGTCATGGATGCTTTTGGGAGGTGGTATAGGGAAATCAGGAGGAATACGAGAAGAAGGGGAATCAGAGGATGGATGAGTCGAGAGGGGTGGAGTGATGGCATTAACAATCGAGGAGGAGTAAGGGAATCGAGAGGAGGGCGAAGACCCGGGCACAATATATATAAAGGAAGAGGCAAGAGGTAGTTGGGTGGAAAAGGAGCTTACGTCTCGCCTCAAAGGTTCCTCGACGCTTGAAAAGAATGAGTGCCGCGCAGAGTCGAGCCGGGAGGAGGTCCACGCCGATGGACGCGTTCGTGGGTCGGCATGAGGACTTGCTCGCCTGAGTTCGGATCAGTTGAAGTGATATCTTGTCGGCCATCTGGATAGTGCCGCGTGACAGCCGAAGTGTAGCAGTGAAATGGTCGACCAAGGAGAACCTTGTAGGGGGCTTTATCGACAATTTGGATCTGAAGGTACAGGTCCATGCCTCCGAGATTGACTTTGACATTCTTCGCGAGCCCAAGCGTGTTATTGGTTGACTGGTTTGCTGACTCCATGCACATACCCTGCGCCAAGTATACGCCCATACTGAGAGATTCCCATATGTCTCGTCGCATAGCGATGATCTGAGACCCTTCGTCCAAGATGCACTCGACTCGCCGCATGTCCTCGAAGACAGGGAAGATCACGCGGAGTGGCTGAATATCCTCGGCTACCACCAGCTCGCTTCGCTCCTCAAGCATTAGGGCGAGCACGGTTTGTTGTTGATACAGAAACTTGGCGTCGTAAGTAGGGTCGGAGATAGAGGTTGGGGCGACTCCGTTGAAGTTGACGGACGCTAGTTCGGTATTGGTCGAATTAGTTACCGTGTTAACCACAGCGCCAGAGGCTTCAGTCGAGATGCATTTTGTCATTGTCAGATCCCTGAATGTCTTTCGTGCGTCGAAGGAAAGGGAGAGTAGCTCGCAAGGTGTGATTGAGAGAGTAGTGTCGAGGGCCCTGTTAATGACACCGGTCGTGAGAGAAGGATCTTCTGCAACCGATTATAGGCGATACTGAGATCGCGCTGGGAAGGACCCAGTCTTGATGGCTCTGGCAATGGAAGTGTTGGGCGGCGGAGTTGGTAGGACAGGTGGAGGAGCAGTGGCACCGCTTGCCGGTGTTGCGCGAGTCGAAGGTCCTTCGCTCGTTGGTCGAGGTCCCATCAAGCGAGTTACTCGTGTGTTCGCTTCGGCAAACCTGACTTCCTTTTTCTGCGCTACCGCTTTCTTTGACTCGTCCGCTATCTTCTTCAAAAACATTTCTGCAAAGATCTCCTCTTTCTCTTCTGCCGCTAAGTCATACTCCTTTAGATCTTCCTCTGTTTCCTCGATCATATAGCTCGCGATGTAATTTGTAGAGGCTACACGATTGTTATGGTTCGACTTTTATTTTATCTCAAGCCCCTAAGAGCAGGTGATCAGGGATCACGAGGATGCGTAAGGGATTGGTAATGAGCACGTCATCACCTCATGTCCGCAGTCAAGGCGCAGCCATGACATCAGGGTTGGTCATCATTCCATGGAATGACTGCTGCACGTTGCCGTCTCCTTACTCAGCCTTAGTCACGAGAGCTTACTAGGGAGCCTCATGGATAGTAGTATAAGTAGCAGCCGTTTAGTAGAGTAACAGTAAGCTTGTTCTCTTAGGATACTCCGTGTAACTACGTGAAGTCCGTCAACTACTCGTTTCTCTATAACAAACTCTTGCTCGTTATTTCTTGTGGGGTCCACGTTATATGTCGCCCTAACAGAAGAACAAGCTTCCCCTCAGCATCTACCCCAACCTCTGCCATCATTCCATCCCTACTCAATCTCTACCGCCGCCTCTACTTCGTCCATGTCCACGACGACTGGGTCCACGGATTCCTCTGGACGTTATCACTACGAACTCGCTGGTGGATCATTACCATTCCCTTCATCGCTGACCGACTCGTTATTGTGCTAGCGCCCGAAGTCCCCCGTGTACCACTTTACCCTTGTTGTTACCACTTCCTCTGAGGGTAAAGTCCTACTATCTTCTTCACCCTTTTAACCTTTCTTCGTCTTTTCCCTGATCCTCAATTGAGGTGATTGCCTTTTTCATTTAAATCATACTAGACACCCTACTGGGACAACGGTACCAACACTCTAGCGGAGTAACGTTTAGACGACTCTCTGAGTGGTACTAAAGGCACAAACCGATCACCGGATAGTGCGCAGAGGCTAGGCAAGGAAAAGTAGGCCGGCTCTGTTTGTCCAGCGAGACGGTGGCTAGTCCGTTTCTAGTTCCAGAACCCCTTCCTCATCAATATCATCTGCTCAGGTGCCAGCGTGCACTAGTTTGAAATTTGATATTGATTGACAGGCTCCGAATGCGAATCACTCGCTCCCAGTCCACACCCAACCACTACCTCTTAGTTCCCAACTCCAGCATCCACACGAAAGGTGGGGCAGAAGATCTCGACGACTTCCTACGCCGCAGACCAGAATTTGCAAACCACATCTTAATCCCATACGAAGATTCCCCCATCCGAAACTACCTCTCAACTATCCACTCGGTGACAGGAGTCTACCCCCTCGGCACCTACATCTACATCGTCAATTTTAACAACCAATCCAGGATAAACGAAATCCTGAAGGCCCTTAACTAGAATGACTGACACCGAAGAAACAGCCATGGCTGGAACCAGCACCAATATCGACGAACCCCAGCCCACAGAATCGCAACAGCTCCAGATCCTGAACGTCATGGTCAGGGAGCTAGTAGCACGACTAGAAGCGACGGAAAGACAGGTAGACGACCTAAAGGCCCAGGCCGAACGAAGAGGAGACAAGGAGAGAGGACTGAAGTTAGATCCTCCCAAGAAATTCTCTGGAACCAGGTCCCAAGCTCGCACCTTCCTGGCGGAATGTGAGATGCACTTCACAGTGCACCCGCAAAAGTTCGCGGTAGAAAGTGACAAAATGATGTTCGCCTTGTCGTATATTGAAGGAGAACAGATGGAGGCCTGGAAGTTGGCAGCCATCGAAATGTACAACCTCGTGAGAAACGGAGGTTCGATAGGGGATCCAACCCTGGCCCATTGGATGGGGTTCAAGGACTTTTTCATTGCCCTGTACGGGGATGCCGACCCAAAGAGCACGGCCCAGATGAAGCTGCAGACCATGGTGCAGGGAAGCGATGACCTGGAAAAATATATCGCCAACTTCACGGCCTATGAACACGCTAGCCATCTGGGAGACGAGGCCCTCCTTATGAACTTCATGAGAGGGTTGAAGCCACAAACTCGAACAAAGGTGAATACCACGGGCGACGCGCCACGTACGCTGCAAGCAGCCAAAGACAAGGCCATGAAGATGGAGCTAGAATGGTGAAAGGACCAAGCCTTTGGAAAAATGGTAGCCGGAGGACAGACTCACCAGCAAACGACACCCCGAAATGATAACAGAAGGCGGGAAACGTACCAGGAGCTACAACAAAGAATTCGCCAATCCCTGGCACCGCAAGCCCAGACCCCAGCACCACGAGACCCACAGGCCATGGAGGTAGATTGAACAAGGAGGGGACCCATCCAAGCAGATAATAGAAAATGTTACAACTGCAACCAAATGGGCCATATTTCCTATGATTGCCTGTATCCACGGAAGCCCAAGAGAATCTCCCATGCGGACCTCTTGGCGTACGCCACGCAAGCCACCCTAGAAAAGGAGCAACAAGAACGGCAGACCACGAAGGGAAAGGAACCAGAACGGGGTTTTATCGAAGAGAGTCAGGAGGCGTCGGCCTGAACTCTCGAAATAAATTTTCTATTCTTGTCAGCAACCCGGACACCTTGCTAGTCGATAGTAAAAATGTATCTATAAAAAGAAAAAAACATGTGACTTTTGCGATCCCTGACAAAGAAAAACCTAAGACGCCAGAAACAAAAATCCTGTATTGATCCTTCACCGAGGAAAATTATGTGCCACTAGATCTATCAGTCAAAACCCTGGACACCCAGTTGCGAACAAATCCAGAATCGATGCTGGATTGTGGAGCATCAGACTCGTTCATCAGCCAGGATTATGTACAGAAGCAGGGAATCAACACCACCAAGCTGTCATACCCCTGCGCGGTCCACAATGTTGACGGCACCCACAACAGGGCGGGAGTTGTGGAATACAAAGTAGATCTAATGATGTATTTCGCAGACCACCAGGAAAAAATGACTTTCTTCGTGACCCAGCTGGGAAAAATGGACATGGTCATAGGACTGGACTGGCTAAAAAAGCACAATCCCGAGATCGACTGGAAGACGGGAGAAGTAGAAATGACACGCTGTCCACGAGAATGCTGAATGCCAAAGATGAGGAAGCAGAAAAAGAAAGATAAAAGACGACAGGATCTCCCAACCCTGGAAGAGGAAGAGACGGAAGAAGAGCAGGATGAAGCCGTACCAAGAGACACCCCCTCCTTGGAAGCCCGCGATATCTCAATAGCAGGGGTGCGACAGTGGAAGAAGGTCAGATCGACCCACATCAGACACCTGGATCAGATTACCAACGATTACTTCGAACAAGTAGCCCGCATGCGCATTAATCGCATGTGGAGGGACATGGGCATGGAAGTAGCAGAAGAAGAGTCGGAAGGAGACATGTATATCAGAGCGGTAGGAAAATATGATTACGTGGTGGAACATAACAAGGAAAAGATTTCAGCAGACGAAAGGAAAACGGAGGATGAGATGGTGCCCGAGTACTATCGAGAGTACATGAAAGTGTTTAGGAAGCGGGATTCGGAGCGTATCCCAATACACAGACCGTGGGATCACGCCATTGAAACCACGCCGGACTTTGAGCCAAGGAGAGCCAAACTCTACGCGCTGTCACCAGACGAAGAGAAGGAGTTGAATGAGTTCATTGACGACAATCTAAGGAAAGGGTATATCCAACCCTCGAAGTCCCCTCAATCGTCACCAGTGTTCTTCATTCAGAAGAAGGATGGAAAGAAGCGTCTGGTCCAGGACTACCGACACCTAAACAAGTACACAGTGCGGAATGCCTATCCATTGCCCTTGATATCGCAATTGGTAGATAAGGTATTGAAGGCCAGGCTGTTCACCAAAATGGACCTAAGATGGGGCTACCACAATGTGTTAATCAAAGAAGAAGACAGATGGAAGGCAGCCTTCAACACCCCAAGGGGACTATTTGAACCAACAGTCATGTTCTTTGGACTTAATAACTCCCCGGCCACCTTCCAAGCGATGATGAACACCTTGTTCAAAGACCTGATTGACGAAGGAGTGGTGGTCATCTACCTGGACGACATACTGATCTATACGGACGACGACGTAGAGGAACACAGACGGGTGGTACGAAGGGTACTAGAAAGACTACTGGAGAACGACCTCTATGTAAAACCGGAGAAGTGCGCCTTTGAAGCTAAGGAAGTTGAATTCCTAGGAGTGGTCATCAAAGATGGGGTGGCCAAGATGGAGTCAAGCAAGATTGAAGCGGTTAGAACCTGGCCAAGACCAAAAAATGTAACCAACGTGCAACAATTCCTAGGATTTGGAAACTACTATCGACGGTTCATAAAGGACTTCGCGAAAGAGGCAAGACCACTACACGACTTAACTCGCAAAGACCAGGAATTTGACTGGGGACCCAAAGCAGAGGGAGCTTTCACAAACCTGAAGCGAGCCTTTACGGAAGAACCGATCCTGGTGCTACCAGATACAGATAGGGAAATGAAGATCGAGGCGGACTCCTCTAACTACGCCACAGGAGCGGTTCTGTCAATGAAATGCCAGGATGAAAAATGGAGGCCCTGCGCATACCTGTCAAAGGGACTGTTGGAAACGGAACGAAACTACGACATCCACGACAAGGAAATGCTAGCCATCATCCGAGTGCTTGAAACATGGAGACATTATCTGGAAGGCAACAACCACCGTTTCGAAATCTGGACAGACCACAAAAACCTGGAGTACTTCATGAGCACCAAGAAGTTAAACCGACGACAAGCAAGATGGTCGCTGTACCTGTCCCGCTTCAACTTCATATTAAAACACACACCAGGAAAGTCAAACATGAAGGCAGATGTCTTGTCGAGACGACCAGACCTTGATCGAGGGGAGGAAGATAACAATATGACATTGTTGAAACCAGAATTTTTTGAAATCTGAGCGCTGCAGCAGGGCCACATACTGATCGAGGGAACAGAGGCGAAGCTGCTAACCAGAATCCGACAAGCCAAGGAATATGACGAAGCAGTAGCTAAAGCGGTGGAAGAGTTAAAGCGGTCCCCCACTAAGGTGCTGAGGTCAGAAGAATGGTCTGAGGAACAGGGACTAATACTTCATCATGGAAAAGTCTACGTACCCAAAGACATAGACCTTAGAAGGGAATTAGTAAAGGTCCATCACGACTCGCCACTCACAGGACACCCAGGAAGATGGAAGACCACGGAACTGGTAGCACGCAACTATTGGTGGCCTGGGATGACAATCTTTATCGCGAACTATGTCAAAGGATGTGATCAATGCCAACGAGCTAAGCCACGCACTCACCAATTACAAGGACCGCTACAGCCCAACCCCATTCCAAGCGAACCCTGGACTGACATATCAGCAGACCTCATAGTCAAGTTGCCGGAATCCATGGGACACGACTCGATTTTTGTAGTGGTAGATCGATTCACAAAAATGGTACGACTAATACCAACCAACGAAACGATCTCCTCACTAGGCTTGGCAAGGCTGTATCGAGACCACATATTCCGGCAATACGGTTGGCCAAAAACCATCATATCGGACCGAGGCCCCCAGTTCGCATCAAAATTGATGAAGGAGCTGAATGACCTGATGGGAATTGAGACCAGGCTGTCCTCGGCGTACCACCCGCAAACCGATGGACAAACAGAACGAGCCAATAGGGAGGTAGAGGCGTACTTGCGAATGTTTGTGAACTACCGACAAGACGACTGGGCAGAGTGGCTAGCCATCTGCGAATTCACGTTGAACAACAAGGTGCAGACTAGCACGAGGCACAGCCCCTTCTTCCTAAACTATGGACGACATCCACGAATGGGAACCGAGCCCCTGCAACATAGCAAGATCGAGGCAGCGGAGGAGTTTGGACAGCGAATGAGAGAGTCTTGGACGGAGGCCAAGGCAGCACTAACCAAGGCAGGGGAGGAAATGAAGAAGTACGCAGACTGACATTTGGATGAAGCCCCCAATTACCAAGTAGGAGACAAAGCCTATGTCATGGCAGACAATCTGGCCACCACCCGACCCTCACAAAAGCTAGATCATAAAAAATTTGGCCCTTACAAGGTAGTAGGAATCCCCAGCCGAAATGCCATCACGCTCCAGTTGCCGAAAACGTTCAAAATACACCCAACCATATCTACGCACAGGACCGAGAAGCATGTAGTGCCGATAATACCCAGGCAACAAGTCCAGCTGCCACCCCCAGTCCGAGTGAACAACACCGAAGAATATGTGGTGCAAGAAGTCCTGGCCTCAAAGCTAGACCAAGGACGTCTGGTGTATAAAGTCAGGTGGGAAGGGTACGGTAGTGAGCACGACACCTGGGAACCGGAAGAAAATCTTAAACACGCACCATGGAAGTTGGCTCAGTTCCATGAGCAAAACGGGGCGGCCCCAAGGAGATTGTCTCGGGTGGCGTTTGACGGGCTCGCCTTCAAAGAGTTTAACACAGAATATCACCACCCACGCCTATCTGTGAAAAACGTACCGACGGCCCAGGAAGAAACCACACGCAACCACCGCAGCGGCCACCGAGAGAGCGAAAACTCCCAAAGCAATGGCAAACGCCCGGCCGGGTTGAGCATCGTTAGATGCATTGTCGCGGAACCCTTCAGTAGCCATGTAGAGGAAGAAGTGCGAAGGAAAGAATGGTAAGCGCCAACAGGAGCCGTCGAGCCCCAAAAGGGGGGTGATGTTATGGTTTGACTTTTATTTTATCTCAAGCCCCTAAGAGCAGGTGATCAGGGATCACAAGGGTGCGTAAGGGATTGGTAATGAGCACGTCATCACCTCATGTCCGCAGTCAAGGCACAGCCATGACATCAGGGTTGGTCATCATTCCATGGAATGACTGCTGCACGTTGCCGTCTCCTTACTCAGCCTTAGTCACGAGAGCTTACTAGGGAGCCTCATGGATAGTAGTATAAGTAGCAGCCGTTTAGTAGAGTAACAGTAAGCTTGTTCTCTTAGGATACTCTGTGTAACTACATGAAGTCCGTCGACTACTCGTTTCTCTATAACAAACTCTTGCTCGTTATTTCTTGTGGGGTCCACGTTATACGTCGCCCTAACAACGATCCTGTGGTGCCGTCACGGCAGGAGGAGGAGGAGGAGGATTCATGTGAGGAGGGATGTCGCGAGTCCCTGCAGGAGGGGGAGGAGGCAGTGGGTTCCGCATCCGGTGATCTATCTGGTCCTTGAAGTACTGGCCTGGAATTGCGCGAGTAATCCGTTCGCCCGATGGCATAACCCATTTCCCTTCCATGTCCTTTGTGACCCATCCTTTGTTATAATACTCGATTGCTTGACAGCAACTCCTCTGACCATGTCCCGATTCACCACAGAAGTGACAGCGCGGCAACCCAAACCCCTGGCCATTTGAGGAGAATCCCGCATTCGGGGTGGCATAGTAGTTTTGGGGAGGAGGCTGCTGATAATTCTGGGGAGGGGGCTGCTGATATGTCTGCGGAGGTTGCGGAGCGTACTGGTTGTGGTAGGCGGCCGGGACAGGAAAGACCGGGGGAGCCATCGCTTGCGCGTACTGTTGAGGTGCAAAGGGCTGAGGGGGATACTGGTAAGGAGGCATCGGCTGTTGTCGCGGAAGCATATACTGATGCATAAAGGACATGAGGGTGTTCATGTCAAATGGCTCGGCTTTAACCGTTGAGGCAGCTTCGGGAGAGTTGGTGGCGGCAGACGCTGGAGCTGGCAAAGCAAGTGCAGCGGGCAAAGCGGATCCGAGCACAAAGGTTGCTGCCGCAAAGATATCCTCGACAGCGTAGGGGTCATCCGGGTGATGGGCCGTGTCCACAATTGTCAGCCAATTCTTAATGCGAGTTCGCGACGACTCGTCAAACCCGTCGAGATAAACTCGCCCGAGATCGAGATCCGAAATGCGGTTCTTCGATTTCAGCCATTGTGCAGGGACAAGGAACTTTCGATGGTAGTTTCCCAGATCCTTGCGCGACAGCATGGGGACTTGTGACTGTTTCTGGGCAATACGAACGGGATCGGCAGTGGTGTACTTTCGTTCATTGTCAGATCCGGGGTAAATCTTATAGATAGCGAGTTTGAAAGCGTCCCAGTTATCGCCGTTGACTTCCGGTCCTGAGTTTCGCCAAATAGCGTATGCGTCGTCTTCGAGGTAGCTGATGGCAGCAGTGATTTTATCTTTAGCAGTCGCGGTCTCGGGTGCAAGCTGATCAATTTGCTCAAAGAAGCGGGTAACGCCTTCGGCTCGACCGCTGAACTTCGGCGCGGATTTTTCGCCTGCTCTAGGAAGTGAAGTCGCCATACGATGAGGTGATACCGGAGGGGCGCGGGTTGATTCTGGGGTTGACGCGGTAACTGAAGATATGGAGCTCGTACTGTCTGGCTGAGGGTTTGCTGGTGGGTTTTCGTATATGGGCGCGAGGATGGATTCGGGGACGATGCTTTGGTGGTCACAGACGAGGACTTCTCGATTGCTCAAAAGCGTAATATGCCAACAGATTGAGTCGGTGGAGACTCGCCACGAGCTAACCGCCTTGCAAGGATGCCACGAGGTACTCGCAGAGAGGAGGAAGTCGAGGTGGGTGAGAGGTGGCGAGGACGGAAATAGACGGAGGAGATCTTCCGGGCTATCAGCTCCCGGGGACTCTATGGTGAAAGGATGGGGAAAATCAGGTGGGGAACCAATTTGAAACCCTCGCGGTGGGCTCCAATATGTAAATATGTGTAGTAGTATACGCGTGTAATTAATGCGAGGTGACTGTGTCCGTCAGTCGAATGGTTAACCCCTGAGTGAGGAGATGAGTGAGTGATAAATGTCTGGGTGATAGGGGCTAATTAGGGGTGCTGCGACGAGTCGCGGAGGACAAGGATAAGACCCGAGGGGTCGAGAAGGAGTCAAGAAGGAACCGAGAGCGTGCGGAAACGAGGATATAACGGCTCAACTACTCTAGAAGTACGCGGAAGGATGATAAGCGGACGCGATGAATGGAATATAGGCAGAGAGGACGGCAACGACAGACGAGGTAGATGAGAAGTACGCGAGATAAGTTTTAGACGCGACGAGAACGAGGAGAAGTTGAGATAATCAGACTTTTTAGAGCAGAAGCAGGGGTAAGAATGTGCTGCTTATTTCCTATGGAATTACATGGTTTTTATAGCTAAAAGAATGTCTTGTTTGTACCTTTATTTACAGTGTCCCTTTAGGGAGTGATATTAGAGTCGGACAAGGTGGCGAGAAAGGACGGGGAGTCATGAATGGTGGTCGCTAGCAACGCGAGTGACGGGTTGATTACTGGCGCGCGAGTTGGGAGACACGAGAAATGTAACTGAGCATATAAGGAATGAAGCAGGAGTGATGAGAGAGTAGCGCCCAATAAGCGCGGGTCGGAGCAGGGGAGTTGAGCTTGGCGCAGCCGACAGCCTGCATATAGGAGAGCACTGGCATGATTCGAGAGGTAATGTTAGGTGATTGCCAAGAGTTATTAGTGGTTTAATGTTCGCGCGGGAACCGAATTCGATGGGACGGGCTTCATGGAGGACCTGCCGAGTCGAGATGGGTGTCGAGGTTTGTTGAGGCTGCATGGCCATAGCCGAGTATCGTGACGGAGTGTCGCTAGGGGTATAGGGGATACACAGCCGTCGAGAGGGGCGAGGCAAAGGTGATCCTGGTAGTCTCGTGTGAAGGCCTTACATCAATGTTATACAGGGGTACACAGGGGTACCACCCCTACACTAGGCATCTTTACCACATCTATACCAGCACGCCCAGGGGGCGCTCTGTTGATTGGTGAGGCAATAACAGCAGTACGTCCCTCAGAACATGTGGAAACCATGCTCATTGACATGCTTCCTGGGATTTTCCATGGCATCATTGTAGACAAGTGCTGTGTGTGTTTGTGCTATCTCACCCATCAATCACTCACAAAGTCCGCAGCTCGCCTTGGGACAAGCCTTGCTCGGATTTGCTATGTATCTCTGAGGGCAACTCACCCCATATACTTGCCTCATTGTGATCCAAGGGCACAACACCCACAGTTGAAACACCCTCAACATGAGATGCTTGCGATATCAGTGCAATGTGTTCAGCCTGACTTCAAGTCACAAACTGTAGAGATCTAGACGTAAGCAGGGCATAGGGCATAAATAACACCTCTCATATTTGCGGGACCCTCTTGTATATCCACTACCTCTGCTGCTATCCGTACTCGATATGTCTGACACGTCCATTGTGAACAAGATCTCGAAGCTCATTAACAAGGCCAGGGAAGGTTTCAAGCGAATCAAGAGTGGAGGGACCTTGAAAGAGGGTTTTAAGATTGTTGCGAAGGTTCTGGAATACATTGCTACTGAACATGCCAAGAACGGCCCAGTGCAAGAGCTTTGCTTAACTCCTTAACGGTTCAGGAAGCCTAATATAGTGCCATTAGTTACAAGGAGACTGCTGGGTTCTCCAGTGCTACGGCTGACCATATGGAGGACTTGGGCGTGAAGAAAGGCAAACCTATTACTTGGGATGACAGAGCCTTGGACATGGCCTCTCGGACTCAGACAAGGAAACTATCTACTCGGTTTGTGGAAACAAAGGCAGCCATCGAAAGGGCTGGTGTTTCGCAGGTAATATAATATTCTCTGTGCGGTACGTTAACATACTAACTACAATGCATCCGTGTGATTAGATGGAGGAGATGCACAAATTCGTGGTATTTAATTATCTTCTGGAGAGTATTGATAAACCAGTACGGAGCACGAAACCACCGGGAATGAACGCCAAATTTTCGCCCGAGTTTCATATCCCGTCTATTACAATACAGAGTACCAAGTCCACCAACACACCCTTCCAGCTGAATCTACATGGATATGTTGATATTATCACTTTCCTCGCCAAGCCATCGAAATCACTGCGTAGTTCAGATATGGGTGACTGGGGTAAAGTCCTGTCTGTTGCGATGGAGAGCTCCTGCAATATCGAGGTGAAACGCTAGAATACCAACTTGAAGCCGCCTCATGAGCGCGAGGCGGTTGCTCAGGCGCTGGCCACCCTGGAGTGGTCCAAGAAAAAGTGTGTTTTGAATTGTGTTACTCCCAGGATTGCCTTTTACTCCCAGTCAATAGGAAATCTCAACGATCTGTACTTACGGACAGAAAAACTTTGCGGTTTGGCATCCTAGAGGATAGGGTATATCATCTTTCATTTGATATCAAGGCTGAGAAGTCCCTTGGCGATGAGCACATTTTGACCATACCTGAAGAATGGGTACGGACTTCAATCGGGAGAATCATTGTTAGTACTAATGACAATGGAGCAGATTTGGAGAATGGAGGAGACTGAGGAGTCTAAACTCTGGAAAATCACCGCGTAGGATGATGGAACTGGGAGGTTGGATTAATCTAACATACTGAAGTTTTGTCTATATGAAGATGGACGAGTTAACGTTCCATAGTTGGCCAACACAACTGAAGATAGTGAGGGATATTTTGACATCGTCATTTTAATGCTGAAGTCCAAAGAGGTGACTGAACACATTGGTGATACCAGATCCTGGGTACTGAGACTTTACAATTCGACGAGAACAAGAGGGTAGGCAGAAATGAGAGGACAATCCTTAGATGGTCGCTTCCATAGTTGCATGCCTAGTCGTCCAGATTCTTCATCGTAAGATACATCCAAGATTCCATCGTCGTCGCCATCGCCATCGCGTAGGTCTAGCAGCGAACAGTCTATCTCCGATCCAATGAATGGGTCGCCGGTGGCCACAATGTCCAGTCGCATCGGGCCTCGACTATGTGGAGGGGTAGCAATCGGAAGAGTAAACCATACCAATTTTGTGCTGACATCCACAGCGTATAATGCAGAGAAACTCCCGACATGACTCCCTTCTCGCGTTATGCTGAGGCGGTACGTTACGGGGGTAATCGTCTGCTTATCAACGGTGTATACGATATCCACATACAGCTGGAGCGTCATAATCTGGCACGTGTATGCACCAGCAACCATGAATTGAGATGGAGGCTCAGTACGTTTGCTATGATCCTTTCGAGGTCGAAGCGATATTATGTGAGGGCGAGCAATGCCACGAGGCGGGCTATTACTCCACCATAGATGTGGGCACTCAACAGCGGGTCCAACAATGGGACCCTCTGACACTATGCGCATCTCAGGAAGGCGGTACATGTATGTATCATCACCGGCAATGATGAGGTACGATTGATTGAAGAGGGAGACAGAGGCTCCCTTTTCGTGCTAGGAAGCGCATCAGCGATGATTGACAGAGCACTGAGTCGAAATGTACCTACGTTGTCTTTCAGGAGGAGAACTGGAGTAGAAAGATGTTCTTCATATCGCCGGACGTAGGCGTGCTTGATTCGCCCAGCTGGGCCGGATCCCCATGTGACTCCAAAATGTGTAGTGTCGAGGAAGGAAGTGTACATATCAATGTCAAGGAAAAAGTAGTCAATCTTCACGGACTCGCGATTGACAATGTCACAGTGATAGATCGTGACATAAGTACGAGGACTATACAGCGAGACGACGAAGTGAGGCGCACCGAGAGAGAGACGGCTACGACTTACGAGGGCATGTTATTTTCATCCAATGCATCAATTCGAAGGTTGAGCTCAATCACTGCGACGATAAGCCCACCACCAATAGCTGGAACAACGTGCCAATAATGGATCTCGTGCGTGGACAAGGGTACGAGAAGCCGCCCAGAATTGAGTGTCTCAGCATGAAAATCATGGAGAAGAAGTGCACAGCCGAACTCGAGCGTGACAAAGAACTCTCCACCAGGCAGTATTACAGGTGCCCCGGATAAGGCATCGCCTGAGAGACAACTAGGCAGCGATAGAGGGGCAAGTTGCCGCATCTCGCGGAGAGGAATCTTGCCCTTCGCGTTCCGAATCTTTCGGTCACGGCGAGCTAGACCGATGGCAAGCCGTCTGATAGCATCAAATGACATGGTGTCTATGAGGGGGTCTAGCCGTGGGATGGGGTTGACCTCCAATATGTCGCGCAAAACGACTGACCATAAGGACCTCTCAAGAACTAATGATGCGAGACGAGTCGATGCCTAGATCACTGTTGAATCAGTGGCTTGGAAGCAGTATTTGCATGAGGACTTACCGCGCGCAAGCAGCAAAGATCTCGCACGGACAGGTGCAGAGAGATGTTGGCGAACACATCGTACGGCATGTCCTGCAGAGTCAGGCGCTTTCGGTACAACCATCGCCACCAGCGAATCGAAAACGAGAGCCAGCCTGAGCGTCGTGACAGCCCAAGAAGCCGTAGTATAGTCTGTAAAATATCCGTGGAAATGGCAGTGAAAGCCCTGGCCAGTATTCTGAGCATATCCCGTCAGTGTCGAGCTTCAAAGAACCAAATTATTAACGTTTCAAGAACTGCCCACACGTGTAAATCACATGCTTAGGCGCGTAATAGGAGCACCCCTCAATGATTCTACTTCGTGATCTCAACGAATGGATTATATTTGTTCAGGCTCCCTCGACGCACTCAAACGACCCTTCCAACGAAACATGGAAATATAAAATACAGTGTAATATGTAGTCTTCATAGACATTCTCAATTAGATACGGCTCTTAACATCGAGTTCACTGGCCGAACGCGATTCATTGCAAGTCTTAGGGAACTAATTATTATAGACACTTCAGGGCATCGCCGTGCCATCCAGCAGGCCTCGAGCTTCCCTCGAAGTTCTCTTGAGTGATGTGCTTTGCAACGGCAAAGTTTTGCATCAGGTGGTCTTACGATCACCATCTCACGCTGGCCGAGACAGACCAGTCTTAAAGCTTAAGGGCCCGGTCCGCGCATCTGTCGGGGTAGGGTTTGGACAGGGCTACCTGCCAAAATCCCAACCCATCGGGTTTGGGAAATCCTCAAGCCCGACACAAACCCGAAAGTCTGGTCCACTGCTAAAGTTTGGGGTTGGGATAGTTGTCACACTATTACATAAACCAGATATCATGCCTCCTCCTGAGCAGCTCCTGAGTATCTACATTCCAATTTTACAGCCATGCACAGAGACCTACTACTATCCTACTACACAGAAAAAGAAACTTTGAGTAACTACTTCATACAGAACTTGATTTCAGTACTCCAAAGTATGAATCTCCACATACAAGCTGTAGTCCCTATATAAAGGTATTCATATTTGCTCATGTTATATAGCCAAGTTCCAGGGATAAAGGGGCTCCTTCTGTCTACCCACTCAGTCAGCCGCAAAAACAAAAGCTGTTTATATGAATCAATTTGTATGGACTGCTATAGCTGATTCAATATAATCTGTGTGACTGGAACAGATGTGTGTCACTGTGAAGAAGGAATCAAGAGAAATCTGATAACTAAATAGGTACTTGTGACTACTGTGACGTGCGCAAGCGCCCTTTCGGAATCCAACGGCGCTAGGTTTTGATTTTTCAAGCTCAGACAAACCTACCCTACTCCTACCCTTCAGTCCAAACCGTCGATGCGCGGACCGGGCCCTAACCGCCCAAACCAGCCTCCAGATGCTGATTTCAGTGTAATAAATGGTTTCTGAGAAAGGATACCTTTCTTATGTCGTCGCTGCGGAAATTCTCACCTTTAATACTTCCCAGCGAATGGGGAAACACAACACGTCTGATTCCGTGCCATCGAATAGGTGGGGGGAGGACATATGCCATTGGAGGCACCGCGTGCATCTGTTGAGTAGAATCAGGCTCTTTTTGAGTGGCTGTGGGCTCATAGGTGCACGGGTTAACTGCAACATACGTACCCGGATATTGCACATCATGTATCATGACTGCAACTTGCCAAAGCGTCAAGTAATGGCATCAAATGTTTGCTCAGGTCCACGGCGCCGACTAGGTACTCAAAGTGCGACTGATTGACGTATACTCGCTTGGTATAATGCATCCGTGTGCTTCAGCCCGGGCTAACGGATCGGCCGATGACTCTTCCTTCGCTCCTCTACCCATCGCACTACATGTGGTCGGTCAGGATAGTCACCACTTGCACACTGGCATTCGCTCTCCCCCTGACCTCCCCACCAGTCGTCAGCACGCCCCATAGTGACCCGGTTGTGCTTCATGACGACGGGAACCCATTTTAGTTTCCCAGTCACAGCACTTTCGACATTCTACGATAAAACCCAGTGATTTCGCCCATGCTTCGCTCCACTATATCGCGGTGCGGCCATGCTTTGTTCTCGTCTGTCTGTAATCTTTAGACGCGTTGTGCACATGTACCACTACACGGCGGGCAGAAGGTTGTCCATGGCATGACAGGCTTTGACTTTCAAACGGTCTGCGAATGCATATAAAATGCAACATGAGTCAAGGGAGACAAGGTCAACTTCTCCTCACTCTGGACTCTCGAATATTCCGCTACAATCAACATGCGGCTTCCTCTCACCATCGCCGTCTCCGTTGCTGTGGCCATTGCGTTTGTTCGCGCTGTACCAGTTTCGCCGAACTTGGAGTATCACGACAAGGTGGCTCAAGGCCTGAGACTTGTCGAGCTCGGGGAAGGAGTCGAACCAGTATGGAAAACAGAAGATGAGATCGTTGACCTCATAACTTCAGACACTCGCTTTGTGAGTATCCATTTACTACGCCTTTGATCCCGTTTGAGCTGACAGAAGGGTAGATCGATGTAACAGACACATACGAGTTCGACCAAGCGCTATCAAAGTACCCAGTGAAGTTAGCTCCCGTCCAATGTTTGTCTTCTACGCATACCTGCTCTTTGGTGCCTGTTAATCCGCGTCCCATCTAGATGACGACCCTTCTCACCAAGCAGAGGTCACAGCGATAACCGGCTCCATCTCCGTCTCCAACATGCAAGGGGACCTGACGACTCTTTCAAACTTCCACACGAGATACTACCGATCGGCCACCGGCGGCGAGGCCAGCAAATGGATCCTGAGCACGGTACAATCGGTTAGTAATAGCATGGTCATAGACAGGCTTACATACTAACCGTTTGAAAGATTGCATCAGGTCATGAACACATTGCCGCGTCATCATTTGACCACGGATGGCCGCAGACATCCACCATCGTCCGCATTGCCGGCAAAGACAACTCCGGGCCAGTTACTATTCTCGGCGCACATATGGACTCGGTTAACCAAGGCAGCGCGTCGAGCGGCCGTTCACCAGGTGCCGATGATGATGGTTCCGGGAGTGTTAATTTAATTGAAGCCTTCCGTTCTCTTGTTGGATCGGGCTTCGAGCCGGCCACACCTGTTGAGTTCCATTGGTATGCTGGAGAAGAGGGTGGCTTACTTGGATCTCGCGCCATCGCGTCCAAGTACAAGTCCGACGGAGTGGTCGTCAAGGGATATATGAACCTGGACATGACCGCTTAGTGAGTACTCCCTCTGAATCAATGTGCGAACGCGAACTCACAAAGCACTTTCTATGCGCAGCTTCAGGCCTGGCGATAAGGAGGTCGTCGCCATCATTTCAGACAACACTGATTCTAACTTGAACTCTTACGTGAGCAAACTCGTAACGACTTACACCAGACTCACCACCGCTAGCTCCAAAGTACGTATTTGTCCCACGTCAGCCTGAACACTCCTGATTAACCTTCCGCGCAGTGTGGTTACGGATGCTCTGATCATGCCTCCTGGACAAGATACGGTTACCCGGCGTCAATGCCTTTCGAAGCTCCCATCGGCCGCGACAACCCCAACATCCACACAGACAAAGATACCATTACAGCACCAGGTTTCTCCTGGGATCATTCGCTCGAATTCACGAAGTTGGCAGTCGCTTTTGCCTACGAATTGTCAGCATGAAGAGGGTTCGAAACGACTCATGTATTAGTAGCGCTTTGCAATTGTAAACATATTCAATGGTGGCGTACCCACCCAATGCTTGGGATTATCACAACCATCATCACCAGGTTTCTTTTCGCGTTCGCTGAGAGGTAGTATGGAACCGCGCGAATATTATCGGAGGAGGCGGGCGCCAGGGGCTCTTCTCCTGTTCCCTATTTGCTTTGTCTGATCTCTTGTTCATGTGGCCAAGTACCGGAGATCTTCTACTAAACGCTTGCCGATAAATGAATGCAGATATGTATTCATTTTCAGTAAGCTTGTGAGTATGTTGAAATCCGGAGAATACGCGCCATTCCGACGCCTGGTTCACGCTCCAAAGCCGTTCTTCCGAAGAGGCAGCGGCAGAATATTAACGCTCCGTGTGTCAGCAGCACTGTTTCGTGCGCAGGAGCTCCACTTGACTTGGCATGAAAAAAGACCTGGTGGTTTTGTGCAGGAAACCTGGAAATCAGCGACCAGCCTCTGAGAGACTATTAACCAAAGTTTTCGTCAAGCTTCAAGAATGACCAAAATTGATGCATTGATGCCCCGTAATTACACATGGTACCAAGGCTCCGGCCGAAAGCTTATAAAGCTGTACTACGGCATTCTTACATGGTTTTGAACCTTCCTATCAGCCTGCAAGCCGCCTTTGACGAACGAATCGTGCTACCACGTTTTAAAGGTACGAAGTCGTACAAGTCGGAGGTCACGAAAAATATTTGATCGCCGCCCTGTCTCCGGCAGAGCGGTAACTCGGTGTTGCCCACTTGTTGCCACCTACTTGTATCCACTGTTCTGGTTCCTCTCACCTGATCCCACTGTGATGATTTCGACGACGCCACCTACCGAAACGATGGCTCCCCAGCTATCTCCTACCTTTGCAGATCCCGAAAGGGCCTCATCCACCACCATCCTTCACCCAGACCCCTACCAAATTCGAGACGGCCTGAAATCCCCTGACGAGCTCGCTGAGCTGCGGAGACGTAAGCGAGGGAAGCGAGTGGAAAAGTTCCATCGCCAGCAGAATGATGTCAGTCTTTGTGGTGGTTACCTGGTGGTTACCTGATCAGGCTGACGTACCCCGATTCAGTTGATTACTTCGCTATTGAAACCTATCGAAGATCATACGCAGGAAGCAAGAGATACCGAGGATGCTAATCGCCTACCTGTGCGTCCCCCTTATCTGCTCAGATATGCATCGTGGTCATCGGGGTGCGCCGTGATGTTAGGTGAAAATAGCGGTTTGGGCGAGTTTACTATCCAATTTTGGCTTGGCTGCTCTGCAAGGTGCGAATGTTATCATCTCTCATTCCAACTCATACTTTAGCGCCTCCGTTCTACAGTCTACGCCGCAGTTTCATCGGGGTCACTTTCTATCCTCGCAACATGTATCGACTCCGTCTTCGACCCCGGTAGCAACCTCATGCTCTTCTGGCTTCATCGCAAGGCCAAGAAGCTGGACCTGGACCGTTGGCCTGTTGGTGGTGCCAGGCTGGAAACGATCGGCAACATCGTTTATGGTGAATTCTCTTATGTTATCGCCACCCTACCGTATCACACGTCTAACTATCTTTTCAGGCTTCCTGTGCGTATCGCAGTCGTATCCCTGCTAACCAGTTTAATGACCGAGTTCGTTTGCAGCATGGCCTCCGTCAACCTAATCGTGATCGTCGAATCCGTGAGGGATCTCGCCACGAAAGCCGACGACTCCCTCGAGAAGTTTCACATTCCTTCCGTCGCTGCGGTTGCAGCCGCTCTCGGTATGTTTTCCTCCGTCTCTTCGTCGCCCCAAGCTGAGATGACGGAACTCTGACAGGTGTTAAATTCCTCCTGTTCTTGTATTGCTTCTCCCTCCGGAATCAGTCCAGTCAAGTACGCGTGCTTTGGGAAGATCACCGTAATGACCTTTTCATCAATGGGTTCGGTACGGGTCCCTTTCTGTTTGACGATCCGTGTATCTCATGGAATCATGAAGGTATCCTCATGTCCACTGGCGGTAGTAAACTAGCATGGTGTAAGCCGCTTTCTTTCCGCTTCATCTAACTTCCTGATCGTTGTGCAGACCTTGACCCAATGGGAGCGCTTATAGTACGTACCTTCCGTTCACTTTTAACTTGTCTAAGGGTAGGCCTTGTAGATCACCATCGGCGTCATCATTTCCTGGGCTCGGACGATCTACGGCGAGTTCGAGCTCCTCGCTGGAAAGTCAGCGCCACACGAGTTCCTACAGCTTATCGTCTACAAGGCGGCTACGTTCAGTGACGATATCCTCAAGCTTGACACAGTCAGAGCCTATCATAGCGGTCCCGTACACATCCTTTGCCTCCTGCCAGTGGACAACTGCTAAACTTCTTCGTGCTTTCAGGACTACTTCGTAGAGGTTGATATCGTGATGGACGCCAACGTGCCGCTCTGGCAAGCCCACGATCTCGCTCAGCAGTTACAGGATAAGATTGAAGAACTACCGAATGTCGAGAGGGCATTCGTTCATATCGACCATGAAACTACACATGCTCCTGTAAGTCTGATCTACCAACTTGATCAATCACATAGCTGATTCAAGTCTCCAGGAACACAGAAAAGTAGCCTAATTGATATCCAACTGTCCAATCCCTCGTAAAAACAAGGCAGTCCATAATGAGTCCCTATCCAAAACTATACATACGCTTTGCGGACTTCAGTCATCGGATTGTATTCAATAGTGATCAGCTCTAATGGGCATCTAGGATGTATCGTAGATCTGGGAACTGCAAGTTCACAAACGGAGCAAGAATAGTTCCTTATCCGTCTCATGGAACTTCATAACATGGAAGACCTTCGCCCGAGCGACGATCAATGTCAACCAATCAGGCAAAACAGATAGACACTTACTAGATTCGCGTACCCACGGACGCCCTCCCAGTATGCATGGGTGTCATGCGCACATAAACACGCAACGCCTCCTCGGAGACTCTCTACGACCTCCGACATCAAAGCGGTGAGTGGGAAACCCAACTCTGTGAGGACACGTCTGGCTACCAGGAGCGTCGACGCGGTGTACGAAAAGAGGTCCTCAGTCCAGTATGGCTGCATTGTGACCATTGTGATGAGTGCCTCACGGAACGATTGTAGCCGAAGCAGCGGATCGGGTTCGAAAGTGTAGGTAAACAGCGACGTAGCGCGGGTCAATAAGGGGTCGTCCTCGTCCAGGGTATGATACTGCAGCTCGTCCTGGCGGATGGGACAAGTGATGATAGGCGCACGCAAGGCTTTCACGAGGCACCCCCGGAACGCATTTCGGTTCCTCCGTATGTGTACATGTAGCTTGAGGTATATGTCGTTCAGTAGAGCCTGAGTGATAAGAGTGAAGTCGGGCGTCTCCGCGATAACATCCTCAAAAAACGTCATTCCAGTCACATCGTTCCACTCAAACATGAGTTCTTGATCTTCAGGAAGCATGGCGTGCGTACTGAAGACATACCAGAGTTGGAGGTTGGAGAGGAGGTCCTGACGATAGCGGTTGCTTTCTGCATGATTCAGTATTGTTTTGAGTTGGGGCAGTAGCTCTTTCCATTCTAAGTTGCAGGTGGAGGTTAGAGCGAGTACATCAGGCGCACGCGGCACTGACCACGGTCGGTGACGGGTACGGGTTTCTCGACCAGCGTGTACCAGTGAAACGGGACGAAGCTGAATAAGTTGCTGTCCCAGCCCAAGCCGACAAGACGAGACTTGATGCTGTCACATATTTGGAACAGGCCGTCCGGACGGATGGGAGAGACTCACTCAGCGACTCTGTTATCAATCACGGCCTTCTTCAACACCTCCTGGCGCTCATGCTCCTCATCCAGCCAAATCCAGACATCAACGGCGTGCTATTGCGATATCTGAGGATCAGAAGCCTGAGGGAGAATAACCGAAAGACCAACATACCCACCTGCATACGTGCAGTCGCATGTGCGATGCGTGCGGACACAAATGCCATTAACGAAGATGGCGTTTTACAGCATTCTTCATACTGGAATGCAAGTTCCCGAAGTTGTCGTGCATAATACAAGTGCCCAGGTGAGTTAGTGCTGGAGGAGACGGCAGCCTTCATTTCTTTCACGACAGCGGAAGACAAGCTGTGGCGCACGAATTCACGGCGGCGAGTGATGGCAGAGGCACGATCTCCCGAACTAAGAAACCGCGGGACGAGGGTAACCAAAAGATGAGCGTTGACTCGGAATTTGAATTTCTTGAGAATCTGAGAGCCAACGGATATCCTACGGTGTCAATATACTTAGCTGTGGCGCGCACCGATGGAAATGTGAAGCACTCACTCTTCAGATTCGCAAGTAGCACAGAACCTCATTGCCAGTTCAAAGTTAGCTTCTCGAGTAGTTGGAAGGCAGCATATCTGCCAATATCATGGCTTGGGAACCTATTCAGGGATCTGTAATCGCTTCGGACGCACTGAGCATATACTGGGCCCAAGAACCAAGGAACAGTAGCGGGGAGCTGGGATATCTGGCGGGCATGGAGGCATCCCTTGATTGCTTATAGCGTAGTTCCAGATCGGCAGGGCATCGCGAGAGGCGAACACCGCATGGTAGGCCCTCGAGACGTGCGAGAGTTGAACCAGATCCTTCGCCCGAAGGTACGATGATATCTAGGATAGGTTTCGTTATTAGTTGAACGGTGGGCAGTAGTATGAGAGAACAATACCACTACGTGTATGTCGAAGGGAAGGCTGAGGAATGTCAGTTTCGGCTTCATCGTGTTGGGGGAAAGAAACCAAGGGTCATGAGGCGCTTGTTCATGGGTTTATTTACCATCTAATCTTATCACCGCTTGGTTTCCATGCACTCCATTAACTCTTCTCCATGGTTACATTAGGTTGTGTGGTGAACATTAAGTACTATTCCGCTAGCAGATATATGTTATGTTACGATTACCCCCAGCGTAGGCATGTAGTACTTCAAACCATACTCAAAAATCTTTGGGGACTCGATAAGTAAGCAAGATGTAGTGAAAGAGTCATGAAACGCACCTAAAGTCCAATGAGCTTCGAAAGGAGGCCAGCACCACCAGATAGGAACTCCTTAACACGGGCTTGGCGGTCGTTGCTGCTGGCAGCTGGAGCAGCGGCAGCGGCAGCAGGGGCGGCGGCGGCGGGTGCAGCCTCAGCAGCAGCAGGGGCTGGGTCGGCCGCCGCCGCAGGAGGGACTACAGGCGCTGCGGTGGGACACGCCGAAAGGTCAGCGACTGTGACCGTTGCAGTCGCAGTAACAGTGTTCGTCACGGTGACCTAATCAGAACATGGGTAGTGAGCACTTGGTGCCGAAGCGAGGGATCGGTCATGTAACTTACGGTCGCAGCCGCGGCAGCGTTGCTGTTCCCGTTGTTGACATTGGCGTTGTTGTTGTTATTGTTAGCGTTGGCGTTGATGTTAGCATCGGGGACCGGAGTGGCTGCAGTGAGTGGATCAGGATTGACAGCAGCAGTCAAGGGGTCGAAATTGGCGGAAAGGGAAGTAGCCGTAGCTTGGCGAGCTTCCTGAAGTATAATGAGCGGCCGTTTGGGTGAGAGAGAAGGCTAAGCTCACCAATGCACCAGGGAGAGCGAGAGCACTGCCAACGAAGGCGGCAACAAGGGCGAACTTGGAGAACAACATTTCGGGGTCGGGGTGAAAGGGTAGGGGACGCGGAAATCAAATGAGTGGTTCTGGCGAGGCCGAAGGTCCTTCAAGGAGCAAAAAGGAGGGGTTTGAGAAGTGAAAGAAGTTGGCTGAAAGGACTAATGAAACTCTGCAAGCCTGGAAGAATAGAACACAACGCCGATCACGGATCGGAAGGGAATGGAGAAGAGGTTGAAGTGAAGTGAGTGTACAAAGTGCACAATGAGGGAATAGATTGAGAAAGGAGTGTCCTTATATGTGCGAAGGAGACCAGAACGATGAGGACATGTGAAGTTGATTCTGACATGGATTGTTCTACCCACCAGAATCAATTGTCTAGGAAACGCAGAACGTCATTGCGCGACAGGTCCGATGTCAGTCGACGATTTCGTCGCAAAGGCTGAGCCTCAGTTAAAATAGGTAGTTGTTGTGACGCCACTAACGGATATCCGTGGCCATGTAAGTTAAGAAGGTGCATCAAAAACCTACAGGTGCATAGAAAGATCCCTTCAATGGTGCACATGAAAACAGCCTGTCAGGGAGTGGCGCGCGCATCCGTCCGGCGACCAAGAGTGTCAAGCGCAGCGGTAATCAAAGGCATTCGTCGTTACTCTAGCCACACGTTCCCGGTAGTCAGAGGAGATCCCGTTTTGGGCGGCCGAAGGCCTCCAGGCTGGAGTAGATAAGAACGTTTGGAAGGTCGTTTGGCGAGGATACTGGGTAGGCTGAATCGAAAAACGAACATTTTGATCTGAATTAAGTGAAGGCTTGCACATGGTGAGTATAGTGCGGTTAAATGTGCCTCACATTTGGATGAACGGCGCTCGCAAGCAGTCAGGCTCATGGCGAAAGCCTTGCAGGCTGTTTGCAGGTTTAGCGTCTTCAGCACCTAAGACCTCAAACTTCTTTTCAAACAGAACGAACAACCTTTAACGTTTGAGGCGTGGACGTTTCAGCGTTCTCAGACCTATTCGGAAACAATTTGGACCATCGATCGCAGCGACAAAAAGCGAAATCTAGAGGCTGAACCCCCAAAACGGACGGATTTGGGGGCTGACAGCATTGCGGTGGGCTGGAACCGATTTTAGGACGAATTACACCGTCCGGCCGAAGCGAGGACCTTTTGGACGAAAAGTGGACAGGACGGAATGACGCTCAGTTGGGGATCCAGCCCTAGGCGTATATTTCAGGGTCCTGTAGTCAATCTCGACTGTCGATGGCACATTGGGATCATGATCGCCATGGTTTCTAACGACTAAAAGATTTGAGTGATTTCAGCGAAGTAATGGTAAACTCATCCACTTTTAAACTTTGGAGGTGCTTTTAAGTCCAACCGCAATCATATGCCGCAGGACAAGTCTGCTTCCTGTTTCACAGGGACAAATGACAGCAAACCCTCTCCCAAGACACCAGCTGGGCCTCAAGTTTCACGCGTCTTCTTCCAAGTCAACCTGCCCAACCTCGTCGTCCTCAATGTCAATGACGATGCTTCCTGGCTCCGGAAACCATCCATAGGTTTTCATGTCAACCTTGAACTCTCCTAACCGGTCAACTATCACCTCAACGCCTTCGGCTTCGAGAGCCTCGCGTTGTAGTTGGGCCCCGTTCGTTCCAGGCCCACGAGATGATACGGACCCGGATGAAGAAATGACACGGTGCCATGGAACGGCTGGTTGGGTGTCGAGTGGCATGTATTTTAGTGCTGTTGGGTTGGATTAGCATCCGCAAAACCCGGTATGAAATGAGGGAGTCACTTTGTCCAACATGCCGAGAATACGTAGGCGCTCCAATGAGCTTTGCGATATGTCCTGAAAGCCAAGTCAAAGAAACAGAATAGCTCCTTGCGTGCAAACGAACCATAGCTAGTCACTCGACAAGGTGGGATCTGACGAACAGCACAGTATACCTTGGGAGATCTCCTTTGGGTTCTGATGTCCTTATCGACGACTTCTTCACAGACTTACTGCGGCATGGAAATCGGGACCAACCATGGGATGAGGGATAGGAAAAACACGGAAAGTTTCACAAGCTATGCAGGCGCCTACTTTGTTGTTAGGGCAAGCTAGGGGCTCAATCTGACGCTACTTCAGCAGGCTCGTACGACAGACATTTGGATGTGTTTAACATTATACACTGCACAAAATATACTAAGCTACGTGTTCTTAGAACTGGAGACCAGGGTAGACAGGCCCTCCAGGCGGGACGTAAGCCTAGAAAGCCCTCCCATTGAGTGCCTGCTGAAGGCGAAGAGTTACTGCGAACGCACCTGGTTAGCGGCTTCACCTTGATATGGGTTAAAGTGGATGCCGGGGTCGGTAGCCTGAGGGATCGCCCCCGTTGAGCACAGTGAACAGGAAAAATGCAGAGGTAGACGTTACCGAATAAGTACCCGGGAAGGCCAAACCTGACGGATTGAGAGATCCGCCACCAGTGACTTTGAATTGACAGTTAGTTAGTAAAGTATGTCATTATTACGGAAGTGTGCGCGTACTTGTCAGTTGAATGCAAACTAATGGGACAAGTAAGTGAAAACGAACTCGTGAATCCAGACGTCTCGGCGCGTACCTGGATAGAATTGGGCACCTCCAATGTTGTTAGCTCCATGAAGGGCAAGGTTCTCGTGACGGAGAATCTGGCATAGCCATTGAACGTTTGAGCACCAGTATAGGCAGGGGACAACAAGTCACTCACGTAGTTTCCTGGGGCGATGTTTCGGGGGATGTGCACGGTATAGGTCGCGTTGTTGAGTGCCAGAGTATCGGACGCCCATTGTCCGTTCGCATATACGTCTTGTTGGAACTAAGTGCAGTCGCAATGTTATGTAAATTCTCGATCATGCAAGGGTACGCGTACTTACCTTGAACCAAGGGGTCCCGGTATCGCCCTTCCAGACGGAGCACTCGCCGGGGCATTTTGCTAGGTAGTTAAGGACAGGGCCGTAGTGTCCTACGGGCCAAGAGTTCCAGAGGACGACGACGTCTTCACCAGCGGCAACGGTTGCTGTAATGGGGCCCTGTGTTGAAATTAGACACGCTGAGATACAAGGCAAGGAGATTACCGGGGGCAAGAAGGAGTTCCCGATCGAGCAAGTAATATCGCCCGAGGATGGGTCCGAGATGAAGCCAGAATCAGGCTTTGTAGGACGAACAACTCTGAGAGGCTGTAGGTAGAACTATTAGCCTAGCGAGCGAAGAGGTAGATCGGTGAGGTTGGGTGTACCTGCGGGGTAGTATAAGGATCTAAGATGCCGTCAGTTTCCTGGGGTAACGAGTGATGAGGCATCGTGATGTACACACCGGTATTCACATTCCAGCCAGGAATATATTGGTTTCCAATCTTGATTTGAGGGACATAGCCGTGAGCCGCGACGGACTCGATGAGTAGTCCTGCAGCGAGAAGAACCGAAGCAAGAATCATGATGCAATGTGTATGTATGAAGAATGGTTGACTTCGCAGGTTTGGAAACAGACCTTATATACACCAGTACAAGTAAACCTGGGGGTGGCTTCGCTTCGCGGGTTTTTGGTAGACCTGTGTGAATGAGTACAGCCCCCGCATGAGGCATTTGCGACATTTGATGAGGCCATAAGGCTACAGGTGGCATCAAATGTTCCGAACTTGAACCGTAACGCAATAGAAATATGGGACCTTGGGCCCAAAACAGCAATTGAAAGGAGTTGGACCAACCTCGGAATCGACGTCGGGATTTAATAGGGAATAAGAGAATTCGATGCGTCATGGCATGACCAACTGTTAAATCCGATGTTGGAGGGGCGTTCACAGGACACCGGGGCCGAGGTCGTCATCGTTAACAAATTTCGACGTGCCCGAGGTCGGCAGATCACCCAACTGATAGAAATGAAAGGTATCAGTGCAGCACCTTTGCCACACTGTCATATGGATTTTAGCCAGCGCGTATCACACCTACGGAAGTAGATTTGCCTATATCAAAAGGAGACTCGTTCGTGTGGTGGCGCGGGGTCATATGAATCCAGAAAGGTTCTGGCATTGAAATCGGAGCGGCAGTTCGAAGACCAGTCGCTTCAATGAAGCTCAGCTGAGTATTCCGGTCGATTTATCTATGCAAGCCGGTAATCGTAGTGTCGTATCGTGTCGCGTCGTACACTTCGCTGGGACCATAGACAGACCTGTGGGGTACCAGACGCGCCAGAGTTGCTTCTTTTGACGGTCGACGCGTAGCTCACGCCCAAAGGCCGGGGGAACGGCTCTAGGACCATATCCACCCACAACATCCGCATCGCTCCAATACTCAAGGAGGGGCCGAACGTTACGTTGAACATTGAACGTAACGTTTGATCTTGGGATGTGGGCCAGTGCAAGTCATGACAGGTACGGATCCTTTAGAAGACCCAAGAAGAAGGTTTTTGTAGAGTAGCTTAACGAATGATTTGAGGCCAACTCGCCATGCTAGTGAGTGCCTGATAATCAATTACGTGCGGGACAACTGAGAGCAAAGGACGTTAGGGATAAAGAGGAATTGTATGTATGTGTTGGTGTGGGGGTTGCCAGGCGGACCAGCGACAACATGCGGGGGAAGAGAAGGTTGGGGGGATGGAGGACAAAAGAGCACCAGCGCTGTAATACAATAACAGTTGGCGACGACCGTCCTTTCATCACTTTGTCATACCGCGTCGGACTCGAGCAGTCCGCTGACCCAGCGTCCCTGTCCTACTGCTGCTGGGAAGGTACCAATCGTAACGCACGTTGACACTCTGTACAAAAACTTCGCCGCATACAGGAATATTTCTCCTTGATGTGTGAGCGTACATAATCTAACACAACACAGATCCAAGCCCCCAAAGATCAGTGTTGCCCAACAATGAAGCGAAGTAAAACACACCTTTCGAAGTTAAACTCCCGGTAAACGTACTCCCAAATTCATGGACCGGACACACAAACGTAGCTTTCGTTTCCTCCCATAAGCTTAGTGTTCGCGGTCCTGCCTGCAGTCGCGTTTGATTCAGCCACCGAACCCGCAACACCCATCACTGGAAAATCTCATAGCTGAGTGACTCGAGACTTGGACTAACGTTCGGGCAGGACTTGCTCAGGCGGAATTTATTCCACTTCATCCACTACCTCCTGCTCCCAACCCTCTACCTAAGAATGCCATTGAGAGTCGTTCTGAACAACTCCGAGTTGGTGCGCACCAGAATGTCTTCCATGACAACTAAGGGAAGGTCCCTCTCCGCCCAGTCCTGAGCCCATGCCTATATCAATCATGCCAGATGGCACGAGGAACTGTTGCATCGATGAATACATATCGCGAATGATGGAGATTGAATACACCGCAGGCGACAGAAAGCTATTGTTGTGCCCAGCGCGGGGAGACAGAAGAACGTAATGGGAACAAATCCTTCCCGTGATGTGCGGTTGAGCGTATAGCTTGACTATGTAGCCCACTTCCGGAATTGGAGGAAAGCTAGCCCAAGTGAGAAGTCGGACGGCCCATAGTGGCCCAAATCGGCCTTATTCGTCCCGGTCGACTGAGCCCGATATGGGCTCAAGTGTGAGACTATACTAGGGTTTTTTTCGGTCCATATCCTTCTCTGTCGGCCCATACATGTCTCGCAGATATGAATCGATCTATTGCTTAGTTACAATCTTGTATTTAAGTACTACTGCGAATTATCGATATATATATATAGCTTAGCAAGGAGTCAACACACCCTGATTTGAAGCCAGTCATTATAGGCTTGCGGATGACAAGATCGGATACATACCTCGGCATACCCGTTTGCAAGGAAACACGTCTTTCCTAACCTAAATCCCTTGACAATGTTGGCTCATTGGAAGCACGGAGGAGCAAAACCACCGGGAACTCACCCTAACTTGACCCGTAATATGTATACACTTAGCGAGCTGAAACCCTCGGTGACAGGTAGTTTCTCGAGACCGTTCTGAATGAGACATGGATTCTGCTGCCTCCTTTTCGGGCCAGTCCACTCATAGAGCAAATAAACAAGCGCGATCATAGGAGTGTTGCATGATTAAAATGCAATTACTTACAATGTCCAGTTTTTCGTGGGCGGAGAAATGGTGTTGGGCCGCATAAACTTCCAGAGTTGCCCTAATCGCAGGCATATGGTCTGATGCTCTCGAGACGCCGTATATAACCGCAATTTTTGTCGACCTCTGCACCTGTCTCTAGATCTACATGGTAGTTTAGTGCGGCCATGCTAATGATACCCCTAAGAAAACAGACGCGCGCTCGATATCACCAAACCTTGCTTCCAAAATGGTAATCTAGTTCGAAAGTGCCATGCAAGCAAGTGAGGCGTTTGTACACTTATATCTCATCGTAAGCTAGCCACCTTTATAAGCCTTCCGTCTTGGGCTAGTGGTACTTTCCGTATAACAATCCTACGTGCCAAGCTATGTTCATGTTAGCAGCGTTCGAAGCGCTCTAGTCGGTATGCCTCCAAGCCACCTGTACGCTATCATGAGCAAGTCATCGGATTCAATATCGCAACTAATGGTATATAGGTCCTGATTGGAGCAGCGGGCTAGCTAGCATTTCCCTGCGCATCATGAGGCGACCTCAGCAGACCCTATCGGCTTGGCTTTCGTACGGACTCCTTTTCGCGATTCTTGCTTCTCTAGCAAATTGTCACCCAGGGTTCCTTCACGGCGACGGCGGAAAGGCTGCAGGTCCTGGAAAAGCTGGAAAAGCTGGCCCGGCTGGCGACCAGTTGTCCACGCCCAACACTGCTGCAGGCCTCTTGGCTTCTGAGAAGAAGTTTTCGGCCAAGATCCAGCGCGCCAATGCCTCCTTCATCACTCAATCCGCCGTTAGCCAACGTCAGTTTTGCTGCCTCGAGAATGGCTTCGTATCACTCAGCCTCCTTTAGATCCATCGTTCATGTTTTTGGGTTGCTCGGATAGCAGGTGAGTGGTGCACCAGCCCTACGCCCCCGCGACCTCTCCCTAACGTGCAACAACAGAGTAAGCGAGGGAACAATATTCAGTACTCAGCCAGGCGTTATGTTCGCCGGTCGTAACGTTGCGGCCCAGTACCATGAAACGGATGATAATGAGTACACACGCTTTCCTATTGAAATCTTCTCAATCCCCGGGGTTCACAGTTCCGTGACAGAAATTCAGTCCTCTTGTACGCCGTCCACCATCTCGGGGTCTCACATATCATCGTTATGGGTCACTATGGCTGCGGCGGTATTGCCGCAGCTATCACATCGACCATGAAATCGGTGAAAGATGCAAAGGACTCTATTGATAGATGGATCTGGCCTATCCGAGAGCTTTATCTCAACTCTTCTAGGTATGGCCCACCTTGGATTTGATTTACGCGTCGTTCGCCTCCATGGTCACTGATGAATATTTAGGCCGGAAATTGTTGCCCTTCGAAATAAGAATAAGGGCGCAAAGACAGTTGCGGCCCCGGATGCTGGTGACGGTAGGCCTATATCTTCCTTGCCTTCTTTACTAGTACTGGATGCTCTATGAAGAGGGTTATCGTGCCCTAGTGGAAGAGAACGTCAAAGCAAACGTCGAAAGGATACTTAAATCCAAGGCAGCTAATAGCGTCGTAAGTGCATCTTGTACTGAACCGGGTCGCTCGACGCTGACGCTCAATTCCAGCCCCGTGACAAGAAGGTGGACATTTATGGATGGGTCTACGATATAGCAACGTTGGAAATCAATGATCTACAGATAACAAAGACACTGGGGAAATAGAGCTTTTGACACCTTTAATAGACGTGAATGGGCTTATAGTACATCTGCTATAATCTGATGCATAAACCCTGGAGGTCAACGTTCAACCCTTGTCGTCCACTCAACGGTAGACTCTCAGGCCTCGGATCCATCCTTTCCTCAAACAAATTTGATCCCTTTGAGAATTGGTCCACTTCCACTGATTTGAGTAGATTTAATCATCCCTGCAATGCATCCGAAGACGACTTTTTTAATATTCGCAGGAAGGCCAAACTCCCCACCACTTATCAACCAAAACTGATAATTAATATTCGACATGCTGTAACTTAACGACGCACTCTCAACCCGATCCCTCGAGCTTTGTGGACACCCCCAAGTCTGATACATCTCCGCTCTCCATGTCGTATATCCAGCCGTGAACGAAGATATCTTGCTTCGACTTTTCTATCTCAGCCCCCTAAACAACGCGTTCAAGCAGAATCAAAAGGATATATAGAACAAACTCGCTTTGGCAATCCGAGCCTGTGATACCCTGCGCACATTGGCCTTGATATTTTCCTCTACCAAGGCTCGGTATCCCGCTGAGTAGAGGTAGCATGGTCAGTCGATGCCAACAGCGTGGATGGAGACGACGTACGATCGTGGAGGGCAGGCTCCGGGACAGGGTTAGTATGTCTGCTCCGCTCGCGAAGCTCAGCAATTTCTTTCCTAGAATTATGTGTAATTACTCAGCAAAGGCCTCGTGACACCACTCAAGAAATTCACCTTGTTGAAGAAAGGAACAACTTGCGTATGGGCTCAATCCATCTCTGCACGGGATCACCCAGGTCTGGAGTGGAGAAGGCCGAAGTGATCGCTGCTGACACGCCTCCGCACCCGTAGTGCCCCATCACGATTATATTGTGGATGCCGAGATGCTCTACGCCATATGTGAGCACTGCATTGCTGTTGATGGAGAGAAAAATTATAAGTCAACTAGCCGAATTAAGAAGACACGAGGAAGGAGGGCGACGAACGCGTTGGTATCCCATGGTTGGAATTGGTTGGCGATATTACGTTCAGCGAAGAGTTTGCCTGGAAGAGCGTGGAATAAGGTCCCTTCGCTCACACTGACTTTGCTTATTAGTCCTAGTGCGACCAATGTGGCATGATCTCACCGGCTGTCCGAACATCCGAGAAACAAGAAAGGAGGATCTGTTGGAAAATTATTGCTAATCCTCGGGGAATCAGTGAATCAAACGTCGTACGCTGGGCTGTGGTGCCTGACTCCTCTAAATATCCCGGGTGCTCCCCCTCTACCTCGTTCCGAAATCGCGCGTTCCCTTGTAGCAGTTCTTGTATGTCTCGTGCCGCACCACGGAAAGAAGTCGAATTTACGGGTTGTAACGAACGTATTGGGTGAGCAACGCAGATCGTCGCCCCATAAGCAATGAACAACAAGGCCGAAAGGATGTGAGGAAACATGAGAAAGGAAGGAACGAAGATAGAAAAGAGGTCGACTGAAAGTCGCCTTGAGGCGTCGGTGATGGTTTTAAATAGAGAGTGTGAGTAAGCGGAAACTGCGATCCGTTTGATTACACCATTGGTTTCTCTGATATCCAGTGAAAGCTAGTACAAATTCGCGCCCTGATATTGCAGGGGCGGCCCACGTTGGTTATAAGGCGTATTTCATGCAGCTTTGTCTAGTGCTGTGATACCTTTTGATTCGGAATGACACGTCCATGCACCCGTGCATATCCTTGGAAGTAGGTTCCACTTGGCTCCCGAGGAGGAGGTTCCAAGAACTGACCAAGAATATCATGATGCCGCGTGGCTGGTGGCTGGGGCGGGATTCTCGGGCGGGCACGACCTTCTCATTCATCACTCGATGTATTATGTACGTCCAGCGCTCTCAGTGTTGACAACGCTGATCTGTAAAGAGATTTATTCGCTCGAGACATGTCTTCATACCCCGAAGTTCATCTAGCATCAATGTCTTGTATTTGTACATTGTTGTCTGGGAATATCCCCGCCTGCGCCCACGAGCAACATCCCATATGGCTTCAATTTGTGCATTCGACCTTTGCCTACATCTAAGTTGATGGAGTTTGCGGTAAGCCAAGGTTGACGGGGACCTGTTTATTGATCACGACTTCGCTCAGCCTGACAATGCGACGGCGATCGCCGGAGGTGACACCAGGGTCTTCCTCGATGCTTGGATAGGTCAGAGCTTGTATCGCGGATGGTATGAGACAGGGCTTACAAGGCTTGGAACACTGAGATTGTCTGGTTCTGCGCGGGAGCAGCTCGGATTCTGATCTTCAAGGATCGGGTGACGATCAGCTGGCCGGCGACTATACCACCCTGCAAAACTGTGTCAAAATGTACGCCAGCGAGCGCCAGGTCGTGGTACCTACTTCGCTGTTGCTTTCGTCCTCTGCTGACTTTGGGACTTGTATGACATTGTTCCAGGCCAAATCAAGATGCAACGAAGTGGCCCTTTGCAGGTGGATTTGCTCAGCTGCTTTGCTTCTAGGAATTTCAACGCCATTGATAATCACTTGAACCGTCGAGGAAAATAAGGAATCGAAGTCGGAAACAAATTGATCTTCTTCGTCTGTGGGTGGGACTCGGAACAATCGAGAAGCACGCTCTTGGAACCAAGATATGAGAGAGTTGGACATTGAGAAGAGTAGATAGTTTGGCGCTCGATTTTGTTGTCTTTCGAATACCAATCTGTTGTGATTCCAGGTCGAGGTAGATAGGATTTATTTGTGTCTATAGGCCGTGAACGATGGCCTTATATACATCAGAAAAATAAGTACCAGAATAGTCCACAATATACTACCAATGTCCATGATAACTCAGCTTACTAATAGTGAATAATCAATACAAATTCCGGTATGTGTTCAGGCTTGTCCCGGTGTAGGGCTGGCTGTTGGCCAGGTATCGGATTCATGATACGTAGTGGGATATCTGAAGCATCCCCGAGTCTACGAGTTGAGTCCGAGTCCAGGTCAAGGTCGGAATCCCCTTTTCCTCCGCTCCTTCGTCCTCCCTTTCCTCCCGGAGTATCCAAATAGTCGCCGACAAACAACCTGTGCATTCGCGCACGAACCCCACTCTCCCATCTACACCGGATGAGTTTCGAATTTCAAACCACCCGGTATTTGTATGTAAAAGGAGAGATATAGAATAGGGGTTAGGGGAACTGTCTGGGGCTGAAGGTCTCACATGCACAGCTCATCACATCGAATTATAACATACATATACATCCTTAGAGCTCCATTTACACTCTCTGAGTACACTCTTGAGTACTTTATACCACTCACAGAGCTTACAATGCTTGATGCAGCGGACCAAGGTTAACCGGTTTGCGTCTCCATGGCGTCTATCCGCACATGAGCATCATCGCGCCAGCCTCCACGACATGATGTGCTGGATCAAGCTATGACATGGATCAGGGTGAGGGTGCGAAAAGAAGCAGACAAGGAGCACGTACACTCAAAATACAATTAGGCACCTGCAGTCTGTACCATTGAGCAAACACCGCCCAATATTCGATGAAACTGCAGAAAACCATGACTTGAGTCTTCACGACGCTATTTCCTTTGCCGACGTTCAACTATCTGACTCTCGTGTTGCCTTCCTGCGTAAAGCTTCGAAGGAGAAGGCTGGTCATCACTGCATAAGGTGCGGTTCAGATACGACACAGCCTTTGCGTGGACATCCACCCGTAAGTTCGCTGTAATTGTCTGCATTATTAACAGCATAATCGGGATGGTCCAGAGCGAGATCTGTGCAGTCACCGATACCGTATTTTTCAGTTTGGTGTGGGTCTTCGGAGTTGTTGCCTTTGACGGAGAAGTAGAGTGCCATGTTCCACACCGTCATGAGACTTCCGAGTGAAATATGAAGCTCCATAGATGATGACAGACGCCTGATAGGAGTGTCAATGATAGGAACAGTACCAGTGCGCTAACTCACCCTCTTTTCGTCGGATGCGAAGAAAAGAAAGCCGGCATAGGTCTATTTTCCCGTGCCTGTAGATCTGGGTCAAGACAGACACTGAAGCATAGAGAGAAGAGCATGCCTGGATGGATCAGTGGAGAGCACTGAGCGTAAGTATAGAACTGAGCAAGTAGTCTACAGCGATCAAGAGGATTGCAGTGGTAGGCACAAAGTCCTCTAAGTCCCAGAAGTTTTTGGAGGCGTTGAACCTGTCGTAAACTATCTTATGACGTTGGTCTGTGTATTCCCCAAACCATGACTTATAGTGTCCGAGGCCGGCGTGGTGAGCACCGGGAGTGGGCCCGAGCCTGGCGAAGTAATTGCGGTAGCATGTGTGAATGATTAAGTGACAGATACAGAGCATGGTGACCTAATCCCATGCATCGCGGGCTAACGCTTTGGCATCGTTGTCAGCTTTCTGGATCACGGCTTCTTTGCCCTGGCAGTCCACGAAGGCTTGAGGTCTCATAAGAGAGGTGGATACGTCTGCAGAGGACATACTCGCATCGCCAACTTCCTCATGAGGTCGTGAGATATGAGATAATATGGTCTTCGCTACAGGAAATAACTCGGCAGCACAGATGAGTAAAGGGTATACAACACATGAGTCAAGAACAACATCGTTGAAAGAGAGGTCACTTCGCAAAACGATGGAAGGGGGTCAGATAGTCATGGAATGGATGGTGGCATCATCCAAAGCGAGGTGCAATTTTCAAGGGGGATACTAGTATGTTCTACCGCCAGAAGCTCGCATTCCTGTGCTACAGGCCTACGAAGTTCCTGGATATTGGAATGCCGACAGATAGTGTCGGCGTCGCAAGGACAAGAACCAGCCGTCCCAACACCATACCGACGTTGGCCAAGAGGGAAAGTCGGGAATTGCATCTACGTAAGACAAAGAGGACACGAACCCCGTTGAAGATTAGGGCTCAGTAGATGGGGCGTTATTACTTCCGTCCCCATGGGTGCTGAAAGAGGCGTAGGTCGTAACGGCGGTGGAAAAATACCTTCCTGGAACCGGGACGCTTGCTGTGATTAGCCCAAGAGCCTCATGGAAAGCCAGAGAAGACGTGGCACGGTCAAGGTATATACGCTATGACAACCGTGAAGCCCGCCAACCGCGGAGGGTAGGGGCGAACAACCGATTCGGAAAAGTGTGCTCATCTGACAGTGAGAACGATGGGCTAGCGTCGGTATAAGCGCCTATCAGGCGCACGGTCACATCACCTCTTTCATGACGGAGGCTCTTCAAGGAGTTTCTATAATACAGCAATCCTAGGGTCAGACACCAGTAGTCTTCGCAAGGTATTCTAAGCCCAATGAGGATCACCGAAAAGGCGAGAATGGGGGCTAGAGCATACCTCTAGTTAACTCGAAAGCTGCGAATGTGCTAGCCGCAGCGGGAATACTGTCGGACAACGTATTTTAACTGCAGTGGTGGCAATGAAAGGGGATAGGTGGTTTACCTTCGTAAAACTACAGAGACGGGCACGCCATGTTAAGCAGAAGAAGGAAAGGGGAAAAAGAAAAGACGCACGAGACGGTGAGAGCCCTCTTAGCAGACCAGTTCTTTAAGGAATGTTAGCCTTTTTAAAACATAAGAACGGAGAGGGTGGTGACTCACGGGCCGGATTCAGCAACAATGGTCTTGAGTTCATGAGCGATATACTGCACCGGTGTTCCCGATGGTGGCGTCGCGCGAAGTTGAATACGAGATTTCACGACGTCTAGGAAAGGAGGTGCTTAGTGCAGGGCAACACGATACGAAGATGGGCGCGTACCAAGTGGGTAGCAACATAACCAGTATGCAATCTGCGGGGAAAAGGATGAGGCATTGAGGGTTAATTTGGTGAGGGAGAGCTATGAGACTCACACCTCCCGTCGAGCCACTAGCCAGGAGTGCCCAGACAGGCAAATCTTTGCCATATGTTCGACTAAACTTGCGTTTTGAGAATTCGAAGGCTAGAGAGAGACGCGTTCGGCGGAGTGACCCAGGGCAGGACAGCAGGGAACTAACCAGTATAAAATCTAAGCCGATAAGGTATGAGCGGACAGTGTTAGTCGAATCTAAGAGTGAAGGACACTAACCCAGCGTATGCCGGAATCTCACGGGCAACTGTCACCTGAAAGAACAGAAAGTAAGCCCGTTGTACTGGCACACAGCAAATCAGAATTTATACCCAATATCCCCTCATCACACCTTTCCTAAGCCCCCATTCTGACCACATCTCTTTTGCAACATGTTTCAATCTCTTGTCCGTCGCCGCGCCGTACTGCCCTTGCATACGTACTTTGAACATCTCAACTAGGAGGCAGGGAACATATGTTGTCGGCTGAACTGCTGGGTTAGCTATATGAAGAGGGACATACCTGGACTAGCGAGGACAGCATTCGCTGCACCGGCCATAGCACCGGCCGCGGCGATCTCCTTCAGTGAAAGTTGAGGAAACGGTGAAATGATGCGTTTGGACAGCGCATAGGAGGCGAAGAGCAACGAGTTTACACCAGCGATTCCGATAAGGGGGCTAGCCATTCCTACGAACATTTGTTAAGCCTTGGACAAGGGTAAAGGTGATGAGTAGCATACCTTTGTACAGCGCGAAGAAACCCTCCTTTCTCAGCGTTTGCGTTAGGATATCCATGGGCCCTTTCTACTCAATATCAATTACGAGACATGAATCAAGTCCTGCTGCACGCACAAACATCCCCTCTGGAATTATGAGCATTGTTAGCAAGTCGATAATGCATTCCTGAAGGAGACGATTGCCACTAAACTGGGAGCGATTTGTGCACGCGTCTTTATCGTGTCGAGGGGTTGTCCGACGATAACTTGCGCTGCCCCGCCAACACTGCCCGCGAGGAGCTCGTTGACGGTGGATAGGTACGGCGACTTGTTCCTTGCCATCGTGCGCGAGGGTGATAGGAAGGGGAGGCCGATGGACTCAATCGGGAAATCGTGGTTCGGATTCAGGTCTCGTGAGAAGCAGTAGCATCATTCTGACGTTTCGTTTACTGCCAAGATGGGGCTTTGAAATTGAAGTACAGATGAAGTATATACTGGGAGTAATATCACCATACGTATTGAGTCGTCTCAGGTTCAGCAAAGTCCTACGAAGAACGTTTCGAAACACCACCGAGGTCCTTCCACCATCCTTTCTTCGTCTTGCTGGGCTTGGAGCCACTTTTCTTTGCCGCAGGTTCACTAGACCTGCCTTTGCCTTTGCGGTGAATAATGGTCGACAGCCCGGAGCTAACACCTTTCTTTCCACCGCCAGGGAAACCGTCGACGGCTCCATCGTTCTCTGCTTCTTCCTCTTCCTCGTCCCCGCCACTCTCCGTGACCTCTCGCTTGCGTTTCTTTTTATTGCTCGAGGGAGGTGGGTGAAGATTCTTCTCCCATTCTTGCTTGTGTAAGCGGAAAACAGCCATGGTGGCACGGGCATCGGTGACCTATCGGTCGTTGGAATCAACGCCACCGGCGAGAAGTAAGGTAGCAACTTACGGAAGAGTGCTCCCCGCCTTGAATAGTGAGATCAAGTTCCTGTTTGACCAGGTTTCGCAGCGCAATATACTTGCTTTTAGTCACCTTGAACTTCCATGCGTAATACTGGGTGTCGACGGTTTGCGGCCGAGGATGTGAGAGCAAGAGTGCCTAAACGGACAATTAGGTCGCAACAGGCAGATGAGTGAAACGGACACACCTTCAAATCGTTGAACACAGCATGCCCGACCAGTATCCTGTCTTTCAGCAGCCCAGCAACTTGGGCTTGAATTTCCTCGAAAGGTTTGGCTGTGGGGCGTGTTGGAACGAGAATCCCACTTCGACAGAGGGGTCTGACATACCTTTCGCCATGTCGCGCTCCCTAATCCCACTGTACTGCGTCCGGTAGTCAACTACTCTCTCGCGCTGCCGCACAAACTCGTCCAACTGAACCACACCATAGTAATTCACCAAACTGACTCGAGCCAGCGAAGATTCCGAGCCGTCGATGCCAACCCCCACCATTTCGCAGTCAAGGGCGAGATATTTACCGGGTCTACGAGTTCCTATTTACTCCTGAACAATTGCAGACGGTCAAAAGCAGAAGATGCTTACTGCTTTTGCTGATCTGTGCAGACAGATTCGCCCATCGCCATTTGCTTTAATAAGGACTTTACATCGCTGGTTTTAGGGGGCGAATCTTCGGGCTCTGGCGGTGGAACTCGACTCGGGCCTGCCTCCAGCGCATCTGAATCATGATCGATTTTTCTTCGTTTAACAGTCCTTGACGGGTTTTTTGAGCTTTTGGTATCCAGTGTCTGTCGATGAATTGGCATAACGTTAAAAGGACATGTATAAGGCTCACCTTCTTCAGAGACAGCCAGTTTGATGAAGGAGGGGTTCTGGTAGATGGTTTCGACATTTCAGACAAAATTTTCGTGGATGAGTTGAGGGAAGGGTGCCAAGCGTGGGAATTTTTCCCCCGCGGACCCCTTCCCCTCTCTGAGCTTTCGCAAGTCTCCCCAACCAAGACCTATGATTAGGCGACTTTTGACTATCCGCGGAGGAATGATTATGCCTCCGCTGCTTGCGGCAGAAATCAACACCATACTATCCTGGTGTCGCCTCATGAGCACCGACCGGGACCGATTGCTGACCACTTGCCAACCGCTTGCAGTAGACTTGCGGCCAGTTTGAATTCTCATGTTGCTTTCATAAATATCTCTCTGTCCGGACCCTCCGCTCCTCGTTAGCTACATTCACCGAACTTCTTCGCAACCTTGCTCTGCGACGCAGTCGCGCCTCCTCGACACGAGCATCCTAAACTTGCAACCCTTAGACGACCTGCTCGGTTACCGGGTTTTCTATGCGGCGGGCCGCCCGGAGATTGGTGTTGCCTCGGTCATATTCGGTCGTTGATGCTAACTGCTTTTACTCCACGCGCCTCAGTACCCGGACAGGACTACTCCCGCACCTTCATCTATATTGGGCTTCAGCTCACGATCAAAGGATAGGCCTTCTTCCTACGGATTCACTAATGAGCTATCTTCTGCCGATCGGTGCCGCGCAGCCTAGGCTAGCAGCGCCGCTTTCGTGGCCGCTTCCTCTCCCCTCCTTCAGGACGATTGCTCTGATGCAGACCGCTGTAGAAGTCTCAGGGTTGTTTACTTCGCCTCTTGATCTTCCATTCAATCCCTTGTATTGTCGCAATTACCTCGTCGAGATACAGCTCTCCTATCGATGGCTTCAGTGTGATGGTGCTTCTGTCTGCTTCAAGACAGCTCGAGGACGGGCTGTTGGTCCCGTCAAGTTCAATGTCTTCTGGATTCACAGAGAATCTTCAGAAGCATCATGTAAACCAACGATGAGCCGTTCCACATGTACTCGTCCTTAGCTTGAGCCCTAGTTTCGCCGCGTTTACCTCGTCAGACCTTTCGCCTCCCACTAGCTACTCAGGTACTACCCGTCGAGACGGCCGTTTTGCTCTTCTTAGTCGACGTGGACAGGCTCTACTGTATTACCGTCACCAATGTTCCTCCACCTGACTTAGGGTTCCTCTCCTTGTACCTTCGTCCCAATATAACCTCACTTCTCGGTACGTCACAAGGTTTGGGGCCGACCAGATTCACGCCAGTATAAAATATGGGACGTGTCTTTTCAACCGTAAGTGTTCGCCATGATCTATTTGTCGGCTTTCATTTATATCCTTTTCTTACACGGTAGCACCGCGCTAGGGGTGCAGTATCCATCCACCTCTATCCCCCTCAAATCTCTGTTCAATAATCAGGCTGCTTCGCCTGACGGGTCCACTGATTTCGACGGCCGAGGCTCGAGCTACGACAGTACTTTCTTGCCCAAAGGCCCGTTTCACTACGATGGCATTACGGTAGGAACATGCCTTGCTTTAGCTGTAGATACACGCTGATAGGAATGGCAATTCAGTACGACCTACCCTCCGAATGGGGACAGACCAATGACAACGTCATAGCCGATGGCCAAGTCGTTCAGTTGCTTAACGCCACATACGCCCATGAATTACATTTTCTTTACGCTGGTGATGCTACTGGAGGTTGGTCCTTGGACTTTTTCTTTTGGGCAGACGTCTTACTCATGGCAAACTAGCCGAGTTTGTCGCGAACTTCCAGCTCAACTTCGAAGATAACTCGATCCAGCCTGTTCAACGTATGTGGCCCACACTGTATTTTATATCGAGTGTCTTATCCCATCAAATATAGTATACTCTAAGAATTTTTATCGATGGCCCAATGTCAACGTTGGTGCCATTAGAACGTGAGCAAATATCTTTCTTGTGATTTTTGTTACTCATGGAGGATCAAGGCCATATAACTTCATCTTGAACGGCGCGGGGAAGAACTTCAATGCTACGTGGATCTACCAGTGGTCAACTTCGGTTTTGTCCGAACAGCGGCTGGTATCTATAAGGTTTCCTCCGGTCAACAACGCACATCGCCTCCACCTTTTTGCCCTGTCCTTCTCAGAATCCGTCACGCCCAGTAAATCAACTCTTGGAGAATCCGCTAACATTGCCCCCTCTCCAGCCCTTTCCATCCGCCGTGTCAAGTTTACCAACCGCTGGGAAGCTATCAACGGCCGCCGTGCCCAAGCCGTCGAAGTCACGATCGCTAATCTCCTCCCTTCCCACATCCTGGGGGCATCCCTAGACACAGCCATCCGTACAACGCATGAGGTTGGTGTATCCGGCGCTGGCATTCATACCGTTCGCTCTGGACTGTTTCGCCGCCTCATCCCCGGCGATCAAGTTCGTGTGGATGTGTTCGTTGTGGGGGTCAGGTCTTTCGGGCATGCAACGGTCAGCGTTGCTGATAGTCAGGGAAAGAGTGTACTTACTGTGAAGGGGTTTGAGACGATGGCGTTGGTGGAGCGATGGACCCCTAATGCTGATTTGCTCAGTACACATGAGTCGCCTACATGGGTAGGTCGTCCCTAGGAATTCCCGCTAGTGTTTGCTGAAATAACCCGGTTTTAGTGGAAGCAAGCTAAATTTGGAATTTTGTAGGTCGTGGATCTGCACGTGAAACCTGTGTAGTTTATACCTCCTTGTAGCATCCATTGGGGAGTGTATAGCTATCCCGCTTGGGTGAGCATCATCAATCCCCTTATCTGACCTTCCCTTACCCCGAGTTTACAGGCTCCTCCTCGAACCTACGCTGAGTGGTATGAGTAAGCTGAGACCATCTCTGTGGCTCCAAGCGTCGGGCTAACTTTGACTAAGTTGGAGCCTCCATGTTCCTGGAAGTGAAACGCAGGAGCACCACTTGAATACCTATGGCGCAGTAAGCCTGCTTTCAAGTCAGCTGTCTCTTTCGTTTTTCTGATGGCAAATTTGATTCTGTAGAACGTACACTACGATAACTTCTTTAATAACTTTACTGCCTCCAGGTTCAACGCTAGCGGGTGGGTTGACCTCTTTGATCGCGCAGGCGCGAAATATTTCGTCCTTGTTACGGTGAGTTCCCCGAATTACCGCGACTGCCCGCCGCATTGAGCGTCCTGCCTAGAAACACCATGATGGATTTGCTTTATTCGATACCGGAAACACAACAAACAGGAATAGCCTTAAGTTCGGTCCCAAACGGGATCTAGTTGAAGAGCTACTGGAAACGGCCAAGAAAGAGAAGCCGGATATGCATAGAGGGACATACTTCTCTCTCCCCGAATGGTGCGCACCCGTAACCATTGGTACTCTACATCCTGCGGTGGCTATACCTATGGGCGCAGGTTTCACCCAGACTATGCCAAGTATGGGTTCGTATCGTGGCCCGGCGGCCTGGCGCACAATCCCTTCAACGCATCCATGTTGGAACCATACACCGGATATGTCAACATCTCCGACTTTATCGATGACTTACAATATCCGCAAATGCTCGACATCGCTCTGAAATACGATACAGATATCATGGTAATGCTTCCCTTATACTTATACTTCAAGTTCACGGAAAATAAATTGTCTTTAAACCAACCACAGTGGTGTGACATAGGCGGGCCCAACAGGACTTTAGAATTTGCGGCCCAATTCTACAATCATGCATTGGAGACCGGAAGACAGGTGACTATGAACGATCGTAAGTAATTCCATCCGTCAATTGAAATTAAACCGACTTATTTCGGGGGCTAGGATGCGGTGCGGTGCCAGATTTTGATACGCCCGAGTATGCCACCTTTGGATCTATCCAAACCAGAGACTGGGAATCCAGCGAAGGAATGGACCCGTTCAGCTATGGTTTGAACACCGCCACATCGGCTGACGAGTATATGAACAGTACGACAATCGTACAAACACTCGTGGACATCGTTTCGAAGAATGGGAACTTGTGAGTTTGCAGTTCCCGGTCGTGGCCCGATGTCAAAAATTGATGCACCTCCAGCCTGCTAGATATCGGTCCAACGGCGGAAGGTGAAATTATTGCACCAATGGCGACTAGTCTCCTGGGGGCTGGAGACTGGCTCGGTCATTCCGGGAGCTGTATCTATTCTACGGTGGGAATAGTGCCCTACCTATCGGCGTCTCCGCTAATGTCCCTGTGTTCGGCAGACATATTGGTTCCCCGGCTCGCAAGACATTGATTCGTTAACGCCGGCGAGGTTCACGACAACACCTACGACGTTCTGCATTGTGTCATTTTTGCGACCAGTCAACGGCGAACTGACGATAAAGAAGAGGCTACCCATCTTGCCTGGCGACAAAATAGTGCTTCTGAAGCCGGGCCATGTATCGTCAAGCCTCCCATGGAAAGTGGACGAATCCAGCGGACAATTGACAGTGTCAGTGGGAGAAGACGATGTGGATACCGTCGACCACGCTTGGGCATTTGAAATCACATACGGAGCTGCGTAGATGGTTTTCTGGCCTCCGAATCGATTATTGTGTTATGGAATCGTTAGTTACATCCTTGCTTGCGGTTATAATTATAATTCAGTGAGTTTCCAACGAACTCCTAGAGTCATGTGATTCCCCTATCCCAGCGGTTCCGGGATATTTCTTCTGCTTCCTCTTCGTTCCAGCCCCAGATTGATTCACGAGGGGATCCAAACCGGCGTTCTTGAACAGTATCGGTACTTAAGTGATCGCACTTCCGTTCGGGACGATGAATAGCCGCTTGACTGAAGGGTCTGCGGTTGAAGACGACGGTATTCTACCGAATGTAAGGAGGTTTGCAGGCTGAGATCGATCTCCTCATTTCTTTGAGGGAATGGTCCTATAATGAGCTATATCTGATCTATTCGATTCACCGGAGTGCTATAGGTAGTTACAGGTTGATTGAAGCTGGGAAGATACATGTTACAGCACTGCAGATGCCTCTGCGCAACAATCACTCCATCCAAGCGTTTCGTCCAAGATTTCAGATGCGCCGACTTGCTCAGTGGGGATGATCCTTCAACCAGCGAGTTACAACCTTTGGTTGGGGGCAGGCGGTCGACGAAGCCTGCTCGCCTGCTCGGTCGTACATGTTATGGCAGCAAGTGTAGAGAGCCTTCAAATGATGATTGCATTTATCTGGCGTGTATGTGTTCTTATTCAGGCAAGTTTGCAGCGCGCATGCTAAATGGCGGATCAGATAGTTAGAGTTGGTAACAATAAGCTGTGCGGACCTTCAGCTTGACAAACGGGTTCGGATTTGTTCTGGAAGGGGCACTCATATTAGACGAAACGGCTTTGGAAGGTAAAGGAAATGAGATACCTTCGTCATATGCTTGTCTGAAAAGGAGTTACGTTTAGGTGGTGCTTACCCTGAGATGTAGCACGTGAAGCCCGCATAGCACCGCCAAGATCACTCCAACCCCATTTCAGTCCGATAGTTTCAATACCCAACTTGGCTGAAAACCTGTGTTTCAAAGCGTCGCATGGAACTTCCGCGCAGAATGCAGCAGTTCATGATATGGGCACATCGTATATATCCGCAGCGGAGGATCGGGATGTTTCTCTTCCCTCACCAATTTCAGCTCACGGTTTGCCTGCAGTGGTCATGCCCCCAATACGTCCTCGCGATGATGGAGCTTCGGAACGGTCGACTGGCATGGCACTCGCTTCCATGGTCGGCCTTGCAATAGGCATAGCCGCGCTCTTGTGTCTTCTGGCGATCATCTCCATCGCCATTCGACGATACTATCGAGGCAAAACGAAGGCAGCACGACGCGCACAAGAAAGCGAGGGGCTGGTGCATATTTTCAATGCCGTAGGCTCACAGGATGACGCATCAGGCTCGTATCACCGCGTGAAGCGAGGCGAGCAGCGAGAGAGCTCTGGAGACGTCCCCCTCCTAGCTGATGAATCACGGCAAAGTTGGATCAGCACACATGTACGACGCCCGTCACGCGACGATGTAGGACCAGAGAGAACGGAAAGTGAGCCTGTACGTCACCCTTCTTAGCTTGCATCCTAATGTCACTCACGGCATTGTTTAGCTGTATTCAGGAGACGTGACTACTCAGCAGAACGCTCTGGAACACGCATCATCCCCTCCGGATCGAATTTTCTTTGAACTTTCTACGCCTCTCTCCTCCGGCGGATCTACCTTTACTTTCGCTGGCACACGTGAGGCGTTGGACGCAGTTCCAGTACTAAGGTCTTCCCCTCCACCTTCCGCAGCACCCTTATCAGCGGCTACGGCATCCACTGCTGCGCCTTTTTCAGCGTTTGTCGGCTATGATAGTGGACCGCCATCAGCTGTATCTCCATCAACAGAGTCAACATTCTCGCATTTCTCCGCGCTAGATAGATTTCCACCTCCGCCTGTCCCCCCACTTCCTTCTTGGGTTACTAGCCCGAACAAACGAAAGCATGGCGAGGAGGACGAGCTGAACGCTACTCAAGTGGACCGGTCGAATACTTATGTTATCGGACAAATGCTGAAATCACGAGCGAAAAAGGCGCGTGAAGCGCCATCGAGATCCTTCACAGGCGCATCCGTGATTGAGCGGGCAGACAGTATCAAGAGCGTGGAGAGTCTGCCATCGTCAGATACACACCCGACGACCAGAAGACGCTTGTCGTCTTTGAAGATACCATACTTCTTCACGCCTCAGAGTATCCAGCATATCTCGCCCACGAGCCTTAACGACGTGACATCTCCCAATGACCCACCTCCTTCTAGAGCCATCCTTCCTTCAATCGGAGGCCCTCGCCCATTGCGCAAGAAATCATCGACGCTCCAAATCGTTCCTATGGAGACGTTAACCGAAGATCTAGGGTCCTCCAGGTCAAGTTCATCATATACCGAATCTTCTGGACTTACTTCAGTACCGGTCCTCTTTTCTTCATCTACCATACCAGGATTCACAGCTTTGATGCCGCATCCTGACTCTGCCTGGCCTAATACCCCGGCTACTTCGTCTCTGCCAGGAGAAGAACCGCCTTTTGCTCCTTTGTTGGAAACTGGCGAAACATTGGCATCTCCGACGTTCCCGCTGACGACTGCGTTCTGCGAAAGCCTTCCGCCATCCGCTTCGGCTTCAACAACCACTGCTCCTTGGAGTATCCTTCCGTCATGTGATGTATCCACGTCCTCCCATCCACCCTCGTCATTTACTTTCCCTCCTTCAATACCACCCCCAGCCGCGCATTCGACTTCTCGATCTAGTTCGCCAGATCCACCTGCCGAAATATTCAACACTACTGCTCCTTTATGGATCTCCCCAGCCAAACAAAACCGAAACAGCGATCGATACAGTAGCGATGAATCTCACGGCGACGGAGAGATCGGCGCGAATAGGAGGGATAGTCAGGTTAGCAGCGCCAGTAATGATCGCACAAAGCTATACATCCGCACGGATTTCGTACCCCTGGTGCTACCCAAGCCTCAGCCCAGTCAAAATCCGCACTCTCGACCAGCATCTCGGCCATCGTCGCGTGACCGCCCCACAGGGCGTGTGATGGGGGCGCGTATGCGTGGAGTGTCTGGGTCGAATGTTTCTTCAGACTCGATTCCTGGGCTAGATAAACCACTTGGGGACAAAACGGCTGGACCGAGTGCTCAGGTGTTTGATGTCTCTGGTGCGCGAACTGTTCCAGGTATGGATGCGATGCTTGGGAGATACCATCGTGTGACGAGTATGCAAGGAGTTGTGGTGGCGCCTGGGCAGTGACTCTAACGAACCATTCATGGAATATTGGTATTTATGAGTAATTTATTGGTATGTGGATCATTCGATATGTAATTGGATCTGCTCGTCGTAGTAACCTGATCGGTTGAGAGTGTTTTGGCGTTTGGACAATTGTATCTATATCTCGCCTTGTTGGCCAAATTTGTGCTTCGTAGCCCAATGTATGATATACACGTGCAGAAACCCCTTGTCCTCTGAGCCTCACAGATCGGCACTCAAGCGCTACATGAGGCGGTTACTTTATTCGACACTATATATAGCCGCTCATCATCAATGCCACATCAAAGATATCGTCACAGCTAGCCACCATGTCCCCTCACTTCCCGGTCGAAGTCTGGCTAAAAGTTTTCTCCTACTTATCGTCTAACGAAGTTAGAAGATACAGGTCCCTCAATCGCATCATATATGACCTCTTCCTCGACAATGAGTTCAAGACACTCAAGATCGCGGGTGATCTCTGGTCGACTACTGGAGCAAGTAAGATCTGTCGGGCTAGGTAAGTGCTCATGGGCTCCGATGGGCCCATGTATCGTTCTGAGTGACTGTAGGGCTGATATGAACTCAGAGATCCATATATCGCCAAGCGGGTAACTGCGTTGGAACTAGACTTCATGGCAGGCTCGTTGCATCTTACAAGGCCACCGTCGTGGCTCGGAAATGCTCCTGCTACTCACGCGTTCAGTCTCATTAAAAATTCCTTCAAGCAGTCGATTTTTCGCCGTAGTACACCACGCCGTAGACAGTCCGAAGTCTTGGCACTACTCCCGACCATCATCCGTAGCACACCCTTCCTCGAAAGCTTCACCGTCACCACTACGCACTTATCAGACGAAACAGTTTTATCGTACCTCTGGTCTGTCTTACAACCACAGACGCGAATCCTTAAGGTTACCCTGGAGGCGGACCGGCTGATGACCATCCTCCCAATTTTCTACCGTCTCACGCAGCTAGTTCACCTCTCGATCCACTTATCACGCGGTAATGGTCACATCGTAGATGATAACTGGGTTGTAGAGCCTTCGATGGAGCTAGCCACACATCTTAATGAGGCGGCGAAATCAATACGCTACCTTAGCCTCTCCCTTGATGTTCCATCCAGTATGGTTCAGCATGTTTTCGATGCGCTGGGTGAGTTTGAATTTTGATACCTGCCTTTCAGACAGTCTCTCAACGCTCTCAGGACCATTTTCCCGTCTCACCCGTGCTGAACTCAGTGTTCCTTTCGATACCGCGACCGGTCATAGTATAGCTCATGCTTTCGAGGGACATCCCCTTGAGCAGCTAAATTTAACGCTAAAATTGGTCATAGGGCGACCCATAGCATCCCTCTGCGTCTTAAATATACCGAATCTCAGTCATCTCGAGCTAAACCTGCTTCAAGTAACCGACCTCATACCAGAGCTATTCGCGGGAAGTCTTAGATTAGGAGCGCTCACCTTTCTTCACATGGATCATAATATGCTTGAAGATAGCCAATTCCTCCATGTGTTGGGGGTTTTCAAACAATCTGGGTGCATTGACCTTCTTGAAGACCTCGATACTGGTGTGCGCTCAGTCACTGCTGCAACGATGGACTTCCTCGCTAGTACGATTCCATCCTTGAAGATATTGAAACTTCGCACTGCATCCATCGGAGACGCTCATCTCGGGCAGGAATATGGCATGGTAACTGATGCTCGATTTTGCACTATTCTCTCCTTTGATATGATCCCCATGCCAGCATCAGTTTGTGAAGCAAATGGCAATCCGCGAATACCCTCAATGGCTCCTACGAGATATCACTATCGACCGACGTCAGCATTTATTTTCTGATGGGGCCCCTTCTTCGATCGTAGCTATGCGTGCTGTTGCACGAAGCATTCCTAGCATTCAACGCTTTGATGGTCAATTTATTTCGGAGATCCCGAGCCCCTTGCGACTACGCTCCGCCTTCGTGTAAGTGGATGCGTCTCAATTGTGGACAGCGATGATTTAACTGTCAAACTACGCGCGCGAGACACTCAAATTGACTCCATACACTCGCGATCGTGTAGTACGAGGAACAATAGCCTTTCATCCCCTGTTTTCAACTAGTTCAAGCTCCTGTGACTTTAGGGGTAGGTCACGTGTGCAGCACTCGAACTTGCCTAAATTCCTCGACCTCCGTTCGAAATTTCGAATCATAATCGACATACAGAATGCTCGAGTCGACTCTGATGCTAAGATACTTGCAGTAAAATGTTTCACAGTCGAATAGGTTTGAAGGTATTACAACCGGAAACTCTGATTCTAGTGACCGAACGCTAACATGACGTTTATCGGACCTGCTTAGTACTTGGACTTGCCACAACCTGAATTCCACATCTTCACTCCACCACGCAACTGGTAGTAGCTGACACAATCAACGCTCGTTTATTTCTCCGAAGATCTCAAATATCTTAACCTCTTGTTTGCGCCCCCGGTCCGTATCTTTCAGCACGTTCTATATCGCCTGTATAGCGTCTTTTTCGCTGCTTTTCAAAGTGTCCACAAGAATCTGGATGTGATAATCATGCTATGAACGTGCCTGGTAGCACGCCGTCTGTCAGTACCTTGCTCTGAATTTACGTGGTCGGTTACGTTCTCATCATGGTCCCAGCACTCCTGTGCAAAGAATGCTCCGATATTCAAGGCTATGTGCGCTGTTGAAAAAGCGCCCTGTACTGGAGAGGTCTCAGACGAAGGTGTTTGGAATCACTACCTACACAAACACCGGTTGCTAGCAGACCCCCACTGCTTCAAGCGTTTTCGTTCGCTCAATCACTTCTGGTCTCAATATGCCTCCCTATTAGCTTGATCTGGTATCATCCGTCGGAATCTGCCCTTGCACATCTGACTTGCCAGCTTTCTTTGCACTGTTCAACCCAATTCCAGTTGTTCTTGCATCTTTTCCTTTGCTCAAGATGCGTCCCTTCTTGTACACGTTCTCGAGTCTTGGTTGCCTGGCTACGCTGGTTCTACCCCTTTATCGGAGGCCTCCATTATGGGATATAATTTTACTTGTCCAAGAGCCGCTTCGGATTCTGTGAAACAAGGTTCGCCAATCTACATCAATGAGAGAACGATAATTAGCTCAAATGATCTCATAGTACGGGTGTAATCGACAAGTTCATCAGATGGGATGTGCCACACGCGACTTCGTGGCTGATCAGAATGAAGCTTATTTGAACGCGTTGCGGATGGCGGGCTATAAATAAAGTTCATATGACTGCCTTCGGATCGTTCATCGCTGCCACCTTTCCCCTTCTTTCCCCTTCACCACCACCACAACGGCGACGACGCTCCCACCTGCCTTGCTCACCATCGACGACGGTGATGACAACGCCATTACCCATATCGCCCATCGAAACAGACATAGAGATGTTGTTCAAGCAGGTCGTCGCGAAAGATGTCGATGAATCGCGTGCTGGTAGTCAGATGCCAACCCCACCAGTGAGCATTTATCGCCTTCGATGTTGAGTACGGCGTTTGCGACGTTTGGCGGACAGCATACACCCCTCACGCCGCCGCCTATGGTCCTCATGAAGAACTCAGATAGTAACACCAGCATCCCTGAACGTCGCGTAGGCGTTCCCTTGCCCGAATCTCGTCAACCTCGAAATCATCCCGACGATAACACGCTTGTTTCCATCTCCACATCGTTTCATCCATCCGCTGGCCATTGTGGTTCATTGCCGCCAGACCTCGTCTTCCTCTCCGCTGACTCTGTGTTCTTCTACGTGCATTCAACAGTAATAGGCCCCGCCACCAACAACCACTTTGGTGGGTTCCTGGAAAATAAAGGCAATAACCCTGCCGAGAAGCATACTCGTGACGACGGCGAACACGTTGAGCTCATTGTCCTCCCTGATCAGTCTCCAGTTCTCAATATCATCCTTCATATTCTCTACAATATCTCACCAGCGCATCATTCACCCCCGTTCGCCGCCATTGCCACAGCAGTCGACCGCATTCATACCACGTATGGAATTGACGTTAAAGCGCTCATGCAAGGTTCTGCATTGGGAATTTCGGTAATCCCGGCGCATATAACGACTCTTCCACCTCGCCAGCTACACGAATCGCTCTTATTCTCTCTCATCTCATCCCACGCGCCTCTATACCCTATCGAGGTGTACGCTCTGGCCGCTTCTATGGATTGCCTACCCCTGGCGCGAATCGCTTCAACATATCTTCATGGCCTGGATATATGTCCCTCCGACGAGTCCACAATTACCAGCAATAAACTGAAGCTTTCTCCTATATTAGCGGATAAGATCGGGGGCGTGTACCTTTCGCGGCTAGTAGGGTTGCACAGACAGCGGTTAGATGCGTTGAGAGCAGCTGTATGCGTGCCGCCTGACTCACATGTGCCTGTGGCAGCGTGTAAGTCGGAGATTCAGTCAGCTTTGCGGAGGGCGTGGGCTCTTGCTGCCGCGTTCGTCATATATACAGCCGGTCCTGGTAGGTTCCTCAATAATTTTGGTCTTAATATCACCTATCGATGGCTCTGCAGATTTCTCTGCCCAATTGATCGACTCAACATTTAGGCCTTTGACTCAGCACTTGTCGTGTATTCTGTGTAGAAATGTACTAGAGGATCGGATAGAGGCAGTGAAGAAGGAATGGGGAGCCGCGCCTGTGAGTCGCTCAACTCGTTCACCTCAAGAGTAGTGCTCACCTTGACACTCTCGTATCACAGCGGACAATCTAGTAGCCATACCTAATTGAAACTAGCTGATGAAGAAATTGTACCCTGTATGAATCGCTGCGTCTTGGTTGATGAGAATCCCTGAGGTCAGTTTCGACGTGTTGAAGGCGACGTAGAATTCTGCGTTTATCTGCACACTTCATCCTTCGGTATAGACATCCCATGACCTACAACGCAGGCAATCTTCTCGGTAACGAAGCAGGACTCAGTATAGGGGCTAAAGCGCTCCTTACCTAGGGGTCTTGGCACGTGCAGAATTTATTCACGCGTCGAAGTCAGGTCCGGGTCATGCCTCTTTCCCACTCGAAATTTGGACGCATACCTTTTCAAACCTACTTAAACAAGATACATACAAGCTACACCATCTCAGCAAGTTCTTCTATTGGCTTACCTTACACCATGGATATGGTCACCTCTAGGTCGCTCCAACATGAGGTGCGGTTGTTGGACTTTCAACACTTAAAATCGTACGCCTTCTCTCCTCGGTATTATTCAATGTACTCGCTCGCTTATCCTTCACCTTGAGCCATTCCTTTCAATCGTTTATGATCGTTCTCGTGACCGTTCTCGGAAGACTTGCACTCGCTACTTCATCCTTGAATGTCTCTGTATGCTCTTCGGACGCAAAGCTAGGTTTGACTGAGTATCAACATACTATGATAAATACAATTGCTTGGCCGATCACCAGTGTTAGCTTCTCCCTTCGACCCGGATACTAGTTTTTACGGAAGACTAAGAACTCTGTTCACTTCTCACATATTTGATGGTCTTTGTGCATCGCCTCACCCCACCCAAACTAATTGCCCGTGCTGAAATGGTTGCAGATCGAATTGACAGACTACGATGCGTCATTGTTCTTTCTAGGTTTGATGATACCTCCCGGTTCCCGAACCCCCACTCCCCTCGCCTCGAAGAATGATCCGCGACCATACAGAACCCTTTTGTAGGAGGCCCGACTCTTGGAAGTCTGGACCTGCAACGTCTATTTTTTCTACGCCTCACTCTGTGATGCCGAGTCGCTCCTTTTTATACTGGTGTACGTGGGCTCACGGTATTTCAGCGCGAAGGATGCTTTGTGTCTCGACTAGAATTACCTTGTAGCAGCTTAAGCTGAGTAAGGATGACACGCTATCGTCTATGTATTAATGCGAGACACTGAACGCCTAGACTTTTTCCTTTGTTTTGTTGATAGACCGATCATCGGAATGCGTTGTGTATGAGGTACTGTCGTTCAAATTTGATGTATCGCCTGAAGGCGAGAACTGCAAGCCTTGACTGACGATACTCCATGATCTAGTTGCTTGCGACTCATCTATCGAGGAGTCATGGACGAAATGAAGGGAGGTCGCCGGAGCAGCGGTACTCTTTGATAAGACGCGCCCACGATATACTTGGATCAGGACTAGGTGCTGGCTGATGCACTGTCATAGGGACGATCAACCCTTGAGGGGAAACATGTTAGCAACAAGCGACGTACCACAACCTGGACTATAGCCGGAAGAAGTAAGCTCTCCATCGCGTCTTGCTTAGCGTACAAGATAATAAAGACCAGGAAGATTACAGCGGCAGGTGCCATGCTTTCAATCAACATGGAAACGATACCCATGTAGTCATTTCTGGGGGCAGTCACTCCAGCAGCGACCATCTTGTGGCGCTGATAGAGGAGGCGCAGCGCGATGAGGCCGGTCAGAAGGATGATGTTTGCCGCTGTTATAGACCAGCAGGCGATTCCTAGGTTTGGTCCCCAGTTTCCTGGGAGAGGATGGACATTGTGAACGATGTCAGCACAGGTGAACACTGTTTTCGCTGTTAACCCCATTATGAAAGCGGCAACATTGACCTTACCTATGGCGAAGACGTACAGCACAGCTGGCAGAACCAGCACACGCCAGGTATCCCATACGACGTACGTCCGCCACAGCTAGAAAAATTGATCATTAAATTAATGAAGGTTACAGGATATGGGAGATTCGAGCGAACTTACCATCAACCCCACAAGAGTGAAGTTTGCAAGGCTCCCCGCACTCAGCCCAAAGATGGCGACCGGCTTGCTTTGTACATGCTTCAAGTAAGCTGAGGGTCCTCCGGGGTAATCGCGGTTCAAGACCCATGCTTCCTGGTCGAACCGAATGACGGTGGCAAATCTGATCGTTCCAAGGGCAAAGACCACGGTGTTGACCAACTGCTGTCGCCAACGATGAGCTCTTTTGTTGTTGAATACAAAATAGGTTGCCGTAGAGTACACTGCGATGTGCAGCCCTGAAGATACAATTCAGATTGGAAAGTTTCGGCGAGGACTCGAGATGGTATTGACCGTATGCAATCGCTCCAATGTACCCGGCGGTATTTACCGCTTGTTCAGTCCAGAGGTTGATAGAAGGCTCAACTTCATTTCCTGTAGTGGGTGGCATAGGGGCTTGGATATTGCACGGCCTCTCAGGCTGCTCAAGATGAGCCTTTATACCTGAAAGCCCCAACTGTCAAACATGGACTCATGACACCGGAGACTTTCTTGATGAAGGCGCATTTCGGGCATTCTGCGCGCTTCGTCAGCGATTGATCGACTCTCCCGTCGCTTCGATTCTATCTTTGTATGTGGGAGAAGGGAAAAGCGGCCTAGGACGTAGCTTTCCACTCAGCTGGAGCCTCCAAACCGACATTTTCTGGCTTTAAACGAGCTCAGAGTTTAATGGGGATCGCGGTAGATCATGAACAGAACAGATGGTTATTTCATACTGTTCAGCCCCGAACTATGCGAATGGCCAGATTAATTGTCGTGTACTAACCCTTGTCAAAGGAAAGAGTTTACCATCAATCTTTGGACTGATGAACAGCTGATCCAATGAACCGGATCGCGGGACACCGCTTGTCATTGGCTTGTAATTGACTTAGCATCTGAAACACCGAGTGGCGGACGTAACACTGATTATTTGGAACTTAAAGGCACTTCTCCTCAAGCACTTCTTTCTTCTGAAGATCCGAGGCCGGGTCAGTAGTGCCCTACGGTAGCGGGAGACCGGACAAGGGCTAAATGCTTTCTGCTCTCATCACTTGGTTCTCGGGGATGTTCTACAATTCCGATGAAAGTTATTAGCCCCCAAGAAGTACGATCAAAGGCTGCCACAGCATCACTTCTCGAAGAGCGTCAACCACCACAAGCAGTGCCTTGGGTGTAGGCTCGGAGTCCATCACCCAGGCGCCAGCGAGGAACTGCGCGATCCGTGCATTACAGACATCGGAGGAACCATCATTCTAAGCACCTCGAAGGCAGATGAATCAAAATGGCAAATAACAAATTTGCATCAAACGTTTCGTCCCAACATCGCCCCAACTGCACAAACACATTCAGGGGCTACGATAGGAGACCACGAAAGGCAAAGCCACGTACACTCCAGCGTCAGGGCGCATGAGCAACAGTGATCATAGTATTGCAGCGAGAAGGTTGCCGTGGATATGCTAACAGCGAGCACCACTTGGAATATCGAGGTTGGCGAAGACCATTGGGTTGCAGGAGGAAAGAGGGGAAGCTGCGGAAGGCATACTGGAATCAGTCATAATGTCCGCACAACAAAATCGAGGCGTCCACGCATCGTACATGATTAAGCTCTAGCAGTTACGGGAAGCCGGTATTACTGATCTGCTGATTCTAACGAGTCCCGAAACTCATTCCAGACCGACGAGCAACACTCTAGAATAGACAACTCAGTGAGTAGGTACGTGACTTCCAGCTTCGTCCTGGGCATGTTTTCAGGCAACTCCTATTGCGAGGACGAGTTAGACACACCAAAAGGGATGACTTCGGACGCGAACGTACATCCAGGAGTGCTCCAACATCAGCACCTGTTGGAAGCTCCGAAAGCTTCCTGAGGCTTGATCTGCGTATCAGGCAGAGGGACGAGACGTCTCTGGCGATGTTTTCAAGCACCGACACAAAAGGTGTTTCGCAGTTTTGCCCCATCTCAGTCCGCAGCTGGTTATCCAACAGGCTGGCGACGATGGAAGGGGGACTTCCGTTGGCGCAAACAAAGAACAACCACAGCTGGTGCGATATCTTACCATCTCCATTGATGCGGAACATGTTCGAGTGCAGATCTTGGGTGGAATTGAAGTACGCAAGGTTGGATTCATCACATCTTTTACGAAATGCGACGTCCGAGTTTAGGGATTGGGTGATCCGATCCAAAGCAGCCGCGAGATGGTTCACAGGTGAATGCCAGGCTGCCTTCAGATCGTCAAAAGTCCACGTTACACAGTCGTTGTCGTTTGCGTCAAGAAGGAATCCGTATCGGGCCAATAGCTGCGCGTTGCTGAGCATCTCTCCATACGTATTGAATATCTCTGAATCGGGAGGAATGGCAGCGCTGGTCACCATTTCGTAGCAGGAATCTCGGTCGGGGTGATGAGAGCTATTTGGGTCACTCCGCGGTCGTCCTATGAGGGGGAGATGGTCATTGTCATCATGGGGGCATTCGTAGAGCGCCCCACACGATGGACACACATCAAAATCTGTCTCAAGAGGATCTTAGCACTCATTACGTTCGTGCCCATCAGAGCATTGATGTGAGACCAACCTCGATGTGGACGTGGTTGTCTTGCGCGTGGTTGAAACTTGGAGTGGGTCAGAGGGTGGGCTGGGAGCGGAAGGAGAAGGCCGGACTCACGCGTCAGCAATCGGGACCATCGATAGGCCATGGTACGCGTCTACGACGAAAGCCCTGGACGAGACCAAGGAGAACGCGTGTAGGAATTCGTTGAGATTGGGCTCGAGGGATCCTTGAGTTGCCGTTCCTCTCAAGATGGATTCAGCAATATTGGTATAGAATTGCTTGATGGCGTCCTATTCCAAAGGAGCGAGGTTAATGGGTACTAAAACATACTGACTCGACGCACCAAGCGCAAAATGCGCGCACCATCCTCGCCGACTGTGTATAGCTCCTTCTCAACCTCCGTGCCCACCAACCAATCCATCGCCGAATCAGCGTCATCTTGATCATCGACCGTGCTGTCCCACAAAAGAGGCAGCTCGACGCGACGGGGTAGAGATTCAAGGTATCCATGCCATCGGGATTCGGTACCTCTCATTCTGACTGACGCAGGCATCTATCATCCATAAAATGCAATCGTCCGAGAGAATGCACACGCACTGTTCGGCGCAGAGAGCGAGTGACAGGATCAGCTGGGCTCCCAGTCCATGCGTGAAACGTGCATCCCAAGGGAGCTTATCGCTGATATGGGTTGATTTGGCTGAGAGGACTGAGGTCTTGGGAATATAGGCAACTGAGGCCAGTTCAGAAGACAAAATGTGGGGGAACGCTGGTCCGAGACTGACCAACAGTTGAACTTGGGATGAAGCTGTGTTTGGTATATGCACCAATTCCCGTGTCTGAAGATCGAAGTTCGACGCGAGGATCTAGCCATATTCCTGCCTCTCGACACCATTCGAGGAGGATGGTCAGCATTTGCTGCCGCGGCGCTCGGACGCAATGGTGGTTCGGGCATCTCGGCCTAAGCACGCATCAATACTTTGACAGGAGTCCCTCCTATTTCTCTGAGCGGACCTGCTACATAGATTGTGAGGCGGTCTCTCTCAATTTGATTCCGAGTACTTAATCATGTGTGTCGGCTTTGTAGCTTACAAGTTGAATCAAAGCTTGAAAGGCATGTATGGCTCCAAATCACTGTTACATATCACTGTCACATCGGACGTCGTAGCATGCACTACACGGCGACACTCAGTCGAAGACCTAGGAAATCAAATGCGAGACTCCTGTAGGGACTAATTCATTCCCAGGTTCCGAAGGCGAGCCAGCTGTCTCCTTCTTAGGAGGAAGAGACTGTTCAGAGGGCTGAACGATCTCTACCCTGATTGGTTGGTTCTCGGCTGCTAGTAATTTCTATGAAGGCAGTCGATGAAGAATTAATGATATTAATATCCGATGTGAAGCACAATTAGTGAATGCCGCACCTCTCGGAGAGCGTGAACCGCTACAAGCAACGCCTCGAGCGCGGCTTCAGAGAACCCAATCACCTTCACAAAACATCCATACGACTTGAGTTATCATAGCGAAGAGTGACATGCCCAGAAATCTACTCACCATTTCACCAGTCTGCCTACTCATCTGCCTGAAGCGAGCCCGTCGCTCTTCTCTACTCAAACGTGGTCTCCCAGCCGCACAGCTCTGCCCGCGAGGATCTGTGTTGTCAGCGGCCTGTGCCTGACACAGGACTTGATGTTTCGACCATCGGGTCGCCATCCAAGCTCCAACGAAGAACCATAGCAGACGATCCATAAGTAATAGTATGCGAAGTCGGTGTAAGTGGGTGATTTTTGAAGAAGTCTATGCTGTGATCAGTGGACACCTGAAGTCCTTCGTATTATACCTCCAATGGGCTGACGAATGCAGTCGGCATGCCGAAGATTTGGGCTGCGGACACGATTTGACTGCGGCCTAGCCCCTGGTCGCGACGCTTGCGCAGTTGGTGCACGTTAGGGGAAGAGGGGCACAAAAGCAACATCCAAGTGACTGTGACATTTCCACAGATGCAAGGTGTAGGAATTCAGAGCTCGCAAAGCGTGAAGCGGAGGGATGACGACCGTGCAAGGAGAAGCTGAAATACGAAGCGACCGAGACCTACGTACGTGGTGTTTCTTTCCAGGGAATTTAGGAAAATGGGAGTCGGGGAAAGCCAAAGACAGTAATTTATTGATCCACTTTATCTTGCCTCGGAATTCTTTTAATGCTTAATTAGACCTATATTGCTACGTGTCCCGTTTGGTTCCAGCACATTCTACCGAGCTGCCTCATGTAAGGTATCTAGCTGAAGTCTCTAAATTTAGCCACGTGAAAAGATCATCATATAGAGCAAATTCATAGAAAAAGTCATACCCACCTTGATCTAACATTTCTCAGCACTAGAGGAAAGAACCGCAGCTTGAAGGACGATTCAAAACTGTATACAGGGGTTCGATCACATGCGCCTACCATTTCTGGAGGACAGGCTCTCGGTACCAGCACCCTCTTGTCCCAAGGTTTGCGTCGGCTTCACCAGTGGCCCGTACATCCCGTTTAATATGACCCTTCTCTTCTGTACTTGGAAGGATCGCCTGCGTCGGTAGATCTCGCTTGCCTTTACCAGCTTTGCCATGTCTCACGAGACTGTTCGGAAGGGGCCTCACGTTGACGTGGACAGGTGAATAGAAAACTGCGTTCATTTTAGCGGACCGGCAGGCCTTGACATGCAAAGGGATTCCGCTGGTATACATCTGGAAACAGTAGTCATATTTAGGTGAATACTACCCTTATGGTTTCTCAGCAAGTGCTGAGCTGGACTCTCCGTTATTAGATGGCGAGGAGAAAGAACCAACGCGCGACTCAGTGGTGTGCGCCACGTCTTGGGTGCCAAAATGAAGGTCGGTGGTTTCACGTCGTGAATTTCGCCTCGATGAAGCGCCAGAAGGTTTATTGTTAAAGTTCAGTGCACTCATCCGTGCATCATTAACGGTAGTTCGTGTCCACGCTCTTCCACGATACACTTGCATTAACACAAGCTGTGGCGCTGTGCACTACGAAAATGTCTGAGGAAATATCATGATAAATTTGAATACAGACTCACGGTAACCTGGACGATCATGGGGATGAAGAGATTCTCAGCCGCATTTTCTCTGGCGTAGAGTATGATGAACACTCCACAGACGATACCGACGAGGAGTGAGGATTCCACTACCATGGAAATTATGGTGGTATACGAGTCTATAGTACCGCTAATCCCCAGTGCGATAAGCTTGCGTCGATGCCAGAGAAGTCGGCTGATCAAAAGGACGGCGAGAAGCATGTTCAAGGTCATTGACATTGTCCAACAAGCGAGTCCGAGGTTTGGACCCCAGGTACCTTCGTAAGGATGGCTGGATTCGACGATGTTAGCCGTGGTTAGGACTGGATATACAACTTTAGTGGCGTTTTTTGAAGAAGTTCGCGAACTTACCGATAGTTCCAATATACAGCAATCCAGGCAATATGAGCACGTAAAGATTGTTCCAGACTACCCAGGTACGCCATAGCTGTGTAAGATGAGATTTGAATAGTGGTATTGGTCGGCATCTAAGCACGTACAAGGAACCCATCTAGTATGAAATCCGCCAAACTTGCAGCACTGAGGCCGAGGATGGCCTCAGGCCGGGATTGTTCGTGCAGGAGAAAGCCATATGGTCCTCCTTTGTACTCGCGCTCCAGTATCCAAGCGTGTTGGTCGAAGTTTATAGTGGTGGCAATGTGGATAGTTCCAAGAGCAAAGATGATTGAGATGAAAAGTTGGGTCCTCCATCTATGGGCCTTTCGACTCTTGAGAATGAAGTAACTAGCAGCGAGGTAAACAGCGATATGGAGTCCTGAGGATGTCACTGCTGAGATGTAAGGTTCTTATGAATGAAAGCAACGCTCACCATAGCCAATCGCACCGAGATAGCCGGCGGTATTGATAGACTGTTCGAGCCAGAGCTTTTGCTCGTTGGTGGTGATTGGGGCCATGGTAGTGTGTATTCATTGATTCTGACATAAATTCTTTAAGTAGGGGATGTGCAGCGCCAACTGATCAACAATAAGGTACGCCCACCGATATCAACAGTTGGACAGTGCCTTGGTTGATCACGCCATGATAGTACCCACACCGTGCGTGAGAAGGCGGTGGGAGCTTCAAGACGTGAACATAGGTTCTCTCACATAGTTCGTCGAGAGCAGTGTGCCATCGAGGTTGAGAGGTTGAGAGACACCAGGAGGTACATCTTCATCTGCGGAGGAAAGAGAGGATTGTGTAGGGGATCTCCAGAGCCCTTGTGGTTATCATAAAAATCATAAAATCATAAAATCAGCATCAAAACCTGAGGAAGACTGCCACATATATACCTCCGAAGTGAAGACATTGCCACCGTGGGATGTCTTCGAACCTCTTATAGATTTCAATTTCCAGGGCCCGTAACCATGATGTCCTCAATGGAACTCCACGCTCTTGACAACGAGATGTCGGCCAAACTAGACTGGGCCGATGCACTGCAATTCGAAGGGATATGCGCGACAGCGAGCTCACTCGTACCCGACAGCGCCTGCATTCGACACCGGGCCCCGATATGATGAGGCAGGCCATGTCTCCGCGCAAATCGCAATGAGAACACAACTCTCTATCGAACAGACCGAGAAACCTGATGATAGAACGATGAACGGGGCAGCTATCTCGCTTCAAAATTGCCGTTGAAGGTGTGACGCACTGCCTCGCAACCACTAGTTTAAGCTTCTAGCCGTGCCATGACACTTTGCTGTTCGGTGGCTTGGCGCTTTTAAACTATCTTTGGGCCGACGCCAACACCCGCGATGCCGAATCCTCGCTGCCTTCGTATTCAGAGGCGGCGTGCTCAACATGACGAGCCTCGACACGTAGTTATAATATCCACTTAGTTTGCTTGGTCCCAGCAACCCTTCGTCTGCCTCGACCATTGTTGTACCGGCACTCTTGCCATGTCACAGCGGCAACTGTCTGTGCTATCGACGACCTCGCAAGACGTCGTGGAGGTCTTCCACGTCCAGATGGTCGAAAAGCCTCCGAAGAGGACAGGAGAGAGGAGCAAGTGGTCCGCAGCCTGTTTGATATTGACATGTACGACTGCAATGGTCGTTAATGTGAGTAAACAATTTGCTATACGCCGAAGGGGATCGTTGACGGTAGAGTATCAGTCGGCCAACCTCGCCTACGTCTCCATCGCGCTCCCTTCGATATCCCGCGACTTGTCAATATCCGTGGGCGAACTCCAATGGGTAATGTCCGCCTACGCACTGACGTCGGTGAGCTTGGCCACCTCTTACTCGTCTTGACGCGCCTAATCCTTCTCAATAGGGATGCTTTCTCCTGATGATCGGCCGGATTGCTGATCTGTACGGACGGAAGTTGATATTCATGGCCGGCACACTCTGGTCTATCATTTTCACCGTAGCTTGTGGATTCTCGCAGACGAAGGAGGCTATGATCGTCTTGCGGGCTTTCCAGGGAATCGGTGCAGCTGCAACAATCCCTGCTGCGGTAAGCGGATGCCGCCGCTGGGAAGGGAGAACCGTTACTAACGCTCAACTTAAAATCATAGCTCGGAATCTTGGCACAGGCGTTCCCACCATCGAAGACGCGGGCCATCGCGTTTACAACTTTCTCAACGGGAAACCCCCTCGGAGGTGGCCTGGGCATGGTTTTGGGAGGGGCATTGACCGATCTGTCGAGGTATACTTTCCTCACCATACCACTGCATGCAACTTAGCTGAGTCCGACTTAGTGCGACATGGCGTTCTAGTTTCTTTGTCTTTGCTGGGATAACTTCATGTTGCTTCATCGGGGGCGTTTTTATTATAGACGCAGATAAACCTTCCACAGAAAAAGAGGGAAGAGTCGATTGGATAGGGGCAGCCCTTGTAACCGTCGGTTTGACGTTCATTACTTTCGTCCTTAGTGAGGGTGAACTGGCACCGAATAAATGGGCAACTGCATGTGCGTCCTCCTCTCCTTTGATGTTCCCCTTTCTATGCTAATGGACATTGTAGATATTATCGTTCTGCTAATCTCTGGCCTCATCTTCATGGTAGCTTTCTTCTTCTGGCAAGCTCGTCTGGAAAGGATACAAAACGACGTCGATTACCCTCGTTCGTGGCTCACTCCACCACCGTTGATGAAGGTATCTCTCTGGACACGGGCGAAAGGACGTATCGCAGCAGTAATGTGGATTGCCGCCCTAACGTTTTGTGTCTTCCGGTCATGGCAGTATTGGGTTCAGGTATTCCGTGTCCCGAGTTGCGTAAGAACAGAGGGCACTCATAACGATTGCCTAGCTATATTATCAAGACTACGAAAGGCTTTCACCGGTCCAGACCATGGTCCGCGTTCTACCCATGTTTATAGCTGGCGTACTATGTAACTTCTTGGTTGCCCAAGTCGTTGGGCGGGTTTCTATCGTTTACATCGTTGGTAAGCAACTGGAAAGTGTATATAACATTTCTGCTGATTCATCATACATCCAGTTCTAGGAGCCGCTGTGACCAGTACAGCTAGTCTCCTCTTTGCCGTCATTGATCCTACGGCTTCTTACTGGGCGTTCGGCTTCCCTGCAGCTGTGTTCTCAGTCTGGGGAGCCGACTTTGTCTTCTCGTCTGGTACACTTTTCGTAGCCAAAACTGTCGCACAGCACGAACAAAGTCTTGCTGGTGCGTTGATGCAGACTATGACACAGGTAAATTCAACTCCATCTCTAGTGCGTTCTTGGTGGTACGTGGGTACTCAAGCGTTTTCCTTTTAGCTAGGTACGACGCTTGGAGTGCCGGTGACGACCATCGTGTTTAATCGGGTGGTGGAGCAAAAATCAAAAGCTATGCGTTGGAGACTCAATTCCACCGCGAGTAATGCACCTCGGGCCGCCATGCTGGACGGCTATCGTGCAGCTCAATGGTGTGCGTTCGCTTTTGGTGCACTTGGTGTGTAGGCTTGAAATCATTCTCAGCCACTCCACTGTTTGCTTACGCGAGCGGGGGGAATAGCTGTTATTCTCGCCCTGATATCCCTTCCTGGTGTAGGCATCGTAGGACACCGTCCTACACCTCCACCAGGCCAAGCTAAGGATGCAGACGCCCCGAAGAGCGAAAAGTCCACTCAAGTAGAAGAAGGAGATATCGAAGCTGGAACTTACATCCAAACGAAACCGGATTTCATGCCTAAAGCCATCATCACCTCCTCCTCAGACACCGCCTCCGGTTCGGTGATACTGGACGAAGACGCTGTCCCCCCTTACCCTGCCTCTATCAAGCAGTGGAACGGGGTCGATTTCTCTCCGCTTGCGGTACGGCAATCAGATTTATCCACTCTTCGCGCAAGACCGGGGAGTGGGCTGGAGGGATTAGTGCAATGGGATAACCGTGCGGCCAGGGTGGTGTCAGTGGATCTTACTCCTGCAGATGGAGGTAAGAGGCATGGGGATGGGGAGGACGATAATGGGAGTGATGTATCCAGCACGTGTGGGACGGAGGGGCATGACAATCCCAGACAACAAGCGCATCAGTAATTATACTACGCGCTGCGGCTAGATTTGAGCGGACATTCGGTACTCATTTGTTTCAATCTATATATACATCGGCTATTTACTCGAGTATGTATATCTATACGGGGTTTTGGCCTAACGCCCTCCATAACCCCAACAGGATCTAACGGCGCTGTTGTCAGATTAGATCAGAAAGATTGACATTACGTTCAGACTGTTTCAGACGAAAGGGCTCGTTGCCAATCAGTCTTGCAACATCAGCCAGTTGCATCAATGTATTTTGGGATATCGGGCCCACCAAAAATAGCGAGGAGAGCATCAAGTTAGGACGTGGGCCTGTACCATTTCCTGAGACATTTCCGAAGTCTACGTCAGGGCTGGTCTAGGACTGGCAACTGAATTTGATGACATGAGAAGGTATCGTCAGCATTGAATATTGACCGGGATGACGGAACGCTGATGAGTTAAGCCAAGCAGGGCCCAAATCCAATCACAAAATATGTCGTCAGGATATCATACGCAGATGAAGACCGCCAATGTCGAGGATGTTCTGAGCTACCGTTGTGATTTGGCTAAACGTTTGAGAGAACCCGGCGGGTGAAGGCTATGATGGTTTGTGCCAGACGCCATCACTTCCCTGATGCCCGTCACCGTTCCAGGTGACACAAAGGAAGTACGGAAGGGCGCCTGCCCAAGGGACTAACTCCATTTCGGAGTGGTGCTGCTGGATGCGCAGCGGGCATGAATGAAGACCTTTTTAACCTTCCACCTCGTCCGCGGCGCGTTCCTCTTCCCATCATCTCCTCCGGGCGGTCAGAGTCGTCCCCGAATTCCATGGCTTCAAGACGCCGGTTATTCGTCTTCTCAACTCTCACCTTCATCATTTTCACGATTCTCTGCATCTTTTACTATCACCGACACGGCAGCACCCAATTTTCTGCCACCTTTCAATCTCAGGAGGCTCTGGCCCAGCCGACGGTTTCGAACCCGCCCGCACGTCCAATCAAACCTCACCCACCTCATCGTTATACCCATTCGAGGCCAACCACCAGTCCCAAAATTCTTCTCGTCTCGGCGTTTTTCCCCCTGTCCAAATCTAAGCATTCCCTCTCCGACTATACCTCATGGCTCTCCAACTTTCTCCTTCGCATCGAAACCCCCATCTATTTTTACGCGCCCCCCGGAGTAGAAAGTCTTGTTCGGTCCTTACGCGCGCAATCAGCATGGCCTATCTATGTCAACACGACGTTCGAACACGCGTTTGATGTCCCCCCATTGTCAGCGGAGGGGATGAGGGAGGCATACGAGGAGATGCATGGAAAGGATAGAGAGGGCTTCAGGCATTCACCAGAATTGTATTCTATCTGGAACGCCAAACCGTTCTTTCTGAACGCAGCTCTCGGCCACATCGGTCAGTATCAAGGTTCAAACCCGGAACTCTCACAACTGGCTGCATCCGGGCCGTATGACTACTCGTTCTGGGTAGACGCAGGATCATTCAGGAACGAACATTTCTACGCTGGCTGGCCGGACGGCGCGCGTGTGGATGAGGTCTTTGAAGAAGGGAGTCGAGTCAGTGGATTGCACAAGGAGGAGTTAATCTTTTTTCCTATCTGCGAGGTACCTGCACCAGGTTGGAGGTGGTGGCGGGAGAGCGATGGTCCTGTTGATTTTGATTTCAGCGAAGGTGTGTAACCTGGCTATTCAGCTCTTGGGTTCGACTGATCTGCTGTTGTAGGTTCCTTTTTCGGAGGATCGACGTCGGCGATCGCATGGTACGCATCAACTTTCTACGCCCAACATAACAAGTACCTCTCGGATGGGCACTTTGTTGGAAAAGACCAAACTCTCATCAACGCCATCATGTTCCTTCATGCAAAGAAGTTCATCGGCGTCTGGTCAGAGCAACCTGTGATGGCCACCCATCCTCCGTCGAATGAATCGCCGCCCTCCCCTGACTCTTCGCAGCTTCACCTGCCGTTGTTGTCTACGCTACCAACACAGATCTTTGTCCCCCCACAATCCCTCACTCCTAGTTACTGCGGCCAGCAATGGTACTACTACGAATTCTTCCTCTCATCCACCCATGAGCGGTCCAAGATGCTACGCCTGTGGTCTCAGGTCCTGGACGCAAGAGGCAAAGAGAAGCCATGGTGGAGGCGGGGCTGGTGGTTACCTTGGCGAATGCTGGGTAGCATGGGTACTGAGCAGGAGATATGGGAAAGGCCGGTCGATGGGAGTGTCTGTAGACTGCGGGAGGTGGTGAGTGTTGAGGGAATCTTGATGGTTCAGTTTGGAGTTGGGTGGGTACCTAGGCGGATGGCGTGAGCGTCCCCTGCGGCGTTAGCGGAAGTGCATGTCCCACACGCATCATCCAAGCATCCATCAATGTTTTCAGTTTCCAGCATCCAGACCCCTTCGCTTTAGCTCCCTAGCATTATCCCCATCATCGTCCTCACGAATCATTCGTCCTTCCATCACACCAGACGGCACTGCACATTAAGATCATATCCCCCGCACGCATAGAGAAGTCGATCCGACGAAAATAATCATTGTATCACCATGCCCATTTCCCTCCCCCTTACGGTACAGGGCTTCGTCCTTAAGTACTTTGTACATACATATACCTATGAGCTATGGTCGTTGCCCGTAGTTTTTAAATATTAAGCCTTATTTCATCCTAATCGTCCTTTCTGTTACGATGCCACAATATATTGCAGATCCTCGCCAGCAGAGTTATGCGGCTGGGAGACATCGTTTGAGTAGAGAAGAGCGACGGGCTTGCTTCAGGCATATGAGCAGACAGCTGGTGAAATGGTGGGTAGATTTCGGGCACGTCACTCTTCGCTATGATAACTCAAGTCGTATGGATGTTTTGTGAAGGTGATTGGGTTCTCTGAAGCCGCGCTCGAGGCGTTGCTTGTAGCGGTTCACGCTCTCCGAGAGGTGCGGCATTCACTAATTGTGCTTCACATCGGATATTAATATCATTAATTCTTCATCGACTGCCTTCATAGAAATTACTAGCAGCCGAGAACCAACCAATCAGGGTAGAGATCGTTCAGCCCTCTGAACAGTCTCTTCCTCCTAAGAAGGAGACAGCTGGCTCGCCTTCGGAACCTGGGAATGAATTAGTCCCTACAGGAGTCTCGCATTTGATTTCCTAGGTCTTCGACTGAGTGTCGCCGTGTAGTGCATGCTACGACGTCCGATGTGACAGTGATATGTAACAGTGATTTGGAGCCATACATGCCTTTCAAGCTTTGATTCAACTTGTAAGCTACAAAGCCGACACACATGATTAAGTACTCGGAATCAAATTGAGAGAGACCGCCTCACAATCTATGTAGCAGGTCCGCTCAGAGAAATAGGAGGGACTCCTGTCAAAGTATTGATGCGTGCTTAGGCCGAGATGCCCGAACCACCATTGCGTCCGAGCGCCGCGGCAGCAAATGCTGACCATCCTCCTCGAATGGTGTCGAGAGGCAGGAATATGGCTAGATCCTCGCGTCGAACTTCGATCTTCAGACACGGGAATTGGTGCATATACCAAACACAGCTTCATCCCAAGTTCAACTGTTGGTCAGTCTCGGACCAGCGTTCCCCCATTTTTCGTCTTCTGAACTGGCCTCAGTTGCCTATATTCCCAAGACCTCAGTCCTCTCAGCCAAATCAACTCACATCAGCGATAAGCTCCCTTGGGATGCATGTTTCACGCATGGGCTCGGAGCCCAGCTGATCCTGTCACTCGCTCTCTGCGCCGAACAGTGCGTGTGCATTCTCTCGGACGATTGCATTTTATGGATGATAGATGCCTGCGTCAGTCAGAATGAGAGGTACCGAATCCCGATGGCATGGATACCTTGAATCTCTACCCCGTCGCGTCGAGCTGCCTCTTTTGTGGGACAGCACGGTCGATGATCAAGATGACGCTGATTCGGCGATGGATTGGTTGGTGGGCACGGAGGTTGAGAAAGAGCTATACGCAGTCGGCGAGGATGGTGCGCGCATTCTGCGCTTGGTGCGTCGAGTCAGTATGTTTTAGTACCCATTAACCTCGCTCCTTTGGAATAGGACGCCATCAAGCAATTCTATACCAATATTGCTGAATCCATCTTGAGAGGAACGGCAACTCAAGGATCCCTCGAGCCCAATCTCAACGAATTCCTACACGCGTTCTCCTTGGTCTCATCCAGGGCTTTCGTCGTAGATGCGTACCATGGCCTATCGATGGTCCCGATTGCTGACGCGTGAGTCCGGCCTTCTCCTTCCGCTCCCAGCCCACCCTCTGACCCACTCCAAGTTTCAACCACGCGCAAGACAACCACGTCCACATCGAGGTTGGTCTCACATCAATGCTCTGATGGGCACGAACGTAATGAGTGCTAAGATCGTCTTGAGACAGATTTTGATGTGTGTCCATCGTGTGGGGCGCTCTACGAATGCCCCCATGATGACAATGACCATCTCCCCCTCATAGGACGACCGCGGAGTGACCCAAATAGCTCACATCACCCCGACCGAGATTCCTGCTACGAAATGGTGACCAGCGCTGCCATTCCTCCTGAGTCGGAGATATTCAATACGTATGGAGAGATGCTCAGCAACGCGCAGCTATTGGGCCGATACGGATTCCTTCTTGACGCCAACGACAACGACTGTGTAACGTGGACTTTTGACGATCTGAGGGCAGCCTGGCATTCACCTGTGAACCATCTCGCGGCTGCTCTGGATCGGATCACCCAATCCCTAAACTCGGACGTCACATTTGGTAAAAGATGTGATGAATCCAACCTTGTGTACTTCAATTCCACCCAAGATCTGCACTCGAACATGTTCCGCATCAATGGAGATGGTAAGATATCGCACCAGCTGTGGTTATTCTTTGTTTGCGCCAACGGAAGTCCCCCTTCCATCGTCGCCAGCCTGTTGGATAACCAGCTGCGGACTGAGATGGGGCAAGACTGCGAAACAATTTTTGTGTCGGTGCTTGATAAGATCGCGAGAGATGTCTCGTCCCTCTGCCTGTTACGCAGATCAAGCCTCAGGAAGCTTTCGGAGCTTCCAACAGGTGCTGATGTTGGAGCACTCCTGGATGTACGTTCATGTCCCAAGTCGTCCCTTTTGGTATGTCTAACTCGTGCTCGCAATAGGAGTTGCCTGAAAACATGCCTATGACGAAGCTGGCAGTCACGTACCTACTCACTGAGTTGTCTATTCTAGAGTGTTGCTCGTCGGTCTGGAATGAGTTTCAGGACTCGCTAGAATCAGCAGATCAATAATACCGGCCCCTGTAACTGCTAGAACATAATCATGTATGATGCTTGTATGGCTCGATTTTGTTGTGCGGACATTATGACTGATTCGAATGTGTTTGTTTTCCGCCGCTTTCCCTTATTCCTCACACAAGCCATCGTGATGATCCCTACCAACCTTGATATTCCAAGTGGTGCTCGCTGTTAGAATAAAGTCTCATGGCAAGGTTGTCGCAGTTGCCAATGCACCCGTGGACGCTCGAGTGTACGTGGCTTATTATGCGGCCTCCTATCCCAACCCCTGAATGTGCTTGCGCAGTTGCACAAAACGTTTGAGGTCGTGGTCGAGTCGTGGCCGCAGTCCAAATTCGCTGCTTACCGATTCGATTGGTCTGTCTCTGGGAAGCTTAAAATGAACATTCCACTGTCCTCAGGAATGCACGGATAACACGTTAAACTTCATCAGAAATCCCTCTTTCACTAAACCTACTTGCAAATGGATCGTCTTCTGTGGTTCCTCGCTGGCGCATGGGTGGCTACCCGGTGGTTGAATGGCCGGCCTAGGCTACAAGAGCGATTCTACGAAGCTACCGGTGGTGCCTCCTTCCAGGAACAGCATGGTCCACTTGGAAGGTTCAATTCAGGCAGAGAATGGGAGGGACGTCGGGCTCGTTTCAGGGAGATGAGCAGGCATGCAGGCGAAGCGGTAAGTTTCTTACGTATCAGTCGTGCGTGATGGGAACTCAACAGCGTGGATTCAACCCTTCGAAAAGATGATTGGAGTCTCTGAAGCTACACTCGAGGCCCTCCTTGTGGTAGTCCAAGCCCTTCGAGAGGTGAGGCTCTGGTAGTCCTTTATAGTCCTTCAAGAGAGAGCTAACAGCCTTTGATCGAAATTTCTCAAAGAAATTGGCCGAGAACCAAGGAATGAGGGCAGAAAACATGCAACCCTTGTCCAGTCTCCCGCCAACTGAGATGACCGACCCGGCTTCGGGTCTCCAGAAGAAAGAGGTGCTTGAGGAGAAGCATCTTCAAGTTCCAGATAATTAGTGTTACACCCACCACTCAGCGCATGTTACTTTGATAGTTGGTATCAAATGTAACGTAACAATATTTTAGGAACTTAAACCCGCTATGAACCTCGCAACACGCATGCGACACAAAGGCTAGAAAGGAGCTGATTACCGGATTTCTCGGCTTCGGAATGGTCCACTTAAGCTGGTTGTCAGCCATCACTGGCTTTCACCCACGTATTTGTTCCCAACCGCCATATACCTCCAACGCTCGCCTTTAACATGGAGGCTTGCTTTGACAGCAAAACGAATGTCTTGAATGCCCACATCTGTTTGACGTACGACGACTCGATACTCTATAATGTGAAGTCAACTTCAGGCTTCCGAGGATCTCGTATGGCGCTGCTGGAAGACGCGGACCCCAAAGGTCATCGGAGCGATCACTGGAAGGTGAAGGTGCTCGAGGTGCATGGACATCGTAAGCCTCTCTCCGAGGTTAAGCGAGGATAGTGCCAAGGACTGGCAATGGGGAAAGAGCGGGAAGGATTACGAAGTCCACTTTGACAAAGATGAGGGGGGGTACGTCTAATCCTGTCTACCATACTACCCCACGATGATATATAGGTAACTCTACATCATGGGATGAGCATCGTCGGACGATTCGTGGTGCCACTACGCCCTCACCTGTTCACGAAATCCAAACCGCCTATGATTCACTTGACACGGACTGCCCTGGAAGCCGACGAAGTTTTCACGATTTTAGTTTTGACAAATTGCTAGTCCAGAAGGCAGGGTTGAACGGTGAGATGGATCTTCTCAGATATACCCTGAACTAAGTTGGCCTCGTCAATCAGAGTAGCGGGCCGGCAGAGGGTCTCATATGTGGGTGGTAGGCAGACTTGTGAGATCGTCAATCAGTAGCGTAGCGATACACTGGACTTCATAAACCATGTCACAACTCTATCCACTTAATATGCTACTATATCGAACCTCCTGACTCGATATCCTTCAAACCCCTTTCGGCCCCTGTCATAAGCGCCTGAGCTCCCGAGCGTTTGAGCCCCCGACATGGCCCATGTCGGCCAACACTCTCTGTTGTGTATCGAATCGCATCCTTCTAACTCTAGGATAATATAGCAATATGCTGCTACAGTAGGGACCGCCGAAATTAAGCCATAAAACTATCTCTTAAACACGAGTCAAACCCGAAATGACCTGTTTCGCTGGGACTTTATTCATACCTCATTGGCGCGCTGTTGCTCGTCTGAGCGCAGTATCTACAGTATTATGAAGTCGCTCTGAGTAAATACTCTCTTTGGAAATCAACGGGCAATTGAAATATCCTAGGAGAGCTATTTATACGTTGCAACAATCTATGTTCGAGATCTCTACAAGAAGGCTTCTGACTGCGATCATGGTATCATCACGCCAAACTGCTCCCCTCTGTGACTATGAGCCAGACTATTAAGGATGACCTCTAAGAATCGTAGCTTATAAGTGTATGTACCCCTACGTGCGAGAGAATGTACTGTCACACAGACATCCCCACTCAGGCTGTTTGCCCCTATCGACTCCTGTATCCCTTGTAATCGATCAAATAAGACTCCTTAGTCACAGCCCACGGGACGGGCTTTGGGAAATTTCTGCAGCAGGACTGTGGGATGTGGAGGGGATCTTCAACCTTTGATGTCTGCACCTTTCTCTATCGCAGCATCCGCAAGGTTAAACCGCTCAACCGTATCCTAAAAAATCTCTAGCCTCGCGGATAGGACGTATTCGTCTTCCCTTCACCTCAAGAACCTTCTCACCCAATTTTCAGATTAATTTAATCTCTCTGTGAACCCTACAGCTGACGTGCGTTAGGTCCTTCGAAATTCAGACCCTACAAAGGGATGGATGTAGTTGGCGAGCAGCTGGCCTCGCCAACTACATCCGTCCCTTTGTCATTGTGAATTTTCAGCCACCCTACCCGTAGATCTCAAGCCACCGTTCCCATGATCTTCGACCATTTTGAGACAGTCTTCTACACTTTCCCACTATGTCCCCTTCCGACATAGTACTCTTCGCGGAAAACTCGAACAAAGCCTCGTTCAATACACGCCGCGAATTGGAAGATACTTCGCAAACATTTATTCTTTGCCGAAGCACTAATTCGGGAATGCTACTCATGTTGGCCTCGAGCCTGAGGTCGTCACCCTTCTATGTCATACAGCTTAACTGCTTCCCGCGCAATTCATTCTACATACCGCTTACCACCATATATCAAGAGCTACGACAGCTTTTCTTCCTTCATCACCTCAATATGCCCTCCACTGTTCAGGTTGCCCTGCCACGCTGGCTTCAGGACTACGCTCCTCCGATCCCTTTCGTCAACGTTCACTACCAACGAACCCGACAAGAATCCTGTGCATGGACGCGTCAATATAACTTTTTCCCCGACGAAAAGCAGACCGCCTACGAGAATGAGAATTCCGAGCTACTCGCGTCTCTCTCGCATCCTTATTTCGAATATGAAGTACTTCGACTCTCCTGCGATCTCACGAATATCCTCTTTGTAGTGGACGTAACCACGGATCACCAATGTCTTGCCGATGCTGAAGAGACGTGTAATTTCGTACTCGTGGCTTCTCGCGATCCATTGGAACCTCCCAACTCCAAATTCTCCCTGGCTATGGCCGAGTATAATATCTCTGGTCGTACACATGAGCCGACGTGCTAACCAGTTCTCAATAGCTTCATGAACCGCTACGACCGCTTAGCCAGGCCTAACTCAAGAGAAAGGCTATTGTCGCACCTCGAAGCATATTTAGAGACCGTTGTCACCCAAGCTTGGCTTCGAGAACAGGGGAAGACCATAGACTCGGTCGACTCCTTCCGCATAGAGCGGCGGGATAATTCAGCTATTAAACTATGCTTCGACATCCTTGAACTTGGCCTCGGAATCGACTTACCCCAGGCGGTGTACGATACGAAGGAGTTCGTAGACGTCTATCTCGCTGCGGTCGATCTCGTCTGGTTATCCAATGTGCGTGCTTCGCTGATCGAAAATGATGCTCATTGTAATGCGTAGCCGCCGGTAGGAGGTCTATTCCTACTGCATGGAGAAGTCCATTGGCCATCGCGAGTATAACGTCATCTCCATATACATGAAACAACATGGGATGGACCTACAAGGAGCATTCAATCATGCCGATAGGGAATTCCGCAGGATATGGGCTCAGCTTCAAGACGATAGAAGACGCTTGCCGTCCTTTGGCACTGATGTCGATGCGGACATCGAGTGCTTTTTCGATGGCCTAATCCAGTGGATTGAAGGAATGTTGCAGTAGGCGTCTGATATCGCTGGCTTTGAGGTCTTTGTTGTCTCATCATCGTCCTTTGTAGCTGGAGCTTCGAGACACCGCGCTATTTCGGTGATCTCCGTTATGCCATACGTGCAAGCCACACTCTCGTCATCTGAATTTTATATTTAGTTATTTAGATGGGAAAATAGTTCCCCATGTATCATCACCCATCCAACCCTGCTCGCGATTGGAAAGGACCTACCACGAGGCTATGGACGCAACATATCATCAGAATAACTAACTAGAGGTCGTCCATGTCAGCAATCTATATGGTTGTAGGGGCGGCGTAGCGCGCTGGGTATTAAGAAAGGAGATACGAGTTAGACTGTGGTACTCGCTCGCTCTAAGGCAGAGGTTTCCGAATACCATTCTCTAATCAAGGCAGCCCTCTTCTCATCACGGCAGACAACTCTGCACGTGTAGGGCTTCGGCGTGAGCTGTATACCAGGCTATTCGGAAGAACGTGTAAGCGATGATGAAAGCGGTCCAAGAGCGGTCAAAACATGCCTGAAAGAACCTATCGAAGCCAATACCCCCTGTTCCGGACTCATCCTTGGAGAAACTGAATGCCCAGAGGAGATTCATAGCATTAAGGGCCTAGTCAAGGGTGAGAGTGGATTGTGATCAAGGACAGAGGTAAACAAAGAACCGCTTACAACAGTTCGAGTCGCCATAACTATACCAGGACAAATACGCTACGTCAATCTGTTTAGTGCGAGCACTAGTGAGAGGAACAACGGGTATCTTACCCTGCCAGCTCCAAAGGGAAGGCTATCACGCAGACCTTCTGTATCGACGGAGATATCCACCCGAGTGCCGAATTCTGATTTGAGGAAACGTTCTGGTCTGAATGAATCTGGATCGTCGAAGAGGTCTGGATAAAACGTGGGTGACAACGCGTTGGGTGGAAGATGCGGCAAACTCACCTGGATTGTGGTAGATGCCCCCTATGAGCGAACGTGGAATCGGTGAGGATTTGTTTGCGCGTGAGTGAAGAAAACCTTACAAGTATTGGGCAGGATGATCGATCCCTTCGGAAGTAGATAGTCTTTGTACTAATAACCCATTTCAGCAATCTGGATTCGGGTGACGAGGCGTTACATACCATGACATCCTGAGAGGCGACATGTGCGAAAGACAAAGGAAGAGTAGGCATAAACCGGTGCAGCTGAGAGGGTGCGTAATTATAACAAATTGAGCCTGGGTCTGCATGTCAGAGACGAATACGTACCTCTTTGATCAAAGCGTTGAGATAGGGTAGACTCTCTATATCGTCGAATTTCGGTAGTCGATCGCCCCCTACAACTCTATCAAGTTCGGCCTGAGCTTCCTTCTGGCTTTCAGGGTTGTTGACGAGGGCCAGGACCAAAGTAAGAAGAAAGTCTGTGGAGGTCTGCGCGCCTCCGTCGGTCATAGTCGTGCCCAAAGCCCTAATGAAGGTGGTATGAATGGCGTGATGACGCGCCATGAAAGTGACATACTTGATCTCCTCCCTAGTCATGTTGAGCTCGTCTCTACTCCGTATCACTCGTCCCAGGTACGAGTCGGTGTCAATGCCAGACAGGGCTTTTCGTTCACACTCATCGAATAATCCGTCGAAGAGTTTTCTGCGCAGTAAACTAGCCCGACGAATAAGGCCTTTCCAAGGCGCCCACCGCTCCGGAACATACTTCAAGAATGGCAAGAAGTCGACCGGAGGATGGGCAGTTGAATCCAGGGCGCCACTGAATAGAGCGACTGCATTAAATATATCCTCCGCTTCCGAGCCTTCATATGTCGGTAGACGTTTCCCATAGAGGAGTTTGGTGATGACTGAGGCGACCGTTCGCTTGGTATGAGTATAGAATTTCTACGAAATCCGCAATCTTCAATATCCTTGCGCTGGTGAAAAATAGGAACTCACTTCAGGTGATTCGAGAATATCGTTCAGATACTGGGAAAGTTCGGTTTCCTGTGTTGGCCAGTAGGACTCTAGCGCGCTATTGTTCATGAATGTTTGCATAGCTTTACGCGAAGCCTTCCAGACGTGGCTATCTGAACAGGGTCTAAGCAAACGATACGTCCAAGTGAAAATGTAGTACATACCCAGGTTATCCAAGACCATATAGATATTCTCGATTTGTCTGCCCATATAGGGTGCGAGTCGATCTCCTGTTTTTGATCCTTGCTTATCCAAGACCTCCTTGATCGCCTTGGGACTATTCAGCAGGACGATTGTCGCAGTGACAGCCTTGAGCTACGCAATCCGTATTAACAAGCGATTAACAAGCGAAATAAGAGCGAAATCGACAAGTACGCACCGAGAATATTTCGCCATGCTCCTTCCCCCAGCTCGCAAATCTATGAGCGAACGGGAGGTCAGATTAAGATGATCAAGTAAGCAACAAAGCTGAGGAGTCACTTGAGATGAGGAAAAGACGTCGGAATTTGCATCACATTGCCGACGAAGAACTTCGTTGGCGGACCTGGAGGAAGGCCTCTTTCTCGGTGACCTATGCGCCATGGTTTGTATATGATGAGAAGTGAGGCTACAATGGAAACGAGCGCGAGTGGGATAGATATCATAATGGGAAGAGAGAATGGGAGGTAAAATTAGATCCGCTTGACTCGGTGATTGCAATATAGGGAGGAGAAACGCTGTTATAGCAGATGACTCTGATCAAGGGCACCCAGTCACAAGGAAACAACCCGAACAGGCTTCCTCAGCGTGGAAAGCATCATGAGAAAGGAAGCAGCCCTAGATACTGCAGTTGTAAACCGGCCCAACACAAAAAGTCCCGAAATCGTCTTGTTTTTCCTCGGACTACACTCGTAGAATACAACGTGAACAAAGACAGCACAGGCGAAGCGTAAGGAGATGCTATAAGAGTTGTGAAGAAGCAGCCCGTGCGAGTTGAAGAGGCTAAGCAGCTTTTTGGTTGGAGATGAGTAGCGTCGACAGCTGGGCGCTTCTAGATGTCGGAGTGGGAGGTAGAGTGGATATACCTCAGGCTCTATATACCTTCGAACGGCGAGAGTCCAACTAGGGCGAGTTCAAAGTTGGAGGGTTTTTCTATTTGTGCGACTGGTCCAGTAGATGTCAACATGGAGTAAAGGGGCCGAAGCCGGTCCGCATTGGAACATGGAAGATGTGCGACCCACAACGAGGGTGGCGTGTCAAATTGGACGACGAGTTACCTCATGAGATCGCTAGCTTGATTATGGTTGATAAGAGGGTGGTTGAGTGGCTAATGTGATGTGAGACGCGTTCCCACCCCAATCATCAGAGTAAATTGGCGTTCTACCCATGATGGTGGAATCATTGCGCAGCCGTCTATTTTGAGCGTGGACATTGATCGGACAAGGCGTGGGTAGGACTTTGGAAAGTTGCTGTGGAGCTGACATGATGGTGTAAGGCTGGATAGAGCCCGTTGTAGAGTCTTCGTCGAGGGCTATCACGGCGAAGTTAGTTAGGTATTGGGTACGAGGCATGGAACAGAGTCAACGTTGCATACCTGAGTCCGAAGCATAGTTGTTCAAAGCAACGTTTGCCCCGGACGTGCGCTCACGCCCCCGGCGTGTAAATAGGTATAATAGAAGCAGACATAACGCTCCTCCAAACGTTCCACTGAAGGCCCCCGCTACCACAATATTTCGACTTGATACATTAACGCTGGCATTTGGGAGCGGTAACGAGGCTGTCGTACTTGATCTAAGATGAATTTCCTGCGTCAAAATTTTAGCCTCACAGGATAGTGAAGCTTACGCAGTTGGATTAAGTGCAGATGAAGATGTGCTATGAGGGAGATCATCCCGATGGATAGCAAATATATTTTATAGGCTAAACGTGCTTACCTTAAGTCCGTGGTATGGGTACGAGTGGATTCATGGTGCGCAGGAAACGAAGGCCTAGCTGGGGGCATTGACGCAATAATGATAAGAGCATGTGAGAAGACGACCAAGCATTGTTATATAGATATAGACCCCCAGACGCTCCGCAGACAGACTTTGATCTGGGTGGGGAAAATCTACTTTTGAATCATTCTATATTAGCCATGGGGTGGAGTAATCAGGTAAATGAGAGATTGCATACCCAGTGATTGCTTTCTCAAGAGCCGGAACTAGGACTCATACCGGTAACGACCGCTGGGTTTCCGTTTCATGATAGGTTCAAGACACGGGCCGTCAGAGAGATTACTGGTAAGCATTTTCTCTTATTTACTGGAGTGATATCATCAGCGAAATCAAAGACAGCATGAGCCGTGTGCGTCCACGGCAACCAAGAAGGGAAGAGCAACTGCATACCGCGGGAACTTTTGTTAGCAACCCTGACTCCCTCGGCTTGACATTGCAAGGGCGCTACCCAGTTCAACCGTCTTTCTCACCATCCTCCTCGCACATCCAAGTCCTACGGTATGATTGTTATACGTTAACCGTTACAGAACCAAGTCCTTGCTCGGTTCCATGTCGCGGAAACCCTACCATGATCATCAGTGCCTCTTGTCGATTCATTGATGCTATAGATGATCATCTTGACCGTTGCTTGGGATGGGCTCTTTTTGGCGCTTCGCCCATCCTGGGGCGCAACATAGGATGTGTCTGGAATATATCTTCATGGGTCAAATGTCGCCGTTTCGCATGCCAATACGGTGGGTACCATTCCGAGTTTCCTTTTGTAAACTCACTGCCTCTTTGCCACCGTATAATCATGATATATCACTCCGATGACACCTCCAGTTCGATAATTTGTTGATCGCCTTCGTTGACAGACACAAATGCCGTGTTCAGATCAATTTGAGATTAAGGTTTATGTAGGAGCTGTTCCTTTCTCCGTGGCTACAAATACGCGGGTCTCGTTTGTCTTTGCATAAGGGTTTTATTTTCACTTTCTATGATCTCCGTGTTTGTTCAGCGCGGCTGGCTGCCATTCCGCGAGTCGTTCACCATCGACCCTTCACTCGCAATACAATCCTTAGCGGAGTGCATTGAAGAAACGAATGGTACCGCACCTGGTAAACCACTTATCTCCGCTTGTCACTGTTTGCTTTGTTGATCCCTCTGCTAGGCAAACAGTTACTCCTACTTGATGGTGCTCAGATAACAGATCCTTCGCTCATTGTAGAAGGGGTCACAGTGATATATTTTCATATTGAACAAGTCACCTTTGAAACTCCGGATGGACAGTCCTGTACCCTTGACGTTCCTCTGGACTCTCCCATCAACGACATCGTAGAGGAGCTACGCAAGACGGAAGTGGGCAAACTGTGTACCTCATTCTGCAGCTATCATTCATCGTTCTAAACTAATCCCTGATCTACAGACGATGGGTACATGATCATCCCTTTTCATGGCGAAGAGCGTATAAGAGGTCATCAGACCTTGGCTTCCCGTGGGATCAACGGTCCGTGTAACATTCTGCTGGTACAGGGACCAAGTCTTGGGCGGTCATTCCTTAGTGTCCCCAACATCCCCGTCATCGAACGCGTGATCAACCGCTGGTGTAAGCGCGACCTCAATATCACGAATGTTGCAGCGGAGGTTACAGTTTGCAGAGCCTGGAGTGGACAAATGGAGGCATGAAACGTCCCCCCTCCTACTAACGTCTTTGTCTGACAATAATTAGAACCCGTGGAAGGGACTTGCTCTTGAAGAAGGTGCCACGGTCTTCATCTTGTACATGCTCACGCTGGACTGGTGCTACGGCCGCATCGGTCAAAAGGGTCCAGAAGGCTTCTTTCCTAGAGCATGCGTGCAGATAATAAAGTAGGTGATTTTCTCTGTATGCGCTGTCCAGTCAATTAATCGCGAAAAAACAGTGTTATAAGATCTGAGGTCTATCTCGGTGAGGATAGTGACCTCCCATTCCCTTCCGACGTCCCTTTCAGTCCCGTGTCGCACGAAGTTGCCGACTCTGCACAGGAGTCCCCCGCAGAGGGTCAGTAGCCCTCATCTTTGCATTGCCTTCCTTAAATAACCGAATGGCAGAAGTGCTTGTGTTACCTAGGTTTCTGCTCGCTGACAAAGGGGATAGCTTTATCATGATAGAGCTCACGGTGCAGCCGTTGTCCTTTCCCGGTGGTTCCTCGCGAATAGACGTGGTCATCAAATCCTGTCCTGTTCCTCCCCGACGCATCACTTCCCTCGTCCTTGAACTCACCTTCAGGGGAAACCAAGTATTGGATGCATCTCCGAAGAAGCTTCGTGGTCCACAGACCGAGACTACCACAGAGAATCTTAGCCGAGGCGCTGCGGCTCTGACGGCTGGTGGCTCATTCTCAGCGGCAAACGTCTCTTTTACGCTGACGCATGAGAGTGCCCGAAAGACCGAGAGCACGCGAAAAACCCAAGAAGAAATTGATGGCGTAACTCTTGGCCACGCTGTCCGCTGGACACTGAAAGAAGACGTCGGCGAGGGCGGTCGTAACGGCATCCCTGAGCAGACACTTTCAGCTTGGCTGCACTACCAGCCACGTCTTGTCGAATATCATTGCTTGGTCTCTCACGCTGACAACCTGAATCGACTGGTCTCCAAGACCAAAATTATAGACGGACATCACCGTTTCCACGTTAATTGGTCTTAAACGCTTCGATACTATACCTAGTGGTTTCAAGGGTTCTATACTTACTATTACTATGGTCCCCTAATGGCTTTATTTATGCTCGGCTTACGGAATAGGTCCGTCTTCACCAATTCGCGATGATGCCGCAAAAATACATGATATCAATCGTGAATCTTGAATCTTGAAGCTTGAAGACTTACCTAAACTGCTGTTGTGTTTCTTATTCCATTGTCATTGTCATAGAAGCGGATTCCATCGGCAAGTGTGTAACTAATCTATCACACGATCAGGTATTCGAACTTGCCCTACGGTGTCATCAATTCATCTAGGTTCCTGACAAGCTTACTATCCCGGCGCTCCGTCTTATCCACACCACTTACTTGGGTGGATGCTTCAGTGGCGTTAGACGTGTTTTCTGGTTCATTTGACTACCGCCTTCAACTGCCCTTAACGGGAAGCAAGATAAGTCTCTGCCCTAGCCCTCCTTTACCGTTCATTTCGGGCATCAGAGCCTCATGCCAGCACATTCAGGGTCCTTCCTTCTAGCGGCCACACTGACTTACCTCTGAGATTGATTTTCCCTGTGATTCGGGTGCTCGCCAGCCACCCATTTCATCCTTGAAGCTCGCATCCACCAAGCCACTTCCCTTCCAATCATCGTGTGGAGGTATTCGGTGTGTTCAAGTCGCAAGTCTGATGACTGATCTCGACGTGAGCTAGTGTGAAGTAGACTTGACCGCCAATAGCTACGGAGGGTATCCATGGAGTTGTGGGAGTTCACATTCTGAAACCCATTATCCCCAATATGACCGCTTATCCCGTTCAGGGATCGTCAGGTACTCATCCTAATTCGTTCTTCGCGCCAGGTCGATCACACTACGTCCATAGAATTCTGTCGGGATCTATCATGTTTATCACTACTCTGATACAATAGAACGTAAGTACCCTTCCACCATCTCACCATGAATTGGTTTCACTCAAGGCGCTGGGGTAATCGGGCTTGCACAAATGTGATGCTTTTCAAGTCCAGCACGAAATCGTCGCATATCCAATAGTTGTGCAGCGATAACGACGCTACCATCCTTGAAGGATCGTAACTCCAAGAAATTCCTTTCCCCTGGGCAAAATCGTCCACATATAAAGGTCAGTAAATCTAATCCACCTTATCCACCATCTCAGCATGTGCAGCCCATCTTTCCAAGTCACTCTCCCCAACTTCCTGTCCTACTGTCCAACGAAACCGAAGACCAACGAGCATTACCTCGACGTCCGCGCGGCTTCGGTAGCTTCCATCAGAGGCTTCGATCTGTTCTCAGAGACTCGTCAGGCAAAGTTCGAAACAAACGACTTCGAGTATTTCACCGCCATTTCCCATACGTACGCCGATCACGAAGGCCTTCGACTCTGTTCAGACAACATCAACTTGCTGTATGTCAACGACACGATTACCGACCACCAAGGATTCAAGGACTCCCAGGCGACGTGTGCGGTGCTGTGGAACACATTCAACAACCCTACGGAACACAATGGGTCCAATTACGCGAAATTTGTGGCAGAGTAAGTTTTGCCTTCACTTTTGCGGCTCGGGCCTTAATAATGATGTCCCTCGATCAGCTTTTCCATCCGCTATAATAAGGCTGCTGGTCCGAAATCTAGGGCCCGGTTCGCAGCTCATCTCGAATCCTATTTGAAGACCATGGAAACGGAAGTCAGAAACCGCGAGCTGCATTGTACCTTGGGCATGGACCAATACCTCATTCAACGCCGGTACAATTCCGCCACGATGCAGTGTTTCGACTTGGTGGAGTTGGCGCTCGGAATCGACCTCCCCGACGAGGTCTACGAGAATAAGGAGTTTCTGACCGCGTATACGGCTACAGTGGACATGGTTTGGCTCGGAAATGTAGGCTGCCCTCTCCTCCTCCTTCCAATGTCACCCTGACCTTGGTATTTTAGGATATTTGCTCTTATCGCATGGAACGAAGCCTCGGTCATAGCGAACACAACGTTATCACCGTTTATATGAGAGCGCTAGACTTGGATATACAGGCTGCATTTGATCACGGAGGGGCGGAGTTCCACAAACTCTGGAAGTTGTTTGAAGTTTCCACGCGTCGTGTTCCCTCGTTCGGAGTGGCTTTGGACCCTGACATTCACCGCTTCCTGGATGCATGTTTGGAATGGGTTATTGGAATGATCCAGTACGTTTCCCCATGTTCTTTGTTTCAAATGAGTGGCCCGATACCCCCGCTAACAATAATTGCAGTTGGAATTACGAGACTCCTCGGTACTTTGGGGACCAACGAGAGACTGTCCGTAGTACTAATTTGCTCACCCTCTGAGGCTAGATGCCACGTTAGGCCGATAGCGTGGTGTTAACATCACTGTAGACTCCTATTTAGATGATATTTAGCCTTGGTTTAGAGTCGCTTGAGCTGCGGGCTTGTTCGCCCGTATCTTCGCTTAAAACATGGATACTCGAAACTGAGCTGCGAGTCGCTATTTGCATAGCACGGCGAAGGAACATCACCCACTTGGGTATCAACTCACTATCATTGACTAAATCTGTCGGTCTAGCCGAAGAAATGGCGCTAAAACCATTCCGAACCTTGAAGGTGGACGGTAAACTTGATAGCATGTTGCGGTTGGTATCCCATCCGAGTGGGCTGGAATGCTTGCAAGTGGACACTGGGTAAGTAAGGTCGTCCCTCGTCGCGTACTTCCAATGTTCATGTTGAGCCTTACCATATAGTCAGCAAGCAGTTCTTCCGGAACATTGAAATGATCCAAGAATCCCCCGTGGGACGCATCCGCTTGATCACTCGAGAAGATGCCCCCGATTCTACCATTGGACCTGCCGTGAAGAAAGTGCTTCGATACACTACCCAAGCTGAAATGGGTGGAGTATCGTATGACAAAGTGGAATGTATATGGACACTGTCATGGTAACACTTGCCAATTGTCATTGGTCCGGTGGCCAAATGGCGCTACACGCTGTGTAGAGGATTGGGACAACGGATGAGAGCTGATAAGAGAAGAAGGTGCAAATGATACAATACATCGCCCTCGTAAAATTATCCGGTTAATTTGAACGGCGTTCGCAGCTGAAACTATGAGGCCTTCGTCCCACAAGACGAGGGAGAGAACACCCATCCTATCAATCTGATGACACTCCAAGCACATACGAAAATGGGGTGGTGTCGGTTCTGGGTCAATTTTAGGTTGCTAATTCCCCCTGATATGTTCCCCTGTAACCAAACGACTTCGACGACGCATAATACTTTTGAAGTCTCATATCGGAATTTGCAACAGCTCTTGGCCTAATTGCACACTAACCCTCCGAGTTCTCGCGTGGGTGCGTGGAATTACTGGTCTATACCCTGTTACTTGCTCAACAACGAAGGAAACATGAACGAGGATACTTGGCCCGAGCAAATCATCAGAAATGACGCCTCTTCTCCTATGCTCCTATGTTTATCCCTATCTACCGCTTCCATTAGGGTCTTGACTTGTCTCGCCGCTAATCATCATGCTCGATCAAATTCCTGGAGAGCTCCTACATGCCATTTGCGACTTAGCTGGCGAATCAGATTACTCAACACTAGCCGCATTATCCACGACATCGCGCACCATCTCCATCCACTCTCAGCCACTGCTATACCGGGATATCTACTTCATCGAGGCGCCTGGAACGCCCCAGGATCATAACGATGTCGCGCCCAGAAAGGCTCTGTCTATTCATCGAATCCACCATTTTGGTGGGACAATGCTATCCAGCGAACATCTGGCTCGCTGCGTCATCGGGTTTGGCCTGGAGATAGATCGATACACGCAGCAAAGGCACGCCATCGTTGACCTCATCTTGCAGCGAACAGTGAATCTCGTAGATCTGAGAGTCGATTATTACGAGACCGACATGATCAGGAATTTACCAGCCTGCTTTGATGGCAAACCACCCTTCACCCTGCGTCGTTTCTCTTGGCTTGGTAATACTTATAGTGAAAATCGAGTCATGACCAACTTCCTCACCGCTCAGACCTCCCTTCGACATCTTGAACTTCGTTCCTTCCCCGCATCCTTCCCGGATACGGCTCTACCCCATCCCCGTATCCTTGGATTGGGTAGAAACATCACGCATCTGTACATCTACACCTTCCCTCCCTCCATCTCTCTGGGACAGGGTGCCGACGATGCATTCCGCTCGGTCAAGGTGTTTAAAGCCCACTGGTCCTGCCTTCATATAATGCAAGTGGCTTCGCGCATGTCCGGATTGGAATGTCTAGAAGCTGGTGGCGAATGGGTAAGAAAGTCATCTTTTTCACCGTTTGTACTCACCACACATGAGATCAGTTACTTCAAGAAATCGTCTCGGACCTCTATGTCCTCCAATCATCTCCAGTCCAGCGGATTCGGTTGATTCCGTCGGGCGATGTTTACGGACATGATGCTGAGCCGGTCATAGACGAGGTCCTCAAATGTTTAAAGAATTTGAGATGGGTGGAACGCCCTCTCCGATCTAGCGTTTTCAAGCGTCGTTATCGTGATTCCAGGGAGCTGATGGTTCGGTGGGCTGACTTGAGTTCAGCTTGGTTGGAAGACTGGGAAGACGGATACGAGTTCGTAAGGGAATGACAAGAACGTGCTATATAACCGAAACAGTGATAATCACAGAATAGCTGGATGAAGGGGGGCTAAGTAGACTCATATGTATGCGGATAAAAGCTGAGTGATGAAAGTCGTGACATTGACTACGCTGCGGAGATGGGGGCGCCGTACCTATCTTTGCATCGTTCGGTGGTTGTGAGTGCACAGCGATAATTTTCCTAGGGGGTCCTCAAATCCGTCCCTCGACAATTATATTGAGGGGTAAGGAATGATAATTACTTAGTCTCCAAGCCCCATGTCTCACGCTCCATCAAATATCACCGGGTATAAACGAATACTCAAATATTCTATATTTGTATACGACTGCCGAGTTGTACGGGAGAAAAGAGCCAAAGCTTGGAAGGAAGACGAATCTCAAGGAAGGACATACTCAACCACCACTGGTTACTTGCTTTATTCCTCGAATCTCCGCCCCGAGTTATTGGTACGGTTTACCTCGCAGATGTGGTTATCTAGGTATCGATGGTTTCGACAGGTGAGACGGTGCCAAAGACATCGGAAGGCTGGCATAGAGTACCTGACGGGTCCGCTACGATGGAAATTAGGTGGATCGAGCGAAGAGTAGGCGAGGAATTATGCGTAGACAGGAAGCCCCATTCTACTCGAGTACACGTGCCCAAACATCGCAGATGACTAGCCAGTGGGTTGAATGACAATAAGGAGAAAACGAATACATCCAAGAGGGACAGGAAGTTAGAAGTAAGGTTCGAAGTCCACGTGACCAACAGCAGCTTGATGAACGCCCGGAGATGGGAAATCGCATGAAGTTTCGTCTGGCGATGAGATTACTACTCGTGCCAACAAACGTTTTCTATTATCGACAAGAAAGGCATCGCAGTGACTTGGAAGTGGCATGGGATGCAGCGGGGCTGACACGCATCATTGAGCGCCCAGATGCCTCTAGAACTTCGAAACTTTCAGGACGTACGCATGACCTTTCAAGCTCAACGTCAACCTTCAAAAACACAAGACCAACAGGAAGAAAAGGTTTCGTCGGCTTGTGTGCCTGCATGAAGGTATGGTATCACATGGTACCGCTGCGTAGATAGAAGAGGCCAAGGGATGGATTCCTAGAGCCTAGAGGTTAGTTGGGAGAGATGCCGAACACTAAGACAAAAATACGACTTGGCAGGCATTTCGGTGCGGCCATCGACGTCATATATGACGAGGTATTGACCACCGCCGACCACCCCGACATTTTCCTTCCATTTTCGTCCAACGGAAGGGCGTAGGTTGAGGCCTAGGCTTCACTAGTGCCTTGCGCAACGACACGCGGCCGCTGGGATTGTAGGCGGGTTCCGTCAAGAAACATATTCTGGCACTGAAATGGACGTTGAAGTGGACTTACCACGCCATTCTCCCAGTCAAGATCTCCATCTCCTGTACGTTGAATGTGCGCGAATAGAGACTATGAAAGAAGATGACTGATACACATAGATTGTCTCAGGACGCGACATGGGTGGCATTCATCAAGACCCACCCACAAAGTCCTTCGGGTAGATCTAGTCAAAGGCGACGTTTTGCGATATCCAAGTCATACGCAGGTCTGTGATTGACCTGGCCTCGGTTTCAGTAAAGAGTGTATCACACGTGTATTTACGAAGACACTACTTCACCTTCAACCCAGTGATAAGCGACGTAACAAGATATTTTCTGTCGTCTAAGGTACAACGTCCCCAAGAACTAGGTTCCTCTTTAATCAGCGTGGTATGTATGTCGCCTAGATTGTCCGCTGTCATACAAAAGTGTCAGGAATGAGACCTATTGGCGGAGATGAGAAGTCAGATAATACGGCTTACAGGTGCGGATCTCCACTCCTTCTTGGCCGCTTTGATCCTATCTTCAAGCATCCGTTTACAGAGATTGCACGATAGATGCTCGATAAGTGGTCTGAACGATGAGTCGATCGACTGAGCGGGGAAATCTACAAGGCAATCGTAACCCTCAATTAGCGCCATCCGAGATCGAAATGGTTCAAGAACATACCTGGACCTGCAGTAAATATGATGAACGCGGCGACAAGAGCCCAGGCCCTCCGCAAGGCTAGCTGAGTATCCGACCTGCACATCGGGACAGGCGCATGCGCATCGGGTGGAACGCACACAGCTGCTCTCAGGGCGTCCAGTCGTCGTTTGTGTAGCCCTACTAATCGCGATAGGTATATCCCGCCAATCTTGTCCGCCAACACAAGAGAAAGCTCCAGTTGAGTGCTGGGACTTGTAGGGTCGTCAGGGGGGCATACATCCAATCCGTGAAGGAACTTTGAAGCGACCCGCGCGAGGGGTGAATAATCCATGGATGCGGCTATGGCGTACACCTCAACAGGATGTAGAGCCGCGTGTGGTGATACAAGGGTGAAGAGAAGTGATTCGTGGAGTTGTCGAGGTGGGAGGGTTGTTATATGTGCAGGAACTGCCGAAATTCCTAAAGCGGAACCCTGCATGAGTGACCTTACGTCGATTCCGTACGCGTCATGGCAGCGGTCAACGGCTTCGGCGATCGCAGCAAATGAGGGTGAATGTTGCTCGGGTGAGATATTGTACAAGATATGGAGGATGACATTCAGAACCGAGGATTGGTCAGGAAGGATAATGAGCTGCAGATGACCCGGATCGTCACTATCGCTGTCCCTCAGAAACTCACCCAAGTGATTATTGGTGGCGGGCCCGATCACTGAGGAATGCACATAGAAAAATACTGAGTCGGCAGAGAGAAGTACGAGGTCTGGCGGCAATGAGCCGCAATAACCGGCCGAGGGATGGAATGATGTCGAGATCGATATAACTACATCGTCAGCGTCAGGGAGAGGAGGTTCGGACGATGAAGCGTCGGCATAAGCTTCAGGAATGCGGCTGCTACTTTGTGGGCTCGTCACAAGGGCTATGGGAGGTGGTGTATAAGGTGTAGCCTAATCGCTCGACGTTGAAAACGATGTACCCGGATACAAAGTCAACAAAAAACTCACTGGTGGGGTGGGCATATGACTATCAGCACGCGACTTGTTACCCGCGTCGCCACTGTTCTCAATAGCTTGGGTGAACAGCATCTCTATGTCCATCTCGATATCTGATATTGGCGATAGCGCAGTCATCAGTGTCGTTAGTGAGGGAGGTAAGGGTGAAGATGGTGGCGGTAAAGGAAAAGGCTGGAACGATTAGACGATCCGTTCATTCTAGGGACGTTATTTATGGCCCGCCACTACCGCAACACGATCAAACAACCTACCTTCTGACCCAGCCTCGAGTCGCATGTAGCACATTCCATCTCAACTTGTCGATTGTACCTGCATAGCCCGAAGCGGAGTATTTCACACAGCCCAGCAGATTCGCTTGCGCAGTATCCGCGACAGACCATGGGGACCGTGTGTGAAATCCAACACCTGCCGACTGTGTTTTATACATGCCGGCACCGTGGAACAAGCGTTCGACATGGATCTCGTCGGTGAATTCTTTTCTGAGGGAGCGCATCACCACGATCACACAACTGAAGCTGTGTTTCTGAAAAAGGGCAACAAGGACAAGGCGTAGTTTAAGGAAACGATAGGTCCAGCGAAAGGCCGCTGTCGGGGAAGGTGAAAGAATTGCCTGAAAGGCTTATACCCACCATCAATGGATCATGAAGCCTATCACATACTGCGAAGAAGAATCAGTTGAAACTCGAAAGTATCAATCAGACGGAAAACAGGCCTACGCGACTTCAGTCTCCTGTAACAGGCTACATCTACCATCCGCCAATTCACCGTCAACGAATCACCAGAGGTAATCCCGGAAATAGGGACATTAGGAAATGGGAACCCAAAGGTGACTCGGAAGGACTCATGGACCGTGGGACAGATATCACCTGACACCCCCCTGAAAGCGTGAGTCGTCTCCTAAGTTATTCTCCTCGGATGATATTCTCGTGCGATGAAAGACGGTGTTCATGCGGTGATACGGAGGCACATCTTTATTTGAATCATCAGCCACCCTATGCTGTCACCTCCGAAGTTCGCCGCTCATATATCATTAGTACCTTGGTTGGAAGTCATATCAGACCATGACCATGGGAATGGTATTGACGAAGGGCGCGTGGGTTGATAGGTTCCTCCAGAGGACGGGTGTGGGACGTACAGCGGTTCCTGCTACTGTGTTACTCGCATTATATCAGAGGCTAGAAGATATTAATAACTGCGTTTTCATCTGTTTGTCTTATGGATTCCCCAAAGCACGTTCGAGAACGAGCCCGGAGGGCAAACGCTGATTGACGAAATGAAGTAATATCACTCAGTGTAGAAGTTCACATGCGTGCGGGCATGAGACGACAACGAGGCCGCTTCGTCTAACCTCTCCCATTCCTACTTATAGGCTAACATCAACTATCGAACTGCACATCATCCCCCTTCACGAGTTGGTCTTCCTCCTGAAATTGCTCGCCATTGAAACCATGCATCTAGAGTGGATCAAGTCCTTATTTACTTGCCTCAGCCCTAAGCCGGAGGTGAGTCCGATCCTACAGCTTCAACGGTTCTACGATTCGGCGACAGGGCATTGAGAAGATGCTACCCGGAGAGAAAGAAACCACCCCGGGGCGCAACAGTGATGCCACGGTGGTAGGCGATGTCGATGAGCAGCAGCCAATCATGCATCACGAACATCCTCAGCTGTCACCGCTGGTGATACCTGATGCAATCACTCCGCCGCTCGTTCATGAGCATTCGCATCCTAATCCTCTCGTATTCGTTCAAGACGACGAACCAGACGGCCCGAGTGGAATACGGGAGGAGGTGGAGTCTGCGTCTTCAGACACCGCCGCCAGTACTCGAGCCGCGCAAGAACCGCGTGAAGCGGCGTGACGACCATGGCTGCTGTGGCATTTAGATGGAGTTTAATTCAGAATCGCTTGGATGTCTCACTAAGAGGCCCGTAGTAAAAATTCTACCATCGAAGATACGCCCATTATAAGTGTTCTGTAATATTGTTGAGTGTATAATTTTATCCAAGAGGCAGCTCTGTACACCCGCTCTTTAGCGCCTCTATCTTGCATTATGGCCGTACATATTAGAGCTTGAGTGGATGCCGTACATATATGAGTGGGAAAGAACGCTATGCCCGGTCCCCTGAACGTACCCTAGCATATAGGGGGGCCACCCTCATCGCTTTCATTGGAGCATTCCCCTGCGTTTCTCCATTTCACCCACTTCCTACAGATTTTCAGGCGTGGTGTATACTCCCATAAAGGGTTCTGGGATCAAACAACCCTCAAATCTTCATTACGCGTCTGCCGATCCTTATTCTTCATAATAGCGACGGCCTAATTTGCGGTTTTCACAGATAGAAGATTGACGTTAAGGTAGGTACTGTCGCAAATCAAGTTTAGGGCTCCGAGCGGTGAGCCTATTCATATTGAGATTAAGTACACTCATCATAATCTACAAGTGCCCAAGGAAAGCGCCGGAAGCGTTGTCAAAACATAATAAGCGCACGTTGCTTTTCAACCCAACTCCATTTCTCGCACCGTTCTCTTACAGCCTAGGGAATCCTCTCCCCGAACCCAGTGCTATCAGGCCTTCGTCCATGCTTATATCCCTGCTACGGCATTCGAAGGCTCTTCACTAGATTTCCTGCACGCTTTTCATGTGAATGGCCGCGCGTCCTTCAGGCCACTGATATTTGAGGTCGATTCCCTCTCGAGTGTGCTCAGATATCATCAGAGGTAATGCCACTACTACTACTACTCGTTTCTTGTATGGGCTGACCAGGACCAGGATCGCGGCCGGTTTGAGACAGTCAAACCCACCGGTGACATCACCAATGATGATCTTCTTCGAATGGCTGCGTCGCGTCTGTTCGTCTTATACCAGTCATGCTCATGATGTCACATAGCTTGGAGCAAATAGGGGTAGGTGAACCTAGCAGAGTCACCGCGACGAGTTGGCTTGATGACGGCTATGACATCGTCATTGACCCTACTCCTCTTCCGCTCATATAAAGTCTTGCCCGTAACCGTCGATGGCCCCGCATCTCTCTCTTCCCCACACTCACGACAACTATGGACAAAACAACCTCAGTACTCGCTGCCTTCGAGGCAGGAAAAATCCCATCTCATGAACAAGTATCTGACTTTATCGACTGGTTTAATGCGACCATTGTTCCTCAGGCCACACCCGATGGTGGCGACGAACTTAGCGCTCAGGGCCGCATCATTGCGAACGATCTTCGTCAGGCTTTGGAGGCGTACAAACAGTTGGGCCACAATAAGAATCGTAAGCCTAATACCCTTCGCACTGACCCTTCGCTGACATGTATGACTAGACGATAATCTCCTTCAGGAATGTTTATGGCATCTGAGCCGAGCTGACATATCCTCCACCGCGACGAACGTTGTTGATATGAAAGAGGCCTCTAAGGACGCGAAAAACCTCGGCCGCTCTTTCTCTACCATCTTCAGCATCATCTGGTCGAATATGCAGACCGAATCGTCATTCCTTTCGGCTGATTTTGTTTCTTTTGCGCGCCTCGCACTCTCTGACGCAGCTGAGTTGGTGGAAGGCCAAGCTAAACGTGCGAAGGAAGGCCTCAGGGAAGTAGAAGAAGGGGTGCAGGAAGGAGACCGGACTACTATGGGCAGGAAGAAACGTCGAGTTGAAGAGGAGGAGGAGGATGTCAAGAAGACTTGGGAGCATGGTATGGATGCGGTTAAAGACGCCGGTAGCGAAGTCATTGGTGCTGGGCAGCAGGCAGCCGACGCTGCCGAACGGACCTCGCAGAAAGCTAGCGTAAGAGTCAAAAACGCATACTATCAGGTACTTCATATTTCGATTTTGTGAAAGCTATCGCTCACCGCGCTTCAGATTTGCGATCGTGCCCAGAACGATCGAGAATACCATGACGCTCTCGTCAACGTTTTCGATACAGTTCAGAAGTGGCTAACTCGCAGTTTGGATACTGCTCAGGATATCAATAAGTCGACCACTCTCGAGAATTTCATCGACGACCCGACGACGGAGCAACATGTGTCCCAAGCCCTACGTGGATTTGGCAGGCTCCTTGAACGCCTTGCAGGAGGCAAGTCCTTGGATGACTTTTATTCCAAGATTCGCGCATGTGTAGTGGATGTCCGCCAGGACCCAGATCTCCAACAGTGGACGAACGACTTCTTCACACATTTACGCAAGTCTCTCGACGAGTCCGAGTACTCACGGTCAGACGACGCCAACGCTCGCCGACACGCATTGTCTCAGCGCTGGCACAAACTTATGGATTCTAGCGCAGAATCCGGCCAGAAGTGGCGCGGTGATTGGGAGTCGCTCAAGCGTGAATGGGAGCAGTTCTATTCTCGTATTGATGGGGATGAAGATTTGCAGAGGCTGCGGAAGGTGCATGGCAAGATGGCGGAAGATTTGGAGAAAGGTTTAGGTGAAGTTGCGAAGCAAGTATCGGGCGAGGCCGAACATGTGGGCTCACAGGTTGGAGGTGTGGTCAACGAAGTTATGCAGCAAGTTGCGTGGTTCTGGTCGGACATGTTCAAGGTCTACTTGCCGCGAGTGCTTGACGTCATGAAAGACGTGCCGATCCCGAGGTATGATTATTCCTGATGCCCTCCTTCATGCACTCATGATTTGTCACGTCTTTAGGACCGAGTACAAAGACAACGAGATAGAAATGGTTCTCGAGAATGTCGAGCTGTCCTCTTTGAAGACAAATCCTTCTCACATCTTCATCAGAAATATTACCGACATCGATGTTTCCACCACCTCTGCTTCGTCTCAATCTGCTGTCGGTTCTCTCACTCGCATCAACATCCAGGCGATGCAGCTGCAGCTAAAAGATGTTTCGTTCTGGTATAAGGACAAGACGGCGACCCTCGGGCCTAGCGAATTTACCGGTCTCGTAGGGTTTACCCTGCCAGAGAAAGGCGTCGACGTTGACTTTGCCCTTCGGACGCTCTCTGCATCTTCCCCTGAGCGTTCGAAGTTGCAGTCCGTTATCAAACTGGAGAAAGTTAGCGTTACGATTTCGGAAGATATTCAACTCGACGTTAAGCAGTCTAATCATTCCATGCTCATCTCCATGTTCAAGCCTATCTTCGTCATGCGCTTCAAGGAAGCCTTAGAGAAGGTCATGGAGGAGTGGATTCGTGGTTCGATCGAGTGGATTGGTCGGACTATGTACGATGTTGGCAACCGCAGGGTTGTCTTCGAGGATGCTGGTGTGTCTGGAGGTAATTCAATGATCGCCGCGATTTGGAGCGAGATGGGCAGAATACAGCGGGAGGGCCGACACAATCGTGGTGGTAGGTTCCTCGCTACTGGATCTGGCGTCGTCATCCAGGAGCAAACAGAAGATGGCAAGACTGGCGCACAATTCGCCATGGGGGCCGAGCCGCAAATCCTAAGCGGCAAGAAGCGAGGGCCTCTCGGCACCGCGAGCGAGCCTTTGAAAGATCGGGTTGATGAAGCACTCGGGAAGGCGACTGACGGTCGGATGGATATTAACGATGTCATGGCAGGTGCCGAAAGCGGCGGTGATGCGGCGAAGAGGCAGTTCAAGGGCGCTAGTGAAGCCGCGAGGAGAGAAGCTTGGAAGGCGAAGGACGCCGTTGAGGGCATGGTTGAAGATGGGAAAGAGAGGGTGAAAAGTTTTCAGAGTACTGTCGAGAGGAAACGAATGAATGAAGAAAGGAGGGATGGTTGGCAGAGTGGGGCGTTTGATGTTCACGCGTAAAACCCTGATGAATGCTTGTTGCGCCCAGGTCTTGGTATATCCTATCATATGCATGTATTGGGGTGGAATGAACATATTGTAAATGAATATATTGTAGTTGCATATCAAAGCTTGTCTCGTTACCGTCACGCTCATCGAGCAATGTTATGAACCACCCCACCTGGCTTATGGACAGATCAGATTTCTTTGATGGCATATCATCGTCCACCTGCGCGATGATTGATGAGTTGTCCTCTACAGGAACATTGGCATGGACTACCTTCCAAGTACAAGCGAAGATAACATACAGCAAGGCAGCTCGATGCGACTGTAAGCGTTAGGGTGTGAACTGGTTGGGGGTAATGTATCGTTAGACGACAAGGGACGGACGGGGGAAACTCGGAAAGCGTAAGGTTAGATACAAAGATGGGACAGAAACGCAGCCTTTGAAGGGGACATGCAATGCAAGAGATAGAGGAAGGAAGTTAAATCGAGCTTCGTCCTTATTCAGCAGTCGGGTGGCTACGAGAGGTCCAGTGAACGGGAATCTACATTGAACCCTTGAACCCTATATCGCGGCTACGAGAATATTTCGTTGCAACATACCGTTTCAAATCGCAGCCCCTCCCGGGGAGGAACAATCCGGGCAGTAAGCTGGGCCCATTATCGGAGTCGGCCACGTTGAAAGTATCAGACAGTGGATCCGCAAGCATGAGCCTTTATAGAGCCTGGCATAATCAGTTGAGCATCGAAGTCGGGTGCAGGAATGAACGTTTTGAACCGCAGTCCCTACGTCCATGCGAGCGGAAAGGTTAGGTATCGGAGTTGAAAGTATTACCAGGGCCGGGGCCTACATACAAGTATGTAAGGAGTCTCCGTGTCCGAAGACAACCTGTCGAATCTTGAAAGAGTACTTTCGACCATCTTGTGTACATATATGCTGGTCAGGACGTCCGAGGATCTTCATCCTCTCCCAATTTCTATTTCCGACATTTTCGTTTCAACGTGTCCCAATCCCTCATACATGCTATCCCTCTTTGCCTTGTTCCAACATACTTACTATGGAACTGACCAAGCTTTGGTTTTACTAATAATGTCAAGATATACAAGGGAAGCAGTTATTCGCAGCTTGGGAATGGACCAATTACACTAGATATGAGGAAAGAAAGAAGACCATGAAATAGACTGCGCAGCCTCCGGAGGCAGGTGGCGAAGCAGAACGAATACTTCAACAATGAGGAAGAAGCGGGATAGGAAATACGTGTAATGGAGGATCGGTGTCACGATTGGGTATATCAAGTTAGAACCTCGCTTTCTCACAAGGATGATCCCAAGTGACCACACGAAGGGGACCAGTGTTACACTAAGCGAACTTGCGAGCCATAAGATATGTTCGACGTGGGTTGGGAACTCGAAGTTCCATGCAATGAGATGTATTCCGCCGAAGAGGCTAGCGCTGAATACCGAGGCTAGTCCGGGAGTCTCGACCTCCATCATTACTGGCAACAACGGCGTCCAAAGCTTTAAGAGGAAATCGTCAAAGCGGCTGTCTTCGACTATCCTGCCGTGAGTCATGAACAACCATTCACCACTTAGGATGGAGGACATGTCAAAGGACCGGAAGTCAGCGCCTCCATGTTGGTCAGCGATGGGCCCGACAACCATTGTGGGCTGCTGGACATCATATGGTTTGTGGAACCAGAGCCAATACAAGATGGTGCAGATTGCAGCATATGCAAGGGTCATGATCTCAAGCTCTGTGATGGCGAGATGTTGGACAGCTCGAGTGATGAGCTGGGATATGAACCAGAGCATCTGGATGACGACAACTACTTTGGCAAGAGCATCCCCTTTACTGCGATCAGCCAATTGGGCCCGCTCAATTTGAGGCCATGTAGATGGTTCAAATTGATTGGTGAGGTACCAAAGGTTGAGAGGTGTCCATTGTTGAGGATCGCGTGTTGATACGGCGAAACCACCCATGGCAAGGAAGTACGAATGGACTTTTGTCCACTTTGGGCCTGTTGACATTCCGTAATATTCAGATCATGCATCGTTTTATCAATTCTTCACTTACAATTCTGCTCGATGTCTGTGTTGTTCTGCTCGATGTCTGTGTTGTTCTGCTCAATGTCTATATTGTTCTGCTTTGAGTCACTGTCCTGAGGACGGGTCTTCGTGTGCATCACCCTGACCTCATCTATATCGATACGTCAGGTCAACAAATCTTATTCAGACATAGACACAGTTCATACATTCTTGGGAGATTGCCTTGACATCTTGCAATTGCAAGACGGCCGAGCAAACCATTAATTCCGGCACAAGCAGGGTCCATAACATCATCCGAATGCGTCGCCATAGCATTCGCTTCTTGCTCCTCGAGACTACCGACGACGGAACGTTAGGATGGATGGCGGTCCAGGTACAGGCAAAGAGAATGGCAACACAGCTCCAAACAATTTGGGCCACGGAACGGGTGCTGGTAGAGACTTCAGGTGTTGACATGGGAGCAGGGCGGTGTCAAACCGGTGGTTGAGAATGAAGAGGAGAAGCGACAGCTTAAGTATCTCAAATTACTGGGCGGCAATGAACGAGCATGAGGCTGGCGTCAGGAATTTGAACACTGCGAGCCATCAGCCTTCTATGTTGGACTCAAGTTGGACTTGGAGAAAAATGATGTTACGACATACATATATATATAGTGGGGTGCATGGTGCACCCCACTTATTGGACAATAATCAAGCGAGTGCCCTCCCCAATTCTGGCGGAAAGTACTCAAGCGTCGGTTCACCGCTGCCGGAAGGGGTGTATCGCATGATTTGGTTTACGGCAGAAAGTTACAGGGTTACAGGTATACAGCTGCTGGTCGCTTCCGTGGGCTGGGGATAATTGAACAGTGACATGTTGAATGGAAGATCGGCCTCACCAAGCTGAAGCCTGGGAGCTAAATTGAGGAGCAAGCGCGCTTGTAGGTAGTGCGGCGAGAGAATGTTGGCGAAACGTGGCTACCCCTCGATAAGGCCCAATCATTACGAGTTTCAGACGGTGCCAACTGATAGGGAGAATGAGAATTCATATCGTGAAAGTGAGGCCCGATATGGGAAGATATCTGCAGAAAATGTATGTCCAACTCCGAAAACAATTCCTACACCCCCTTACTAGGGGATGCACTACCGCTCAGCAGGAGAGAGGCCAATTAACAAGTGCGTTGGTGGAGGTAGCAGGGTCCCTGAAACCATGAGGACTAAGTCGGAGTTTTAAATGTTTCCCCGGTACTACCCAGGTTGTCGAAAAGCAGCCTCAAGGCAGCCTTACTGGAAATGATTAATGAGGCCTCTGTACGTCACTGCCCCCTTCCTCGCGAATGTCCTTTTACTGACAACTTTGATCGTGATTCGTAGTTTGTAGGCCTCGATTTGATCTCGAAGCATCAGACATGCTCCAAATGCCGTTTCTGCCCCCAACGTTCTTGGGTCCAAACAGTTTGAATATATATATCGCTCCTGGTACATTGATCACCGGTGAATTGGATCCCTGCATTCCGCGCAGGAGTACTTCATGTGGTCTTCCGGCGCCTGGCTGTTGGTGGATTAATGCACGACAAACATTCCAATTGGGGTGTGTACACCCATCTCAGCTTTATTTGTATTCCCGGCTCATTTGAATTTCCTTTGACTCACGCTTCCACATCCAGCAGCCCACCTTAACACAATTGAACTTCCTTGCCACCATTTTGACGGTTCGTTTCTTGATTGGGCGTTGGAACCTTTGTGAGCTCCTGCCGTCTACTGGTTTCTCTCTGGTTGTTCAGTACATATCAGCCATGGTCGGAATCAGATTCTCGTCAACACTCTTGTGTCCAAGTGCCAAGTTCACACCGAGTGACTCCGTTGGCCCGACGACTTGGTCCCTCCGCATAAGCGCGCTGCTGTCCCACTACCCATTTGATTTGGGAGAGGGGAGCATGCCCTCGACTCATCGCAGAACTTGGATTTGGGATGTGCAGGTCGGCGGTATGGTGGAGTTTCTCTGTTCCAAGGTTAAGCCCCAAAACGTCCAAGCGCTCACGAAGGACCATTGTAAACCATCAAACTAATGCTGTACATCAAGGATCCTTCAATATTCTGTCCGAATATGCCCATTATAAGCATAGGCATGCCTCGAGGTGATCATTCAGGCGTTAATCTTCAAAGAGGAATCAATTTTTGGATGCACAGGTCCACAGGTGAAGACTCGGACTCACTCAATGGAGCAGAGCTGAACGACTCAGTCAGAATTTGGAGCACTTGGGTTAGTCTCGTTTTGGCCTATCGTCACGGGAGGTGCAAGGACAGGATGTTTGTAACGGTGGCCAATGTCTCTTTGAGTATGTCCCATGTTAGGAGAACCAGTGCCTGAAAGAAAAATCAAAGTTTGGATGCTATCAAATTGTGCTTCTTTGAAAACGGCGGCTACACAAACATACTCTTACAGCCCCATGCTTTTCACATTTTGCAGCCGTCGATACTCCGCTCACCTAGTCATGGTCCTCAGTGAGGTAGGCAGGGTCTATCTCATTGGCTGAATGTGCCTGTAAGCGCCTTCTTGTAGTTACTTCATGAAAGGAGCATGGATATTAGGATTGAAGGTGGGTGTGCAAGCAAGGATCACGACAAGGTGGATCTTGGGGATTTGAAAGGCATTGAATGTTGGTATCTGGGTGTGAAGGCAAAGGATCGTATGGGGAGATTGCCATGGAAAGTTGAAGAAGCATCTACCGTTGTAGGCAATTCATAGGCACCCTTCCTGCCTCTGGTCCTCCTCCGTTCGCGGATGTGATTTTAAGACTCAAGTTTGGAAAAACCAGAAAAGCACTTGTGGGAGCCTGAGTCCTAGCTGCGTGTTGTGGTAGACAGAGTGCAGGACCTAAATGGTCAGCTTCTGAGGTGGTAGAGCTTAAAGTAACTAGGCAATGATGGCTTGTGCCAATTATTCCATGTTGTGGTGAACAGCATTTTGAAGGTGCTATCTGATGGGTTCGTACAAGTCAATGGAGGAGGAGACAAGACAAATGGATTGCGCGTACCTTGCTAAGTAAGTATCCCTGCTTTTATTGTTGTGCTGTGTCTAGAGGCCCAAGAATGTGGACAAGGGTGCTTAGAAGAGCATCAGGATAACTACTGGCATGGTGGATGTGAGTATAAGCATTAGGAATCTGGAATGTCAACAAGAGCTTGGATGGGAGAGCCGTTCTTGTGTGTATTCCACTACACAATTGTCAGCCACTAGCAGCAAGCATGCTGGGTGAATGTGGAAGTTGGAACGTTCATTGATGTTCAACACTTTTGAATTCCAAAGTAGGTTGTAGTTTCCTGGACGGATCTGTTGAAAAGGGGTCATATATGTCGAATAGAAAGGTGATGTAGACACCAACAGGTGGTCTAATGTTGAATGCAAGTGGTCCCGAGGTGAGTGTCATGAAGAGGAAGGACCTGGCATGGGAAACACCAAATTCAAGAGCGCAAACCGTGTCGAACAAGGCGGAAGTACCACGGGGAGTGACCTTAAAGGTCCTTCATATGAGGGAGAGCTTCCGAGGGGGGGAAGAAAGCCTTCTATTCCAAAAGTAGCTATGCACTTTAAATACCTAACTATCTGTAATCCCGTGTGTGCATCTAATGCATGGTGAATGAGATAAAAGGGAAAGTAAGGTGCGTCATCGGTAAGGAATAAGAGAAATGGGCACATTGTTACGGTTTCTTCCATTCCCCTATTTATCATGTGATTACCATCCAGACCCAGACCAATCCAGACCTATCTGCAACTGCGGACTGCGGACTGAGGACATGCCAATGCGGCATGGGCACAGTTATGACATCACAAGCAGCAGTCGTTCCATGGAATGTGTGATGGCCTACGCATGTTGTATAGTAATCAGTAATTATTCACTGCCTCATGTATATTAGTATTTAAGCCCCCAATCAATGCCTGGAGATGACAAGTTCGTTCTCTTAGGATTTCCGCTACCTAGTAGGATAAAGCCTTTATCATCGTCTTTAACTTTTCTCTTAGTGTTCCAGTATTCTTGTGGGGTCCACATTTAGTAGCATCGCCCTAACAGAAGAACAAACTTCTCTCTAACGTCTACCCCAAATCTATCACCATTCCATCCCTACTCAACCTCTACTGCCGCCTCTACTTCGTTCGTGTCCACAATGACTGGATCCCCGGATTCCTTTGGATGCTGTCACTATGTACTTGCGGGTGGATTATAAACATCCCCTTCATCGCTGACCGACTTGTCATTGTACTAGCTCCCAAAGTCCCCCGCATACCACTCTACCCTCGATGTTACCATTTCCTTTGAGGGTAAAGTCCTGTTGTCTTTATTCAAACCCTTAACCCTTTCTTCTCTTTTCTTCGATCCTCGCTTGAGGTGATTGTTTCTTTCATACGATTCATACTAGACACCCTACCCAGACAGCTGTATCTATACTCTAGCGGAGTAACATTTAGATGTCTCTCTGAGTGATACTAAAGGCACAAACCAATCACCGGATAGTGCACAGAGGCTAGGCAAGAGAAAGTAGGCCAGCTCTGTTCGTCCCTCAAGACGGTGGCTAGTTCGCCTCTAGACTAAGCCGACAAACCCCTTCCTCATTAATATCATCTGCTCAGGTGCCGGCGTGCACTAGTTTGAAATTTGATATTGATTGACAGGCCTCGAATGTGAATCACCCGGTCTCAGTCCACCCCTAACCATTACCTGCTAGTTCCCAACTCCAGCATCCACACTAAAGGAGGAGCTGAGGACCTTGACGATCTCTTACGTCGCAGACCCGAATTTGCAAACCATATCCTAGTTCCTTACAAAGACTCCCCCATCCGCAACTACCTATCTACCATCCACACCATCACAAGTGTATTCCCTCTCGGCATGTACATCTACTTCGTCAACTTTAACGACCTCGGCAGAACAAACGAGATCCTTCGCGCACTAAATTGAAGAATGTCGTTTCAACAAGCAGGAGGACCGGGGCAGCAACAGCTGTTAGCCCAACACCCGTATGGAGGAGCATCACGAGCAACATCCCGAGCATCCATAAGGGACACCAGCGATTTGCAGGAACACATGGACAGAATGGAAAGCAAAAACCGGAGTATGCTCCAAGAGATAATGGCGCAACTAGTGGAGCTACGCCAAGCATCCAGAACCAACCCCGTAATCATAGAAGCGAATTCCCCTTCTACAATTCACGCTCCCACCCCCTGATACCCAAGCAGGCAAGGAGGAGGAGGAGGGGGGAGTCCCAACAATGATCCGGTAGCAGAACCCTCTTCATTACCACCACCCACAGTCAGACTACCAAAGCCCCCAAAGATTGGAGACCCCGTTAAGTTCAAAGGAGACCGAATGAAATGTCGGGAATTCGTTGAAGATATCAAGATGCATGTTTACTTGCAACGAGGACTATGGCGGAGCAAGTATGAAAAGATGATGTATTTGTTGTCCTACATTGAGGTGGACAGCATGAAAGACTGGAGACAAGCGACCATCACCAGGGTCAACAGGGCACTCGGAGGATACATAGAAATTGACATGGGAGACATGCTGTCAAATTTTGAAACCTTCTGCGAACAATTTGTGCGCCTGTACGGGGACAGTTGGGATCGACAAAAGGCCAGAGCTATGATTGAGAAAATCAAGCAAGGAGCGAAGCCGATAGAGGAGTATATTGCGGAGTTTGCGGCCTACAAAACCATGTCAGGATTCCCGGATGATACCCTGGTTCATTTCTTCGAAATGGGTCTTAACGATCAACTGTACCAAAGGATATGGTCCAGTGGAAGGATTGTGGAAGACAAAGCGACTACGCTACAAGAATGGAAGGAGATTGCTGTCACCTTTGAAAGAAACTGGCAGAGAGAGCGAGAGCAACCAGGACGATTTGTCACCCGAACAACCACTTGAAGCCACCCCCAGCCACGAACCGTACCCCAGGCGCAGCAACAATTCTACCGACCACCCCCGGGACCGCCACCGCAACAACAACAGCAACAGTGGCGACCAGTGCAACAACAACAACAACCACGACCCCAACAAGATCCATATGCCATGGATGTAGACAGCACTAACCGACGGGCCATCCAAGCACGTCGTGGCCCAATACAATGCTACGGATGCGGACAAACAGGACACATCAGATGCAACTGCCCCAACCGGCAGAGGAATGTGAGAGCAGCAGTAATAGAAGAAGCACCTTTGATCAACCTAGGAGAAAACCCCCAACCAGCAACCACGCCCGGAGAACCGTCTTTTCAGAACGAAAGCTAGATGATGTCAATCCAGCTTTCAATCGATTTTCTACCCTTGTACAATTAGCAGATACCTCCCTATGTAAACCTATATTACCAATAACATTATTTGAAAACCCAAAAAAAAGTGAAAAAGTGGGAAGTGACGTACCCAAAAAACCCGAAGAAAAAATATTGTATCGATCCTACACAGAGGAGAATTATGTATCAATGGATATAGCAGTAAAAACCCTTGACACCCAGCAACGATGCACCCCCAAGTCAATGCTCGACTGTGGAGCATTGGATTCATTCATTGATGAAAACTATGCAAAAAAACAAAAAATAAACTTAATTAAATTATCATTCCCAACAGTCGTAAAGAATGTGGATGGCACGGACAACCAAGCAGGGAACATTGAATACAAGGTCCAACTAATGATATACCACCAAGGGCACCAGGAAAAAATGATCTTCTTTGTAACCAATCTTGGAAGAACGGAGGTTATCATTGGACTTGACTGGCTCAAAAAGCATAACCCGGATATCAACTGGAGGACAGGGGAGGTAGCCATGACCCGATGCCCTCGGGAATGCCGAATGCCAAGGACAAGAAAACAGAAAAAGAAAGATAAAAGACGGCAATTCCTACCAACTCTCAAGGAGGAAGACGAACATGAGGAAAGAGAGGAGATGGAGGTTCGAAGATTAGCACCACAAGATATCTCAGTACGAGGGGTCCGCCAGTGGAACAAATGGAGGTGCACGCAGATTAGAAGTATGGACAAGTTCACAAATGAGTACTTTGAAACGGTGGCACGCGCAAGAATAAACCGTATGTGGAGAGAACAGGGACTGGACGTGGTAGAAGAGGAAACAGATGGCGAGATGCACCTACGAGCCATAGGGAAGTATGACTATGTCATAAGGCATGACAAAGAGCGACTGGAAGCGCAAGCCAACCAAAGGGAAGAAGACATGGTGCCCAACTACTACCAAGCATACATGAAGGTCTTCCGCCAAGGAGATTCGGAAAGAATCCCAATTAGCTGGCCCTGGGATCACAGCATTGAGACCACTTCTGAATTCGAGCCTCGCAGAGCCAAACTCTACCCACTGTCGCCAGACGAAGACAAAGAGCTCAATGAATTCATTGACAAAAACTTGCGAAAAGGATACATCCAACCTTCGAAGTCACCACAGTCGTCACCGGTGTTCTTTATCCAAAAGAAAGATGGGAAGAAGCGGCTAGTTCAGGATTACCGCTACCTGAACAAGTTCACAGTAAGAAATGCATATCCTCTACCGCTGATATCCCAACTGGTCGACAAAGTGTCCAAAGCCAAGCTGTTCACCAAGATGGATCTCCGCTGGGGCTATCACAATGTCTTAATAAGGGAAGAAGACCGATGGAAAGCAGCATTCAACACCCCAAGAGGCTTATTCAAACCAACGGTCATGTTCTTTGGACTGAATAACTCACCTGCAACATTCCAAGACATGATGAATTCGCTCTTCAAAGACCTTATAGACGAAGGAGTAGTTGCAGTATACCTAGATGACCTCCTGATCTACACAGACGACAATGTGGAGAAACATCGAGAAGTAGTAAGGAGGGTCTTGCAAATCCTGGTGGATAATGATCTATATGTGAAACCAGAGAAATGCGAGTTTGAGGTGCAACGAGTAGACTTCCTAGGTGTAGTAATTGAGAAAGGGCAAGTGACAATGGAGGAGAGCAAAGTGGAAGCAGTAAAGCAATGGCCAATACCCCAAAATGTTACGAATGTACAACAATTTCTTGGGTTCAGCAATTATTACCAACAATTCGAGAAAGATTATGCCAAACTAGCACGACCATTGCACGATCTTACCAAGAAAATTTGTGAATTCACCTGGGGAAATGAACAGCAGGAGGCTTTTAAAGAACTCAAGAAAGCATTCACGAGTGAACCAATACTAGTGCTACCAGACACCAACCGAGAAATGAAAGTGGAAGCAGACTCGCCGAACTATGCCACGGGAGCGGTTCTATCAATGAAATGCGAAGACAAAAAGTGGAGACCCTGTGCCTACTTGTCAAAAGGATTGAATGAGACTGAAAGGAATTATGATATCCACGACAAAGAAATGCTAGCAGTAATCAGAGCACTGGAGGCATGGCGCCGTCATCTGGAGGGAAACAAACATCGCTTTGAAATTTGGACAGACCATAAAAACCTGGAGTACTTCATGAGCACAAAGAAGCTGAACCGACGACAAGCCAGATGGTCACTATATCTGTCAAGGTTCAATTTTGTCCTAAAACACATGCCAGGAAAGTCCAACATGAAAGCAGATGTCTTGTCGAGACGACCAGACCTTGATCGGGGGGAGGAAGATAATAACATGACACTACTGAAACCTGAATATTTTGAAATCAAAGCACTACAGCAGGGTCATGTGCTGATCAATGGAGCCAAAACCGAAATTCTAGCTAAGATATGACAAGCAAAGATGTATGACGAAGCGGTAACCAGGGTAGTGGAGGAAATGAAGTGATCCCCCGCCAAGGTATGGCGAACGGAGGAATGGTCAGAGGAACAAGGGTTGATACTTCACCATGGGAAAGTCTATGTACCCAAGGATGTAGACCTACGGTGAGAAATTGTGAACCTGCACCACAACTCTACGATAGCAGGACATCCAGGCCGATGGAAAACCACAGAGTTAGTATTGAGGAACTATTGGTGGCCAGGAATGACTAAGTTCATCACGGAGTACTGCAAAGGATGTGATAAATGCCAAAGGGATAAGAGTCGTACCCATCAAATACAGGGAAAACTCCAGCCAAATCCAATCCCTACCAAGCCGTGGGCTGACATCTCGGCAGACCTAATAGTAAAGCTCCCGGAATTGTTGGGCCATGACTCAATCTTGGTAGTTATTGACCGATTCACCAAAATGGTACGCCTGATACCCACTCAAGAAGAACTATCTGCGTTAGGACTAGCCAAGCTATATCGCGACCATGTATGGAAGAGCTTTGGACTACCGGAAACCATCATCTCTGATCAAGGGCCACAATTCACATCGCAAGTAATGAAGGAACTGAATCAATTGCTTGGAATTCAAACCAAACTATCCACAGCCTACCATCCACAGACAGATGGGCAGACAGAGCGAGTCAATCGAGAATTAGAGACCTACCTACGCATGTTTGTCAATCACCGGCAGGATGACTGGGCGGATTGGTTATCAATAGCTGAGTTTGCAATCAACAACAAAGGACAAGCTAGTGCCCAGCAATCCCCTTTCTACTTGAACTATGGACGGCACCCACGAACCAGCTTTGAAGTAACCAAATCATCCAAAATCGAATCTGTCGACCGTTTTGCCAAACACATGCGTCAAGCATGGGAAGAAGCTAGAGCTGCTTTAGTCAAAGCAGGGGAAGCCATGAAAATTTACGCCGATCGACATAGAGACGCGCTCCCTGAGTACAAGATTGGGGATAAGGCTTACATCTATACCGGCAACCTAGCAACGACCCGACCATCGCGAAAACTTGACCACAAAAAGATTGGTCCGTATGAGATAACGGGGGTACCAACTAAGAATGCTGTTACATTCAAGCTACCCAAAACAGTAAAAATACACCCGACGATTTCTACCCATAGGACAGAGCCGTACCGACCGCCCACCATACACGGACAGAGTCAGCCACCGCCACCGCTGGTGAGAATCCAAGGAACGGACGAGTACAAGGTTGAGGCTATCTTAGACTCCAAGATGGGCCGGGGCGGGTCGCTCCAGTACCTGGTCAAGTGGAAGGGATACACTGATGAGTCAAATACATGGCAAAGTGAGAAGGACTTGCACAACACGCACCGGAGAAGCTGGCTGAGTTCCATTGTCAAGTCGCTGCAGCTCTGCAAAGACTACCAAAGAGAGTGTTTGCGGCTCTTCGCTTTCGCCCCTACAAAAATTATACTGAGACAGAAGGCGGTGAAGTGAGCAAATCGCGTACCCCAAACAATGGCCCAGCCATATCAAATATCACATGATGCTGGAAAGGCCGAATATGACACCGACCATAATGCCGATGGAAAGACCGGAGGGCGAAGACGACAGACCAGACGATGAAGAGGGAGGAAGTGTAAAATCGGCCATGAGGTGATGAACGCCGATGAAGGAAGTGAAAATTGGCAAACAGAGTCGCCAATCTAGAAGGGGGGGTGATGTTACGGTTTCTTCCATTCCCCTATTTATCATGTGATTACCATCCAGACCCAGACCAATCCAGACCTATCCGCAACTGCGGACTGCGGACTGAGGAAACTGGTTCCGTTAGGTGGCCAACTGGCCCACCTACAGTGACTTGTAAATATACCCATGCTTTAGATGTGTATGGAGAGTGAGGCGTCCCATGTGGCAAGTAAGCCCTGCCACTTACAATGTCAGTGCCATCTGGCCTCTTCTGAGGCAACACATATGATAGTTGGAATGTAGTGGTACATAGGTAGAGCGGACGACTACAGTGTGTATTGTACACATGTCCGCGCGGGGTCTAGCGGACTCCCTAATGAAATATGTAAATAAAACATAGTGAGAGCAGGTCTGCTAGGACACTTTTCTGTTCATGGTGGTACCAACAAAGCGGTATGTTCCGCCATGGTGCCACTATCTTGAGCCATGATATGGTGCTGCTCTGTACTCCAGCGGTGTCATATGCATGACCGAGCCCCTAGACTCCTATTGGTCAGGTGATGTCCCCTGTCCTCTCTACCCCTATTTCGGACTACTTCGGACTTGCTCGGAGTTTTGGCCCCTTTGTTAGTCATTCCTTATTATTCATTCCTTTGCTCTGGGGCTCGGCTTAGCTACCTCATGTCCAGTACTTACCTTGGCCTTGCCTCACCTATACCATGTGTTACATAGTATATATAGGCCTTAGATTAGGTAGTTATTCCTTAGCTCAAATATTAACATTGCTTTCTATTCTCCCTCTCGGTTGCTGGCCTCGTCCTATATCCTCTCCCTCTTGTTTGACTGCTTCTCGTGCTTTGGTCCAGTCTGAACCAGCCCTTTCTCATGCTTCGGCCGCTTTGGATCCATCGCCCTTTATCTCATGGTCCAAATACAGACTCTGGACATGTTGGAAGGTGCAGTACTGCTCCTCAGTCGCTGAAGCCAATGAGTCTCTGCTCTCCTTTCCTGTACCCCTATTCTGGATCCGAGTGGCTCCAGAGGTAGTCTGTAACATTCAACTACATTTGCATGCATGAAGAAAATCCAATCACCTTCTAGAAAATGCACCAATTTCAATTGACACTTCAGACACTGAGGATGTTCTCCTGTATAGGACAGCACCACCACCAGTGTTGTGGAAGCCGGCAACTAGTCGGCAATGGTTGGTAGGACAGGTCAGGTTGGCAACCTTTCCCCTGCATCCAACCTGACCTTGCCACATTTACTGACTTTACCAACATGTCAATTTATCAGGGGCATAGGGACTTCATAGGAGCACATATAGTTGTATATTATGGTAGTAAAATTGAATTTAGTGTATCATCTAAGGGGAATTCATCAACAGTACCCTCTGCATCCAAGTCAAGAAGTTCATACAGCTCCAAGCCTTTGTCAAAGCTTTGCAATGTGTTCCATTGATAGCTTGCTACCCAATGCTAGATTGCATTACCCTTTTTATAGTCAAAGGATGTGAAATCCAAGGGCCAACAGGGCTGAGGCAACCGAGACATGTGATGTACTGGTAAAAGGCCTGAAGGTTGATCCAGAGCTTCATTGATGTTATTGTGCCAGAATTGATAGGTGATCAGGTAGACACTTGAGGAAGAGGGAGGATACAAACAAAATGTCTCCCTGATGCTTCAATGTGTACCACCTCTCTTCAAGTCACTGTTAGATGGGGGTGTCCCTGTCCTTCAAACATGGATGAGCAGTCTTCAAATTCTTACCACAGACCCCCGTTGCCATTAACAACCTGTTCTTCCATCAAGTCTATACTCTCAGTTTTCATGCCTCCCACAGTTGTTCAAGGCTTGGCTCATTGATCACAATCAAAGAACTCACTTCATCACTAGCAACCAAGTCCAACAACTAGTGCTGTTTGGTCTCACTAGTGTGTTTGGTGGTTAGGTGATTGTTCTGAGGAAGAGGGATCAGAGCGGAGAGTTGAAGGTACAAAGAGTCTTAAGGATGAAGCAAGAACTCTTGGTGGCCTGGTGACTTGCAGTTTTTTTTCTGCAAAACCCAGCTTCTTCACACATCCCTGTGCACTGTCTCTGCCTTTAATCCCACCATCACTGTTGGCCTGAGCTACCACCATCTTTAAGTGTATATCTCCAGGTTCACCACATGTTCAGCTGGAGTTCAGCTGGAGTTCACACTTCATCTAGAGTTCAGCCCCATTTCAGCTGAATTCAGCTGAAGTCCAGCCCAGTTCAGCACGTTCTGCTTAGTTCAGCGGGAGTTCAGCTGGAGTTCAGCCAATGGACACCTTCCTACAAAAATCCAACCTAAGCTGTCAATGTCAGCTGAAATTCAACTGAACCTAAGCTGAACTCCAACTGAACATATGGTAGACTTCAACTGAACTTCAACAGAACTCCAATTGAACTCCAACTGAACTCTGACTGAACTCCAACTGAACTGTAGCTAAAATCAAGTTAAGCAGTGCTATTATGTGGCACCTCTTAATTACATTTGTACATTTGTAACTAGCATTATGGACTATTCCTCTCCAACGGAGGCATGTTTTCATTGCCAGAATGTGGGGGGAGATAAAGGGGTGTAATCGTCATTGAAAACAACAAAGGAAGAGGTGATTTGGATGGTAGGGATGGAAAGATGAGGAGGTGGATGGTAGACAGTGGATACTGGTGGAGTACAACGGTTCAACCCATAACTTCCAGCATGTCACGTAAGTATTTTGCTTATTTCTCAATAACTACCTGGACTATTCACATGCCTCTTTCAGGAGGATGGATAGAATAGTGCTCCACACTTGTTAGGGTGACGTATAACGTGGATCCCACAAGAAATAACGAGCAAAGAGTTTTATATAGAGAAACGAGTAGTCAATGGACTTCACGTAGTTATATGGAGTTTCCTAAGAGAACAAGCTTACTGCTACTCTACCAAACGGCTGTTACTTATACTACTGTCCATGAGGCTCACCAGTAAGCTCTCTTGACTAAGGCTGAGTGAGACAGCTGCGTGCAGCAGTCATTCCATGGAATGCTGACCAACCCTGATATCATGGCTGCACATTGACTGCAGACATGCAGTTGTGGCGTGCTCGTTACCAATCCCTTATGCATCCTTGTGATTCATGGTCACCTGCTTTTAGGGGCTTTGGTAATAAATAAAAATCAAACCATAACAACACTGTTCTACCAAATTTTAATGTTTTCTCATGGTCAGTGAAATTCTCTCACCGTCAGTAATGTAATGAGCCAAATCGTGTTTTCTCAATAACTAGATCACTAATCACTAATTCCAAGATCAGTTAGATCATTGAATTCACAAAGTTATAGCTAATGGGCATATGTTTCTACTTTTCAATTTTCCCACAGTTAGTAAAATGTTCCCGCAGTCAATAATAATAGTGTTGCTCAACCTTTTAATCAGTTTTGTGAATAGCTTTTAAACTACATTAGCAACCCCTATTTCTAAAAGTGGCCCCATTGCTAATTTTTATAAGGCTATCTATTGATCCATTTCAAATTTAAAACTTTCCCACAGTTATTAAAATTCTCCCACAGTCATCAATAGTGCTGGTAGCTATAGCACATTTTGTCTTTTGAGAACTTTCCCATAGTCAATAGTAATTTCTACCAAAAATTACTCAATTGGGAAGAATGAATAGAATTACTATATAAGGGAAAAGTAGCAAACTTACTAGATTATGGTGCTATTCGCCTTAACACCGCCACTTTGAGCACCTCCTGATTCACCACATTTCCAGCTGGCCTCCAGCTGAATGCAGTGATCTCCAGTTGAACCTAGAGTCGACTGTGGGTGAACCATTTGCAATGGAAACTGCTTCAGATGGTTTACCAATGGCTCACTTCCAGTTCAGTTGGACTGTGGATGGTACTGCACTACAGCTGAATAGTCCAGCTAACTGCCGGATTTGGCAGTGACCTTTTATTGCTATATATGGTGGTTTTTAATTCTTCCTATGGTGCTGTTCACCTAAACACCGCCACTTTGGAACAACAAAAATAAGTTCTTCAATTTTGACCCAAACAACTACTTCACCTTTTTGCTGGTTCATTACTTAGTCCATCGGATGTAGAGTGTGCCATACCACATTACTTACTCATGGTCCATTTCAACCCATAGTTCAGGGCTGCCTGCTAATAGAACAGATTCCACTGTAGACCATACAGTGTTGGCCAAGGGTTATACTAGTTATATCAGAGAAGCTGGTGTACAGGATACAGAGTAAGCATACAGAAGTATACTAAGAATTGACAGAGCAAAAGTATGAACACTAAATATGAGGGAAGAATGAAGACCAAGAAATAGCCTGTGCTGCTGAAACAGGCAGATCAAACAATAGTACAAAAGGTTGAATGATGAGGAAGAGCCGGGAAATGAAATATATATTGTGGAGAATTGGTGTCATAATTCTCAAGTTCCACCGCGCACAAGTAAGTACCTGCCCATCATGCGCATACCTGTAAAGAACAACACACAATGCCCATAAAAGTGGGGCTACTGTGACACACATTGCACTTGAGATCCACATAACATATCCACTCTGAGTTGGAAACACAAAGTTCCATACAATGAGGTGGACTCCCCCAAAGAGAATTGCACAAAACATCAAGACCAATCCAGCAATGTCAACATCCCTTTGAGGTAAGCCACTCCAAAGATGGTTAAGAAACCAGTCAAAGCGATTATCCTCAACTATTCTTCCATGAAGTTTAAACAACCAGCGGCCATTTAGAAAATTCACAACTTCAAAAGGATTGAAAGAGGGAGGAAATATCTTCCCTCCTCCAGCACTGCCAGTCATGATTGGCTGCTGTACATCATAGGGCTTGTCATACCAGAAGGCATAGAGAATGCCACAGATGATAGCATATGCCAATGTCATGATCTCAAGCTCTGCAATGGCGAGACCTTGAATGGCTCGAGCAACAAGTTGGGATATAAACCAGGACATCTGGACAACAACAAGTGTTTTTCCAAGAATGTCACCTTTACTACGGTCAATCAACTGAGACTGACCACGTTCAAATAATGGTGCATTATTAAATGCAGGCCAGTGGTTTGTCCAGTCATTTTTGAGGTCAAATGGTAGGAGGGGAGTCCACCCATTGGCATCCAATGGTTCCTGCCACATCCAATTCTGGGCTTGCTTATTTGGCACAGCAAAGCCACCCATCAGAAAGAAGTAGGAATGAACTCTTGTCCATTTAAGATCTGGTGACTGTTAGTATTTTGCATGAAGTAGAATTATTCAGTATTAACCTTTGATATCATTCTCTAAAGCACCATTGAGTGGTGTGGGTAGTGGTGATTGAGTGTGGCTCTGTCTATTCATGGCAATACCTGATTGCAAATCTAGTTGGCTGTACATGATTGGATTGCCAATCACTTACCTCTCCCTCCACGCTGCGGGGTATGATGGAACCGATTTGGAGTAAAGAACAAATGTGCATCCTCATCTCCAAGCCTCATAGATCTTGGCATGTTGAGGGCTGATGGTAGCACTTGTTCTAAGCACTCAAATGATCATTAGCAATGCATATTCCATAAATCAAGAATTACCCACCCTCTCCCTCATTCTGCGGATGAATAAAGGATAGATTGGACAATGATATTTCTTCATCATTATGTTGTCGACATGAGAAATCTAGAGTGTTGATACTTTGAGTCTGTATTGTGGTATTACAATGCATGATATAATGACCTACCTGTATCCCACTGTTTTCCTATTCTGCGGACATCCTGCCACTGCCAAGCAGCCCAGCAGACCATCAATTCCGGAACAAGCAATGTCCACAGCATCATTCGGAGCCTTCGTATAAACATCTTCCATTTACTTCTTGAAACTTTCCATGGTGGAATGTTGGGATGGATTGCGGTCCAGGTACACGCGAATATAACCGCAATACAGCTCCACAGAATTTGGATTGGGGAACGGGTATCCGCAGATGAAGTGCAGTCAGTCGGGCTTGTTGACATGGTGGATGGGCGGAAGGAAGCTGCAGCTTGGAGTGGGGAGATGGGGATGGGGAGACAAAGTAGTCGTTGAACAGCGATGAACAGCATTGTACAGCTATGAGAGCATATCAAAAGACTTTGATTGATTGAAGATCTTCTATGTCAAGGATTCCCATAGACGGTAAGAGACCGCGGCATTGGAGTATCCCACATATCAAAATCTCGAGGTGGGATGGTTGGGGATGGATAGGTTTTGCATTCAGGACAAAGAGCTACGCCCTGGGGACACCCACCTAAGCTAGCGGCATATGCTAGCATCGGGCCAGCTTGTATCTCGTCAAAGAAGATGTTGGAGGAGCGAATCAAGTGAGAGGCAACCTCCGATCAACGCCTTTCGCAGATCCAATGATGAGAATATTATTAGATGCGAAGAGGACAGCAAAAGTCACCACGCCAAAAGACTGGGATGCCAAAGATGCACAAAAAGTCACGAATAGGCGTATCCTAGCCGACGAATTCTTGCAATCCCACTGTGGGCAACCACGATGTCAAAGTCCGGTCCGGGATGACGAGGATAAGGGAGGAACGGAGATATATTCAAACGCGCAAATTAAGGCTAACTATCCAATTCCGCACAGCGAAGGGGGTGTGTATGGCTCGGGCACTGTACCTCCAGGATGAGTCCGTGAACGGGTAAGCGACAGATACAGGAGAAAGTCATCCCGTATTCGAGTCCGAAAAAGCCATATTGGTGTAGACGTAACACGATCTCCATCAGTCTTCACAGCATCTTTGACATCGGATGATAGCTCCCGCGTGATGAATACACCCGGAGGTGATGGCGATGGAACACAATCGTAGGAAGAATGTGATAAGCGCCTGTGGCGTGTGGCGGAATTGGGTGGGGGCGTATTCAGGGGTGGCTTGGGGGTGCATGCAGGGATCGTACGTTGTTCAACCCAGACTGCTAGCATGAAGTGGGTGGGATACGATAGCGGGGAAGTTGTTCAGAGTAGTTGTGGGCCTTAGACTACCAAATGGCCGAAGAAGTCAACCATAAGAGGGCCGATCTTCGCCATTGATGGGAGAGTACAGCGTGGATCAATGGAATAGTTCTGAGAGAGCCAGAATAAGAGTTGATGGCGTGATGGAGTTGCGGTCGATGAATACGGACAGTATAGCCTTAAGAAGAGCGGTCAGCATGTGCGCACCCAGCCAGCGGGACGGATTGGATGAGGGGCAGACGAATCCTTTCACGCAATAGCGAACACGACTTCGAGCACGGAGAACGTAGTTGTCGTGATAAGTAAGAGTAGATATGAAAAGCCAAGGAGGCGATATGGAGGTATCACAGACCCGATCCCCTGCCTCGGCCCTCAGGAACTCGACTCCCCACATCTAAAACAGAGGAGACGGTAAGCCAAGATAATGCGAAAAGGTGGTTAGGAGACATACCTCACAATTCACAATCGTCCAAGGGACCAAGGGATCTAACAATTGGAAGACGGAAGGAAGAGGGATGTAAGAAAGGAGGATGGTCATGTTGCGGAGTATGGATGTTCCTGTTCCATAATCAATATCAATCATTGTATGAGTATGGTCAACACTTCAACACGATTAATTCAGCCGTATTGACGAGGAGAAAGCTCCGCGATAAAGACTGAGAAAACCGGGGTAGTGCACACTCATCGGACCCATTTAGCATGAAAGGAACTCTGTAAAGATCCAAATGAGCAGGCGTATCAAGCGTCATCGACGTTATCACCAGCGAGGATCACGTAGAGGTGGTACACAGAAGTTGGCGTGGTACGTAGGGAAACAGACCAGCCGTGGACCAACCCGTGAGGCCTTGAGGAGTCGGAGATTCAAGATTTCCCACATACCGTCCATGGACGGGTAACCGGTAACCTTCGAACCACCCCTATATCTGAGGCGTTTAAGTGAGCGGGCAGCTGGAGACGCAATCCCAAACGCCGAGCATGGCCAATGCGCCGTCCTCATTATTCTCGGCCAAGGTTTCAAGCTGCTGCTCTATATTCTGCATATGTGATATGGAGGAATGGCCTTAAATTTCCGCACACTGGGTGCTGGTGGCTGCCGATTGGGAGAGTGATGCTCACTGCCTGTTCTTGAGAACGACAACCGCTCCGTCAAGGTGTGAATCGAGTTTGTGAGTCGCTTCGCTATCACAACGCCGCTGATCCAGACGCTCACCACGCCATATCCTCCTACAACCCTCAACAACATAGCACCCGAAAACCGTATCCTACGCACCCAGACCCAATGCCACCTCGAGACGATAGAACCCTCTTGCGCATCCCCTTCAGCGAAGGCATTGCACGCACTCTACGCTCCTGACCTAGGTATGTATAGAAACTCTCGCCAGCTTGTCCCCCCTCTGATCCCACCTGGCCATTTAGCACAACGTTCCCGAGGCATGATCCCAACCACACTCTCGTCATCGCAATCGTGTCCTCCGAGCCTGAAGGTTACCCCGAGGAAATACATTAGGACTCACGCAGAAGCTTGCTGCTTTTCTGCTTTTGATCTGGGAGGCCATCCAAGCCCCATCCCCCCTCCGCACCAACAACAATGATCTCTATCCCCCGGAGACTCTGCCTTGCCCAACACTTTGAAGTCTTAAACCCGTAGATCAATCAAGCCAACACCAACCAGTCAACTAGTCCTCCGCGTCTTCCATCGGACATACTACGAGGTCGAGGAAGGCTCCAGGGTTCCGGTGCGCTCTTTCCTACTTCCTCCTTACTCGTCTTCATCTCCCCATCTTTTCCTCACGCTGACCTACTCCCATAACACAGTGACCATTACCGCTCCTCATCAATGCCTCAATTTTATAAGTCCCTGAACTTTAACACCACCATCGTCCGAGATCCAACGAAGCGAGCTTTTGTGGAAGTGGTTCATTATCATCTTCAGTGCGTCTACTCCTCTCTCCCTAGTCCTTGTCTATTTATTCATAATACATCATCACGCTAACCCTCTCTCCCAACACACAGCGAACCCCACCAAAACGTTCCTCACCAAATCTCAACCAAAGTCAACGGCACGTACATCCTCCAATATCCCACCAACACAGCACAACACAACACAACATACACCATGTCGTCGCCCTTCGCCTCGCCGGACGTTCCAGCTAGGAAAGAAAGAAAACATCGAGATTTGATTTGGGGAATATCGGAGTTGGGCATGTAATAGTACTGCTCCTGCCTCTTTTTCCCCAATTCCTTTTTAATTCTTCTGACGCTTGGCTGGTGGATATGAATGTCCTACCATCCATGTCATTTTTCGTCAAAAGGGTGGGCACCACATACCCGTACGGACACATCATAACCACAGACACCTGGGTACGTAGGCAACTATGGGGGTGCTTGTGATCGTCTTCCAGTCCCCTCGATCTAAAATCTAAAAGTATATAGTTATACGTACTTACATCCCCTCATTCATCCGAGGAACCCCGAACAAAGACATAGCGGTTCGTTTGTCACATGTCAACCTTCAACCTTCAACGTTGAACATCAGGGCGTGGGGCGGGGGCGGTACGATATGCAAAGAGTAAAGCCGAGAAAGTAACAGGTTGTCCAAGCCCTTTCCTACTCGAAACCTCAAAACGACCGTCAAACTCCGAGTCACCGTTCCGTTCCTCTTTTGTTTCCATTCACACTCACTAGTCACCCTGGACCGGTGCACGTACGACTCCCCACCCATCCCCGGCTCTCGTATCCTATATGTACTATGTTCGTCATCAAGAGCTTTGACCCTGCGCATACACCTGGTCATCTCATTCAGTCAGCTAGTCGGTAGGTATTCCGCAGGTAATTGAAGATGGCGGCGATGACTGGAGCTGTATATCTACTCAGTATTCGATATGCATGAAAGGATAATACCCCTCGCCCGCCCAACAAACAACGCGATCGTTTTCAACGTGTTGCTTGTTGCTTGCTTGCTCGTGTGGGTCGTGCGTCGTCAGTGGGTAGTCGCATCATGTACTCAATACTCATTACATACATAACACACATATCTCATCCACATTATCTCGTCGCTCGTACTCTAGATTTGCCCTAGATTAGGGCGGTTATGGACACGAAAGCGAAAATCATTATCTCTCTCAGAAAAGTTTGAAGCGAGATGATTTCACTGGGGGTGGTACGCGTGTTGGCAGGTTCCAGATTCAATCAAGCCGTAGTAAATGCTCCCAGGGAATCTGAGCACGGCTGCATCAGTTCGATGAAAGAAAGTTATTGCGACTTTATGTAAACACGTATCACAAAAGCGTTATTCACGGTCGTTGGATGTACCACCACCAACGTTCCATAAATACTTCACCCCCTCGAATCGCAGGTATTTATTTAAAACGAAGAATCATCAAAGACGGATCTTACGTACACCAAAGATACTCTCTTGCTGCAAGTCTCACCAGAAAAAGAAAAAGAAATGTAAATCAAACCACCGCACCAGACCACACCAACACACCCTCATCCCCACCTTTAACCCCTCCTCGCCCGAACCAACAAAGGCATCATAATCCCCTCCTGATACTTCCCCCTAATCATCGGAACCATGATAGCGCCCATGATCCTATCCACCTGCGTTTCGGGGGAGATGGCGAATTCGAAGGATTCGACGAGGCGGAAGAGGACGGATTGCATTTCGAGGACGGCAAAGTTCCATCTGGGGAAGGTGGTGGGTGGGGGGTTAGCGGGTTTGGGAGAGGAGAAGGGGGAGGGGAGGGAGAGAGGGGAGAGGGAGGGAAGCAAGCGATGTACCCGATGCATCCTTTTACACCGGCGCCTTGGAAGAGAAGGGAGAAGGTTGGTTAGTTCACGCGCGAACAAGTTTCTATCACGTTAAGGGGCACACTAAACGTCAACCTAAAAACACACAAAAAGAACACCGGTCAGCATCCACCCTCTCCTCATCAAACACCAAAAACCATAAAACCAAACAACAACTCACGTATTCCCAAACAGCCCAACCGGAATGTGCTTCCTCCCACCACCCGCACCCGCACCACCCAAAAACCTCTCAGGATTCCACTCATCCGAATCATCCCCCCAAACCTCCTTCAAACGACTATAATTCCCGATACAAAAGATGATTCTCTGGCCTCTCTTTACGGGGATCTCGTGGAGGATTTCGCCTGTGGTGGATTGGATGGATTGGGAGAGGGGGAGGATGTCGTCTATTCCTGCGTTGCGGTAGAGGAGGGGGGAGATGGCGTGGTAGCGGAGACCTTCCTGTTAGGTGCGAGGTGGGTGGTGGGAGGGAGGGGAGGGGGGAGTAAACGAACCTTGATAACAGCATTCATATACCCCACCCCATCGAATCATACTCCGCAGGCGTAACAGCCCTACCCTCATCCTCACCCTCACCATCCCCCTCCTCGAGAATCTTCCCCTGCTGTTCAGGATGTTTCGCCAATTCGAAAAGAATCCACGCGATAGGAGCAGCTGTTGTATCGTGTCATGCTAAGATCACAGTAGCCATTTGCGAGAGAACTTCGTCTTCGTCTATTTTCTGTTTTTTTGGTCGTTAACGTATGGGGAACGTGCTGTGTGGGTTGGCGGTTAGTGGTTGTGGGGGAGAATGTACGACGAAGGTGAAGGTGAAGGTGAAGGTGAAGAGATGAAGGTGAAAGAAACCCCCGCCATACTCACCAAGTAAACTCAAAATATCCTTCTTCCCCAAAAAGTCCTCGCTAGCTTTCATATGCTCATCCAACAACCCTCTCGCAATCCCTTTCGAAAACGACTGGAATTGCATGAATCGCGTGTCTTCTTTTGATGGGAAGATGGTGGAGTAGTAATCGAAGAGGTCGCCGATGAAGTTTAGCGTTGAGCGGCGGAAGGCGCGGAAGAGGATTGTGCGTTTGGAGGGGGCGTTGGTGTCCATGCTATGGAGAAGGGAGTTTTAGATGGCGTGAGGGGGATGGAGGAAAGAAAAGGAGAGAAGGGCGGGAGCTATAGAATATGAACCCAGCATTGTGGCGAAGAGGATAGATGAGCCGAGGTTGGAATGAGGAGACGTGGAAATCCGGGAAACGAGAGCGTAATCCACGGGGGAGGATACGCGACGCAGATGGAACAGTAGTCATATGAGGCCCAGAAGAAAATACAAGCGGATGCGAACGCGAACGAAGATACACGAAAAACGAAAGAAAAAGGGAGATTCAGGTATAACATACAACAAATTCGCCAAAATCTCCGAGAAATCATCCGATTTATTGTCCAACGCGCCGAAATGGTAGTTAAAGGCGCCTTCGCCGATGATGTCGAGTGTTAAACGAGAGAGCCAGTCGTAGACGTTGAGGGGTTGTTGGTCGTTGCCTAGCGTGGCTTCCCAGCGTTGTTTCATCTACGCAGGGGGTGGATGGGAGTGTGAGTGGGTGAAAGCAAGCGAGATAGGATGAGGGGGGGAGACAGACGTACGTGCTCTGTTGCGCTGTTGAATAGTGGAAGGAATCCTCTGGATTGGGTGGCGGAGAAGGCTGGGTTGAGGGTTTTGCGATGGCGAGCGTGGTCTTCGCCTAAGCACACAAAGAAGGAACGCGCAATTAACAATTGAAAACGACGCACAGTCGGAGTGACGCAGGCGTACCTTCCGCCCAAAGAATACCTCTGCCCAACAGCTTCTTGAACGCGCGTTGATTATCCTTGGAACGGGGGTACTTGTAGTTGAGTTCGTATATATGTTGGAGGGCGCGGGGGTCTGATATCATGAGGATGTGTTCCTGCGCAAGCGTGAGCGTCCAGAACGAATTGTCGAGTAGGTATACAAGGAGGACTTACGCCATAACAACCAGCCGAACGGAAGACAGTGCCGTACTTTCTCCCCCATTCGAGTTCGAGGGTGTTAGCCGGAGCGTTGAGGAGTTCGTATTCATGGCCTGTAGCAGAGAGCGTTAGAATGTGGAGGCAGAGATAATTGGATGTCAACGAACCGAGGAGAGTCGATTCCGGTGTAGGACCACGAAGGAATCCAAGTGAACGTTTTCGCCGGTATAGCGTTACAACGCTGGCAAGAGCGACGCCGAGGAAGACGTAGGCTACTTGGAGTTGAAAGCCCATCGCAGCAAGGTTCTAGACGAGACGAAGACGAGGGAGGGGGAGGATAAGGGAGGCCGGATGACTCTGAGGACTTTGTTATATGTTGCAACGTCATGATGAGTATCGCTGGCGTAGGCTTTAGCATAGGCGACGCTTGGGTGGTAGGAATGATTTAGATGGTCTTTGTCTAGTCGATGGTGCTGACCTCCCTAACTGACTACTCTATACAACGGATTCCAGGGCACCATCTACTGCCCCCTTTCAACCCCTATTTGACTGATTCGACTCGCAACTCGCCATCTATAGATCGCTCATCTTGATCACTAGTCCACCCAGTCTCACTGCCCTCTTTGTTAGGATCCAACTGTGGCCGGCTAACTCGTCAGGTGTATGTTTGTCAACTCACCTATCCAAACTACAAGGCTTCTTGATCTTCCCTCCCCATCAGACTTACTTCTCCAAGCATCCCACCCGCATGTCAACCCGTCAACTTCGAGTTCCCTAGTTTGCTGATGTCCCAATTGCTAGTGCCCTGAGTCACACCACTTTCATCATCAGGATACTACTATGATATGCCATACCCTTTACTATGTAGTGCTATGCCTGCCAGACAAAGAGAGATTTCCAGAACCTTAGATTCAGGTTTAATCCCTGCAGTGTCTTTCAAGGCTGTACAATGCATATATGGTTGTTATAATAGAGAACACAAGGGAAATACAGGCATATACATTCTGAAATGAAACTGTCAGATATACAAAAAGAAGGTACAGGGGGTAGAACAAGGTAAATCATCTAAATATGAGGGAAGAATGCAGACCAAGAGATTGCCTGAGTGGCTGAGGCAGGGAGATCACGTAATAGTACAAAGGGTTGGATGATAAGGAAGAGGCGGGATATGAAGTAAATGTTATGGAGGATGGGTGTCATAAAGTACAGAATGGAATTAGACAAATCTAACTTCCACCCACCAGATGTATATCTGTAAAAGACAAGACATAGTGTCCATACAATTGGAACCACAGTTACACACAGTGAACTTGAAATCCACAAAATGTGTTCAACCTGGGTTGGGAATTTGAAGTTCCATGCAATAAGGTGGATTCCACCAAAGAGAATTGCACTGAATGTTGAAGCTAAGCCAGAAAAATCGACATCATGGTTTCCAACACCTTCAAACATCACCACGGAAAGAAACTTATCAAAAAGGATGTCTTCAACAATCCTCCCATGGAGTTTGAACAACCATTTACCAGCTAGAAAATCACGCATCTCATAAGGCTCAAAACCACCTGAACCTCCATCCAAGGGCCCAGCAACCGTGACTGGCTGTTGTACATCATATGGCTTCTTGAACCAAAAGCCATACAATATCCCACAGATGATAGCATATGCCAGGGTCATGATTTCAAGCTCTGTGATGGCAAGACCTTGGATGGCTCGGGCAACCAGTTGGGATATGAACCAGGAGAGTTGGACAATGACAAGGGTTTTGGCAACAGTATCACCTTTACCACGATCAGCAAGTGCTGCTTCGCTGTAATGGTCCAACTGTGACTCCTGGAACTGTGGAATCGGAATAATCAAGGTGGGATCCCACGGAGGCCTGTCATAGTGGATCCAAAGAGGATGCCTTTGGTCGCTGCCATTTGACACAACTGCAAAGCCACCCATAGCAAGGAAGTATGAATGAACTTTGGTCCACCGGACACCTACATATAATGACATGAATAATGTGAGTGAAATAAGATGCTAAGAGTATACCTTTAGCTTCCGAGGTCTCCGATCTTGATTTGCCAGCTTGCAGTTGCGACATCACAGCCTCATCCTTATGAGTGCGGCTTGTATCGCGAAAAGTGGCGCTTGCTACATGAACAGTGGTATTCCGTAGTTGGATTCACTTGTCTCGCCAGCATATAGAGATGTATCGAAACTAACCTTCTCGATCAATGGCCCGAACACGACGCCACTGCAAAACTGCCCAACACACCATCAACTCGGGCACGAGTAACGTCCACAGCATCATCTTAACTCGCCGCCATAACATCCTCCGTCTGCTTCGCGAGACATGATACGCCGGGACGTTCGGATGAATCGCAGTCCAGGTACAGGCGAAGATAATAGCGAGGCAGCTCCAAGCGATTTGGATCGCCGAGCGGGAGTCGGCAGGTGGGGGACATTCGGTCGTTGACATCACGACAATGTAGAGGACGATGACCGGATATAATCGAGCGAGGTTTTGTCAGTTGGTTGTTGGAGATTGAGAGGGGTCGAAGGGACGAAATCGTCGTTGGGATTTAAGGAGTACACTTGACGCTCAACCGGCTTCGAAAGACATGAGGCCACAGCGTTCTAAGCGTCATCCCCAAGTGCCGTGAAGAAGATGCCATACAATCAGATGTCCCAATTTGCGGAATCAAGGGCACAAATGGACACCTGCTTGCGTGGATGATGGGTTGCGTGACAAAGTTAAGCCAATGCGCGCCCAACGGCCTGCAGTGGAGACATGCGATGGCTTGAATTGGGCAAACGAGTAAAAAAGGAGGTGATATGGGAGGACTCTCGGTGGGTAAAGCTCTCATGCCGATGCGTTCGCTGCCAGTTCAGACCAATGAGATTGAAGCTTCCGTAGCACGAACATTGATTAGCGCGTATTAGTATGACAGAGAAGTTATGATGAGGGCCTCATTGCCCGTGTTCCCGGTGACCACTTCGGTTGCTGTACAGGCGACATCGCCCTACACCGATTCCAGATTAGCAGATTCTCTGTCGCGTCATATCAGCTCAAAGAGATATCGTTGAATGCGAACCTGGTAGAGGGAGTAAGATCAGTCAGTGCGGACGTCGGAGGATGCTCACCATGGGAAGACAAGTGAACGCGCGGATGGGTCATCAGTCCGAATACCCCCTGGTGTTATTCTTGGTGCTATTCTCAACGATGGAAGTTTGCGGAGAGTGTATTCGGCGGCGAGGAGGAACGAAAGCTCTGAGAAAGGGAACCTAGAAAAGGGTAAATGGTGTGTACTATCAACACAGGCTTTGATGAAGCCACTGCCTCGTGCGGTACATGTCCAGCAGCAGTATGTCAATGAGGTGTTGGGCCCATGGATAGTTTTCGCGTGTTGATCGTTCACAGCACAGCAGAAGATACGTCGACTTGGGAAAACATCAATGGGCGACGAGTAAGATCATTCCATAGCATTACTCAACGATGCAAATTTCAGCAGTTCAGATCTACCGGCATTACAGTCACATTGAGATTGCGCCTCCTTTCAGCGTGGAGAGAGCTCTGTGTGAGGTTTTAGCGAAGGTCGGTAAAAGTAGATTAGATTGGATCCTTGCGTCGGAACTTGAACTTCTCAGCTGCACAGTTTCTCCCTGCCCAACTTCCGCAACCACCACGACCACCACCGTCATGCCATGTTCCAACTTCATGCACCGTCAAGCCTGCCGTTGAGATGGATATTTCACAATAAATTGCTCGTGAGGCCTTCTAATACCTAGTATTCACTACGTTTCTCCCTACTCAATTACCTATCTGCAGGGACTGTGTACGAATGCTAGTGATTTCCGCCGTTTTCCGTTCTGCGACGTCGAATTGAAGGTTGGAGAAGGGCATACCATGTAGATGGCAGTTAACTTTAGCCGGTGAGTACTTGAGTATTCGAGTTTTATCCTTGTATCGGCGACTTGGTGTTTTTACTGAATTTCCTTGCAGGAATTTAGTGGACTCGTTCTTAGGGCATACGTAGTCGAAGGTTGGTATGCGTCCGCGAGATATCGGCTATTCACAATCCTGGACGTCGAAACAACGTCGAAACCGACCGCTATGCGCCTCTGTAGGCTGGATTCAGACTTCTTCCCTACAATAATCGCCCAAGGTCAAGCTCTGGTTCTAGGAATGCGCGGAGGAAGGGGTGTCTGATGGATTTTGGGAGACGTTCGCGTTTTGTGATGCCTAGCGCTGTGGCATAGCTTTGTGTTGACACTTCGAGCCATCTTCCTTTATCTCATCCATATCCCAGTTCTTTGCGTTGCCGCATCTAGGTCCATCGCCACGCCTGGACTTCGGTTGGCCGAGTTCTCTATGTCCTAGCACATATCCCGTGTGTCCTGGGACAAGTCTCAACCAAAAGATTGGTTCCTTCATGAACAAGGGGCCTATTCGTCTCTCGCCAGGTATGCAACTTGGTTCAGCTTGAAGTTTTGTTGTCTGAATCGGCGTTAGACTACTTCTAGTACACGGGTCCTAGCGATGTTCTTCATTTGTCGACGTATTCGATTTCCGGCTCCGCATGAGAGACGCCAACCGCCGGATTTCCAGCCGTCTTTGATGCACCATTAGTTTGGCATCTTGTCGTACCAGTCTCCTCCGCCGCTTACTCAACAATGTAAGCTTCTCCAACCTCCCATTCCAAATCATCCAGGTCAGGAAGAGCACGATCTCGCGCCTCCCATATCCGGGCATCCAAACACATATATTTCCACCTCGTGCTTTCATGCTCTGATACCATGGATGCGACAAACTTCGAGATGGCGCTGAGCGTTTATAGACGAAGAAAATACCCGCTCACCTTCCTCCGGCCTCCATCCTCCCGTTGCTTCACTCCCGTAAAAATAGGCCTATTCCCCCCTTCCCCTCTCTTCTCAGGACTCGATGTGGCTTCGGTCTTGTACCACCGGCGTTTCCTAGCTGCTCATCCTCTCGCCAGCTCGTAACGCCAAGTACAAGCGATACCCACGAAACCCTCCGGGATCTAGCGATGGTATGCTCGTAGGGACGGCTCGTTGAGAGGAAAGACAGAGGATTTGGCTTTGCTGTAATTGTGTCGATGAAGTTGGAAGGTGGTCCGTCTGGTTCCGCTTCTACCAGTAAGGATCTAGGAGGGAAAGAGGTCGAAGGGCAACCAATCCCAGATGAGCTCGAGGCGCTCCGAAGATTCGTGCCCAGTACGAACGCGCCAGCAGTAAGGCGTCGGTGGATCTAACCAATGGAGAATGGGTCGGCGTTTACAAAGCGTGTAAGACACGACAAGACGACAGCCGCCGTAGCCGTCTCCTCACATCCTGACCCTCCTGGAAGCACAACGAGCCGCCACCTTCAATTCTACCGGTCTTTTCTACCCACATTGTCAGGCTTTCGATGCTCACGAAGGCTCAGACTATCATGAGGGGAACGGAGACGGAGACGAGATTCTCCCAGTCGCTCGGGAACCGAGAGGGATAGAAGGTTGAGGCAAGAGAGTGACGTGATGTCCTCTCAGGTGTGAGTTCTGCAGTCGCTGGGGCGGAGGAAGAGCAGTGCACCAGCACAGGCAAAGGTGAATGTGGGACGATCATGGTAACAGGGTTCATGCATCAATTGCATCATAACGTCTTAACTTACGATTCTGCGTTACATATACGTTCCTACGTTCATCTTCCGCTACACCTGAGTTTCCGAACGTTTTGACGCCTACGCGCTTATGCAAGTTGAACCCATCTTCCATTACTCGAGAGTCGCTGTCCTGCTGCCTTTCGATGCCCCGAATCCTCCTTCCTGTCTTGTAAACTTGGCGTCCACTCATCTCTCACAGCCATACCGCATCATCCTCGATGAGCGAAGACAACGAAACCTTTAAGCCTAGGCATAGCCGCCCATCGGTACGCAATAGAGCCACTCATGGACGGGTCCCCGGTAGTCTGGGCTATGAGTGAGTCGGACTCGGTGAGTATTGTATTGTTTCCCTCTGCCCCGTCTATCCTCTGCTTATCGTTGCCTCAATATCCCAGCCGTCCAAGCCAACTTGAGGCCCTCTTGTCTCGTAAGTCGCTCTCGCTGTCACGGACTTGGGAGCTTCCGTTTTTGATTATCTCCGCAAGACAACTCTCTGCGTTCCCGAATCCCACCTTCTACTTTCAATTGGCAACACTACATCGGAAACCTGTGTATGTGTACGCATCCCACTGAAGCATCCCTCAAAGCGCACCAGGTAGTCCAAACACTGAGATGGGAAGGGGTGTTGACCGCTGGTTCCTCTTTACACCGAGTGATGATGGTGTCTTTACGGAAAGGCTTGGCCTGAAAGTTGAAGGATTAGAGAACGTGCGTATCGACCTATCGCACGACTCTACTTCGTCTAATACCCTACCATGCAGCTTTTCTCATTGTCGTCGTCTTCTTCGAATATTGTTCAGGCATCCGAAATGCCTTGTATTCTGTTTTTCGACATGAAAGCCCGGATCTTGGTACTCCGCGCGTAATTAATGATGCTCCAAAGGCACCCTCATGCCTCTGAACTATCGTACACGTCAAAACTCATAGGCTCGCATCTGCGTACGGGAATACCGCTATTTCAGCTACCCTCTCCGTCTTCGCTCCCCATCACACCAATCCCATCTTCCCCCCATCACGACACTCCTACTATCGCGCCTAAAACCATAAGAATATATCCATGTACGCTTGACAGGCGACGCGTACGCCATTGTACCATGATGGGGTGTGGGTGGATGTTCATGATCAGACTTGGTGGTGCCGCGATTCTATCAGGTCTTCCGGTCGAACAAGCATGACCAGGTGGAGGATGAACGTATGAGCTACGATTTAGCAGCATTTTACAAACGCTCTCGACGTCTTTTCCCATGACAATCGTCTGCACACCGCTCGTCCGAGTCAACACGATCACCATGTACCAGGCCTTCCTCATGAACTCCGGCCTTGCGCCCTCTTCTCGAACTTACATGCCAATGGACGGTTGTGAGCGATTAGAACAAGCTTGAGACGAGATGACAGGTCCGCATAAGACGGAGACATCCGGGAGCCCCACAGATGACGGATTGGTCGTTGGTATTGGATGGAGTTGTAGGGGAGAAACACCTAGATGACGCAACGAGTCATGTTGAAGAACGGACGGGTATGAATTAGCGTGCACAGTCACCTCCCATGTACCAATGTCAGGAATATCGTACCCGTGGCCTCTCCCCTCCACGCAATGTTCGCTTGCGTGTTCACCTCGTCCTTCCCTTCTCAGTTCCTGTCTCCCGCATGCCTCTCTGTAAAAGCGCTGTCTTCCTTACTATCCGTATACCTTATTATCTGAAGGTTGTTTTGACTTTACTCTTGCAGACTCTATCTGACTAACTAACTACTCGCACACATATGTATGAGTTTCGGCATTTTGTTCCCCTCCCCTCTCAATGCGTCTTGCTTCGCTTACTGTGGCTGCAATATTGTTATGATGTATTCGCTCCATCAGCCCAACCACACAATCGAGTCGTATATACCTCAAACAATGACTTGGGGGCGAACAAAGGTATGCGTACAACGCAATCAAAGGCGGTGCATAAATGAGACATACGTACAGTACAGTCCTCAAAATGACGAAAATCTCAACCGATTTGTTGTCTAACGGCCCGAAACGATAATGGAAGGCGCCTTCACCGATACCGATAACGTCGAGTGCTGAACGGTGCATCCGGTCGTAGGCATTGAGAGGCGTTGGTCACCGGTAAGCGTCGATTCCCAGCGTTATTTCTTCTATGGTACGAGGCGACGACGGTGTGAAGGGGTGAAATTTATAGGAGGGAGTGGGACGTACGTGCTCCTCAAGCGGTTAACAGTGGAAAGGATTCTCTTGAGAAAGTGGGGCTGAGAGTGTTGCGACGATGGGCGTGGTCTACGTCTACCGTCAGAAGGAAGCTTCGCATACAGCAAGCAAAGATCAAAGAAATGCAGGAAAACAGGAACACACCTCTAGTCCAAGGAAAGCCCGTTCCCAGCGACTCCTTGAACGCTTGAACGTCTTTGGAATTGGAGCAAAGATACTTAGTTGCATACGTGTCGGAGGGTGCGAGAGTCTGATATATTGAGAATGGGTTCCTGTGTAGGCGTGAGGCTTTAAAACGAGGTTTCGGGTGGGTTCACAAGGAGGACTTACACTGTGGCAACTAGGTAAACGAAAGGTGCACTACCCCCCTCACATTCGGGCTCGAGAGAGGGCCCTAGCAGGAGCATCGAGGAGTTCGTATTCACGGCCTGCAATAAAGTTTTATCCATGAGATATCGTAACATATCAGTAGCCCCGCGCACTGATCGAAATCATTAATGGGCGACAAGTAAGACCGTTTCATCAGGACTCACCACGATGACGGTGAGCCATGCATATTTTTAGGTGCCGAGTTCTATCGACTCAGGAGGGAGACTCGCGGACTGATCGGTCGGAATTTGAACTTCGTCTCAGCTGTACAGTTTGCCCAACCTCCGCCACCCACCATCATCATTCCGCGATCCAGCTCCGGGCATCGTGAAGCCGGCCATCGAATGACCATCAGTTATGAGGTACTTATCATCACATAGTGCCTCCTTCGGTTCTCCTCGCTCAACTTTGCGCGTTTACGAGTGTCAAATCCTCCCGCTTTCAGCTCTTCTGCCCCAGGCGACGTCGAGTTGGCTTCCATTGAAGAAGTCGGAGGAATTTCTTGCAAGTACTTTTCTTTCAGTGCGTGTTGCCTGCGCAGGCGCGATTTTCTTTCTCTAATCCTTAAACCAGTCCCCCTCCTCCACGCTGTGGCCCCGGTTGAACAAGTTCTTTTATGACCTACCGGACGAAACGGTTCCCCCTGACATAGACGCCGGGTTCGCCTTAAAACAATTAGTTTCCTCATGAGGAGGAACACCCGAGTACATCCCTAGGTATGTAATCACATTCCAGCCCAAAGTTCAGATGTCTGACTCCCCCAGACTTTGTTCAGTGCCAGAACTCTTGTTATATTCACGCTTGGCATCATCGTGTCTGGGTAGTCGGAAGATCTTGTTGATGACGATTGAGATCGCCTCCGCATCTCTCTCCTCGAATCTCGAGTCGGATAGCATGTTCGAAGCACATGCGTATCGATCCATAGTGGATGAACTCCCTCCCATCTAACACCCTACCAGATGCCTTCTTTTATCCTCGTTGTCTTCTACCATAATTGCTTTCCCTCTAGGCACCTAATCACCCTTGACTCAATCCTTTCTGTTTCTCGCAAGTTTCTCCTGACCAAAAGCCGTGATCGTGTCTCCCATTAGTGGATGACGCACTAGGTAGCCACACCGAAGGGACGGGAGAGAGTGAAGGTTTCAGCAAAAGGACGTGGTACGATGGTAGTGGGACCGAGGTTGACATGGACCGTATTCCCACAAAACTCGCCTGCGGTTAACAACTCCTGGAACAATTTAGAGCTGCGCAGTTTCCCATTGCATCCAATCTTCTCCTCAGTCGTATCGATCCTTGTTCCGTATCCTTCCTCCTCCATGAACTTCGGCGGGAATGTCCCTCTAGGTTACCCCTTGGCCTTCGTCACATTTTTTCTTCCAATGCGCAACACAATTCCACTCATTTGCTGACCACCATCGTAAGTAGTAAGGAACCACCGTTTGCTCCGACAGGAAAATAGGCTCGATCACATCGGCATTCAGGAGTCCTCCAAAATCCGACAGATGGATTTCCTTCATGCAGGAATTACATAGCCGTATCGAAAGTATAGCGAGTATGATATGGATAAATCACTACCCTACCCTAACTTGGGTCCGTCCGACAAAATTCATATAGTAGTTCACGATCGATACGATGGAAGGCTAGAAGTAATTGAGACCCGCTCCGAATCATCAAATGGGTCATTCTCCGCCATAGACGCCGTATCTCCCCTCTGAGTCATAGGTAAAGTACTCGTGCCGTCACGTACAGGCACTTCCATAGCCTCCGATCGGCCTGGAAGAGGGCCTCGTTTTGGCGCAGCATGCTGAGACGAAAACCATTTGTACGGTTGTACCCTAGACGATGAGCGGTCTGTAATAAAAACCATGGTCTACTGGTCAGCCACGGTTGACAGTTCACACATTCAAGAAACGGATGCATACCTTCAAAACCGGCATTTAGCCTCCTTCGGACAAACATCCTTCGATGAATGCGATATATCACATAGACGAGGTTGATTGCCACAAGTAGCGAGAGGGAGATGGTGAGGGCTGTGACCGTCCGACGCATATGCGTCTGTGCTTCGTCTACGGATAAGCACACCGCACCCGAGGGTGCGGAAGAGCCGTCTCCTGTTGAGGTAGGGAAATTAGTCAAGAGCAGTGTTACACTACATAGGGGTGATATTAATACTCACCTTCAAGTGCTAAGGAAATGACGCACGTTGCATCCAGAGCGACCACAAATATTGTCGTGGGTGTATGTTGGTGAGTTGATCGATGGGGTCCGTTTTTTGATTCGCTGCGTCGGCTGTGGCGAGAGGCTGTTGCGGATGGGTGCATGGGGGTATAGTGATGAAGGATGGCCAGCCAGAAACTCGTCAGCTTTAATAACGAAAGAATGCCACATGTACACACATTGTCTCGGAAACGGAATGATAAACTTTGAGATAGGAATGCTGAATGACAGGTCACCGCGGGCGTTAACTTTTAGAACCTGACTGTTCGAAGTTTCCACGCAATGATACAAAAAACGGATCAAGAGCTCCAAGAGCTGGGAATGTCGAGCAGAATTCTAGGTTGATTGTCGTGAAGAGGTGTGTTAAGGAGCCCCACCGATAATTCAACGAGTTCACAAAGTTACGCTCATGGTGTAACAAGGTTGGTCCGGTGCGCAATCTCGTTGATATAGTGATGCGTGATTGGGGTCTTCGACTGAGGCAGTGGGAGGAACTCAGGTGCAATCGAGCATCTTCTCCGTATGCACCGCGGTGACGTGGGCATACGTGTAGTTTGAGGTGTACGATCCAACGGAATGGAGGTCCTCCTATGCATGAACGCGCTCTAGAGGGGGATTATAGCAGGCTACGCACACGAGGTGGGCTTTCGGGTAAGTATCATGCTTGATTAGGGACAGACAAGATAGGAAATCTCGAGGACATGTCCTCAAGATGATAATCACTGCCAAAACAACTTGGCTAGAACTCCACCGGTCAAGTCGCAGTTCAGGGTGCCCGAGGAATGACTTGTGGTGGTGTCCCTAATTCCACGCGTTGACGATCAGATTTGCTTGGTGTAAGAATAACATTGATTGCAGCGTCAAGCTCACATTGAGCATATACAACATTTTGGCTCCAACACAAACTCCAGGATCTGTACGACGGAAGGATAAAAGTCCCCGATTCGTTTCCGAGTCCTCAGGCGGATTATGCTCTACTGCATTTACGGGGACCTACTGATGGCTGTCACTACTTGACTCGGTTTCTCCTCCGCGTATTCCTGGAAGCCAAGGCAAAACGCGGCTGTACGGTTGTACCACCTAAGACATACCAGGAATCTGATCACGAGTTAGTTAAACATGGTAACGCCTTCTGGATACGTACCTTCAAGATCGATTGCCGGTTTATTTTGGGCATACATCGATCGATTTATAGATGACGTATATAACGTAGACGAAGTTGTTTGCAGGGAGAATGGACTGCAACCGTCAGACGCATCTGCAGCCATGAGTCACGGTGGCCGAGTTTACTCGGTGGCGCGTGCACTACCGTGGAGGTGCTTATTATCAGCGGAGTGATCAACTGCGCAATATGCAAGATGGTGTCAACGAAGTACTACTACGATGTTCCGTCCGGAAAGACCATCGGAGAACTGGTTCGGGCCGTTGTTTATGCTTTAATTATATACGCGTGCTATCAGAGAGTGTATCAGCGACTAAAGCGAGGGCTCAAATAACAGCCAGTACGAGTCTCGTCAGCCTTAATAGTATGTCCGAGAGAGCTTCCGTCGTGATATGACGTTAACGTCTCTTGGGAGAGAATAATCAGAGGTTCGCAATCATTGGGTATGCAACTATCACCAATGAAAGACTAACATAAGTCTAGCATAGGTCCTTCGATGCACTGAGACCAAGTCGACGTTACTCACTGTGAATGGGGGCGTTCTGTGACAACCTTAAGAAGATCCCCTATGCCACTTTTCTACTGATAATAGGAAATTGATGGCATCGAAAAGTACGCTTACAGAATATTGAGTAATGGAAAGGAAAGACAGATACGAATAGGGCGTCTTCATCGCGTCATTGCTCACCGAAAAGCGTTGACTTCGTTAGTTGACGATATTCTACAAGGAATGTAGGAGAATCAGAAATCCGTGCTCGTGCCCCCTGTTGGGTCAACCTTATCCCATGGGTTAGGTTTGACATTGCGAATACCGTGCGTGATGGGGGTCAGATTAGCCTTGGCAGGAAATCACAGAGACAACGGGCAAGGTGTGGTTCGTTCCGAGGAACGATAATCGCGTCGTGTCGTTTGCATATCGTGTCGATGGATGTCCTTCAAGTTCCCTCGTCAGTGAGAACGGATCGAATCAGAGAATGAAGGAACGAACCGACGATTTACCAGGAGCCGCTTGATCAGAGTTCTGCCGATGGTCATCAACACATATATAGGCCGCAGCGCTTCTTGCTTACACGGCAAGATGGCCGAGCGGTCTATGGCGTGTGACTCAAACTGACTAAGCTTGCCTGCGATAGTGGGTTTCTCATCTCCGAATGGAGGCGGGGGTTCGAATCCCCCTCTTGTCAATCGTTTTGCTCCTTCTTCACCACGGCTTTGCTTCATACCTGTTCGAGGAGAACAGTGAGTCATGATCGAGTCCCTTGGAACTTAAAATTTTGAAATCTGAAGCTCGGGTATGACACTGACTTCGTGCTAGAGTGCTCCCTTAGCACCCGCGATATCCTGCTTTCTACTCTGCAACCACCTATCCTCAAGATCATAGCCTTCCCTTTCGCTTCCCAAAGCCTGGGTACCCGTTTCAGCGCTGCGAACTGCGCTACGTATTATGTGGCAAACCAGGCTATTGACCTCGTCCTCGCTCTCCTTCTTTCTCGGGTCGGGAGTCTTGCAGGCCTATGACCAACCTTGGACTGACCTATCATGCACAACTCACAAGGTTACCATTACCCGACCTGAAAAATACGCTTCATCAGGGTATTTCTCGTCGCTCTCTCTCACAGGCCTTTGCGAGTCAATTGTACCTTCCCAACATCGACCCGGTCCCCCGGTCAGTATATCTTCATCTCGGTCCTGCTACTTCCTTTCTAATTCACCACACCATAGAACACTGGCTAATTCCCGCCAGGCACATAGCGGCCTTCCCTGCTATCCTCCTCGCATCTCTTGTCAGTACTGCACCTATTCACAGCACCGTTCAAGCTGGACAGCCGATGGCCTCCCGATCGTCGGTAATCTCCCAGGCAATCTCCAAGCTGCAACCCCGCTGTCGACCAATTCTCTCTAGTCTCCCCTTCATTGGCGACTTGACTGGCGGCGGTGGTGGAGTTGCGCTGTGCGGCTTGCTAGGTCCTTTCGGTGGAAGCGTCGCTTTCACTGAGAGCGTCCCTAGTGTAGGAGAAGCTACCGTGGCGGCGGGCTCTACTACTAACTGGCATGCCTTACAGTATGACCGGTTAATTTCCTCTACTCAAAATTCCTGGATAATACGTTTTAGGTCAGGCATGGGTGATGAGGTATGGTTGACGCTTGAGTCCTCAGAAGTTTGTACTCGTAGGATATCTATGTCGCTATCATCCCATCATTGTCAATGATATCATTACCCATGTCACCTCAACGTCTCCCCCCGTGTCCGTCCCCTCTCGGCAGACCCTCCAGATGATGTATTTTGTGTGTGCATTTCTATTCCCACTCAACTTAATTCTTTGTCCACGTCGCTTCAATCCCTGCGCGCGAAGAAGGGTATGCTGTGACCACTTGTAGACAGGCTTTCAGGTTTTCACGACCTCTCTCACGATTAATATTTTTATCAGTCGGTCACATGGCGGAATTCATGGCTTGCTGACCAATCACGATAGCGTATCTCCCCCTTACACCAATGTCTTTTGGTCTCATCGCGCACTAGGTTCTTCCTTGATTCATATATGATCGCAAAGGGTGTTTATCGAAAATCGGAAACGAAATTATTTAATCTAATATATAGAAGATTCATGAAGGTCGTAATGGTGACGTCGGCGATCCCGAGTATAGGACTCTACATTACTTTGTATACAATACTTAGCGAACAAGATACATACAAGTACATGGGAGATAAATCAATGATGAAGATGAAGATGAGGATAATGAAGATGATGGTCATGATCAGTATAAGTCAACTCGACAATCAGTCTGGGCAACCCCAACCTCCAGCGCGCAGATACAACAGTTCGCAGGTAAGGTTCAACGAGTTCCGCTACGGATGGGCTGCATGCTTGCCAAGTGACCTCTTGGAGTTTCGAGAAAGCCATAGCTCCATCATTATCCTCTCCTTCCCTATCATCTGCAACGAAGCGAATACTCCCGTCAAGGTACGCATTGTACATGGTCAGGAACCCAATCATAGACGCGCAAGAGAGTCGCACTGCGCGGATGTTCTTCATCTTCGAAGCGACGACATTGAGCCACATATGGACGAGATTGGTTGGGGCGTAGAAGAAATCCAGTGACTCGGCAGTGGACACAGGAAGGGTGGTGATGATCGACTCCACTGCCATGTCAAGAGCTTCGGGCATGATACCAAGAGGGAGGTCAAATTCAGCGTGAAAAATGTCGGTGAAAGAGCCGTGTGCGTCTTCGGCATATCCATTGACATCGAGAACTGGTCCGTAAGCAGTCAAATCCAGGCGGAGAGAGAGGTCGGACCAGAAGCTGGTGGTAAGTGCCTTCGACAAAAGACGGCTACATTCCTTTAGCAGAGGAGTGATTTCTGGTACGGTGGTATATCCGAATATAGCGAGAGAGCTGGGCGAAGCTTTGAGGAGACGAAGGAAATCGGTGGAGAGGTCAATATCATCGTGGAGGGTGAGATCGCACAAGTCAGGAAGAGAAATCTCCGGGCAGGATCTTGGGAAGGACAAAGGGAGACACTCAGAAAGGCTGAGGAACTGTATGTTAGGCATACGACCGAGTATTTCATAGAATTGAGCAGTCGAAGTGCGTTCTTGAGAATCCAAGCTGAGACTGGTAAGGTTGGATAATAGTTCGGAGTTCCAAGGGAGTTTGTAACCACGAAGGCGGAGAGAGTGTAGAAGAGGGGGGCGACGTCCACCAAAAATGTTCAGATCGAAACTCCGAGTTGGAGAACCGTAAGGGAGCAGAAGCTCAAGAACTTCTAATACAGGAGCCTCGCCGTGAAGTGACCCGGAAACGATAGGAAAGTCGGAGGAGGAAAGCCAGGATTTGAATTCTCTGAGGCGGTAGAGTTCCGATAAGATGAGCTCCGTTGACCGCCTGGGGAGTATTTCGAATGTAACATCGCCACGAAGGAACCTAATCGGCGAAGAATTCCCCGTATGCGCCAGACGTGCCTCCAACACCAAATCATCTCCGCATGCTAGGTCGGTCCAAAATGCAGGCGTATGGGTGACAATTGTATACCAGTGCTTGCAGACCAAGGCGAGGGAAAGTAGGTCGCCAATGTCGGGGACATCAACGTCATCATCGGGACTCTGGATGGGGGAGTAGGAATCGCGGAGTATCTGTATGAGAATTTCGCCAGGAAGGTTGTGGATCCCGACGCGTCGTCCGGCTTCAACGACGCGAAGGTTACGACCAGTTCGTCGGTACGGATGGTATCGCTCGAGGGTGGAGATGCGGTGCATGGTGTAGTGGGGCGGGGGAGTAGTGTTGTGAAAAGATTGGGGGCCATTTATACGGGAACGACTTGTGCCACTGATTCGAGAAGCGGGGCGTCAAAGAGGTATCAAAGCGGGGCCACCAGGCAGCTAGCAACGAGACTGGTCCATGGGAGCAGCTTGGCGACAAATCAGACAATCTGGACAGCGGAAGAGCGCTTAAGTCCGTTGGTGATGCCTTTTGTGGACTTCGACAGCAGGAAATGTCTCAGGTCCTATTGACCATGTCTCCCAGTTATGGCAGAGATAGGAAAAATATTAAATTTGTGCCCAAAAGAGATTGGATACGGTGTAGCCCGGCTTTGATGAGCGGGTTTGAGGGGTCACATAGATCCCAAAGGAGGAATCTTGCCTGACCACAGAAGGACAGCAGCCATGAGTCGGCGATCCGTTGGCTACTAAAGCGGTCGGCATCGCCCCCCGTTTGGATCTCCTGTATTAAAGCATCAAAGAAGTGAGTGACCATCCGCTGTTTTCCTAGCTTGGAACCGTGTCAACAGAGGAAACTCTACAGGAAAATTCGAGGTACACACCACCACAGCGTGAATCTCAGAGGTTGAGATGTCAGAAAATTGGAATGCTCAGATCTTTCACTTGAAAACGTTGTTCGGCACAGTGTGCTTTTCGGACAAGGCGAAGGAACGATAAAGCGATGGAGCCGTGAGTAGATTGTATCGCTATCGGAGAGGCATCATGCGTCAAGCTCAATGTTCCGCTGAATTATGTAGAACGGGGTCAGTTTCTGGTGTGTAAATGCGAGCAAAATATGCGGAGGGACAGGCAGACTTTTGAAACAGGTTTCAATTCCAAGCGCCCGTCAGCTTCTGGGAGAAGCCATGTGACTTAGGAGCATCAGCTCTAGGCCCACAGAATCAGCTTCGCTTTCGGTTGTTTATGCGCCGTCCTCTCTACTATGAAGCTTGGCCAAATCCCCTCCAACGCCAGTTTTAAACTTTATTACACACTCCATGGTGAGGGACTGTAGATACACAGCATAGACTAATCATCTAATACAACAAATTCGGTATAAATTTCCAATTATATCCTATACTTATCCTATAATGTAAACGAGAAAAAGATAGTGAGTGGGTTCGATGAGACACGGGAACGGATGATGTGGAAAGGAATGACAATCGTGAAAGAGAGGGATGGTGTCTACCATGGGTAGGGATGGTCGCTCTTCACTGTAGATGAGAGCTCCTTGTTACTGGGTATCGAAATAGGCGGAGGGTTAGTTACTGCCGGGGTCGGTGATGTTGAAGGGCTCGTATCCGGAGAAGTAGGCGTCACTTTCCACGAAATCGCCTTACTCTGCGCATTCTGCGAAAATCCGTTAATTTTCAGCCCTTGGGTGAATCAAAGGCACTCACTGTACCCAAACTAGAATCCGAAGACGCGCTTAACTCAACGTCTCTGCTACCGTCTTTCACATCGATGTCGACGTCGACGTCTACATCAACGTTCATGCGGTGGCCGGAATGGAGGCCGTTGAATCGTCTGCGTTCTCCGCTGCTGTTCAAGCTGGGTATATGCACGGAGAGGCGAGAGGGTTCGTCGTCCTTGATCCGTTCGCGGGTGTTGAGCATGGCGATAAACGAGTTAATGTATACTGACGGAAGTTAATTTATCTGCGAGCGTAGTAGAAAATGGGAGACTTACATTTCGTAAGGAACGACTCGATACCCATAAAGATAAGTGTATCTGGTAGGACGACGTACTGGGTGTAGATTCAGTATCCCCTCATTCATCAACCCGGTAGCCACTCACAGCAATCAACGCTCCCATAGAAGTCGCACTAGTCAATAACCCGGACCCAAGCACAAACTGCATCATCAACGCAATCCGCGAGTTGACACGACTCTGTAGACCACGGGATTTCCGGAGGTAGTACACCATTGCGAAGGCAATCACAAAGTCGACGAACGTTGCCGTTGCGAGGGAGGCGATGATTGCCCACTTCGCAGATGATGAGTAGAAGAATGGGGATGCGGAAATGAATGTGAACGTACACCTATGCCTCTGTGATCTGCGATGTTCGTCAGGGTGTATACTTCATGCGCGAGAACCATTCCAATTGCTAGAAGTGGGAATAAGGGCAAGATCTGTCGGCGAAGAGTGTACTCAATACTTACCGAAAGCTCCAGCGACAATTGCGGTGACAATGTATGCAAGGAAGGGATTATGGTATCCACCAACTGATGCATTTCCATGATTCAGACCCGAGTGAAAAAGAATGGGAAAGGGAGAAACTCACGTAACCACACACGGTATGTATACAGCCTACACAATCTCAGCTCCAGCGTGAATGAAGATGAACGCAGGAACGCACCCTTGGACGAGGAGAATGATGATGACATTAATGGTAATCTGAAGTTTCATCGACCATACGACCGTTACGAGCTTCGTCGGGTCTGCGAAACCTTGGATGCAGTAGAAATAAACACCGTGGGCAAGAAGAATGAGGTGAAACGTGTCGAGTGCCCATAGACATCCGACCTAGAGGATGTCGGTTAAATCAAGGAAGAGGAATCGAATTGAAAAAACTCACGGCTACTCGATGAACCGTCGAATCCCGTTTGAAATGCCATTGGAAATATGAGTACGACTGTAAACTGGTTATCCCGTACAAACTAGAGTGTTTCCCAGGGAAATGTGAGGAAAACGATTGTGAGTTGGGATAGTTACTCACATGGACGCAAATATTGACCCAATCAACAGCGACCCCAGCATATTGTCCAACGTCTGACCCTCTGAAAACACAGGCATGTTTGCTGAGTTCTCGCCTACAAAGTCGAAGGGTGTGGGCGAAGAACAGAAGGAGAGAGCGACGAAACGAGGCGAGGAGGGTGTTGGGAAGGAGAGAAGGAGGGGATAAGAATCACCGGGAATCCGGAAAGTGTGGAAACATATAGTAAACCATGAGGACGCACCCAGACCTTTTTTCACATTTTGCGACCTAGTCGAGGTACCAACGGAGGATTTCCCTGCTGGATCAACTTTCGGAGGTTATCAGAGGTTATCACAGGATATGAAACACAGCAACATGACATCCTGTCAAACCTCTAAAATTCCCCTGAACACATGGAACGGTTCAGGGAACTTTGCGCGCTACGGGATTCTCATCAACGCCGCCTCCAATCTTAGTGTGAAACTCTCTGGTGCCCCAAAATGTATATGAAGGGACAAGGGTCGCTTTGGTCGGCCCCGTTAATACAACAGAGATGATCGAGCGCATGCGCAAATGTTCATGTCATTATGTTGCCGGGCTCGACTGTCGCTGTGACGGAGATGAGGTGAGTTGTTTCACGGACTTGGGACGAACTCGGACGGCTGGTATAAAACGAAAGTAGTCGAGACCGTCTGCCCTTAAACACAACCTTGCCTTCCTCTAGGATCGTGATCGATCGTAATAGACAAATTTTACGTTTTGACACCATTGTGATTTGATGTGGGCCATATTCATCGAATTCAATCGGATATGATGCATCCTAATATAATAGTTCGGTGATTCCGTCACACGTCGGGATCTGTCGACAGAAACGAAAGGTCAAAGAATTGGCCACTTCGCCTCTGCGGCGCATCAACACTTTCCGATCACTTGGATCCGATCATTGAATACGATGATAGCTTCAAAGGTGTGCGGTATCCCCTGCGCGCCTATCTCATCCGCTCTAGTAAGCGCCCAACTTGGTTTTCTTCAAACCACACTACGATGCTATCAGAAAATCCGAACGCTGTTACATACATAATCGCAAGTCAGGCGCACCTCTCTCGCTATCCTCCGCGATTCCCTGGCTCGACGCTAAGTCCTTTCCCTACGTTTTCCTTTCTTGTCGGTTCCCTCCGGGTTACAGGATCGCAAGGGACAAGAAGGAGAACCGTCCGGTACGCCGAATTTTACACTTGATAGCAACACTTCTTGATGAACTCGCACAGGAGGTCGGCAATCATATCGTACTCGAGTATACAAGTGGCACCTCCCATCCACCACGAGCGTGATGTAGATATCTTTGGTGGAAGTCTGGAAGAGGGGAGAGCTAATGTAAATGAGCTGTTTGCGGACCCAAGGCCGATGTCCACCACTTCAAGTCTTCCAACGTATAGTGCGCACGCCGAAAGGTTTGGCCCACTTTGTATGTTTATATTCGGTTTTAAAAATTCGGGACTCCTACGGGCTTCGTTTGGCTTGATGTATAGGTATCGGTCGCGAGGATGTCTCGAGCCTCTTCCCATTTCCTTAGCGCTGCTTTACCTTCTCACCTCGTGTTTCAGAAGATTCTACAAGTCAGTGAATAAACGGGGAGCGGACTTCTTTCTTCTAACTCCCCTCCACTCAAAGTGCTCGATCTTTGGTCCTTCGTAGGTTTCGGACGCTGCGTACAAGTCTCCACAACTAATAATCATTTAATCCATTTGATCGGCCTCTTCGATTCCGGTGCCATCTAATGCCGTCTAGACGGGATCACTAGATGGGGTGAATACATCATTGTCAGAATTGGAAACATCATGATCTGAGTGAGTCCTTGACTGAATGGTTGAGTTGCGCTCCACGTTGTAATGACCGCTCAAACCTACATTTGGCATCAATAGTTTGACTTCGATTTTTAATGGCTACTACTGTTTCGATATTTGATCATCAGCATTTAATCATCAGCATTTAATCATCAGCAGATTGGTGATGAGCACTTCTTCAAACAGTTTCCGGTCGGTATGCGAAGGGTAATAACCACCCAAACGCTGGTTATCAGCCGGCTTTAGGTCCATAGTGCTTGTTCTAATTTGGGGTCCCGAACGACGTGAGGCATTAGAAGATGATGAACTTGTGCTTGAGAAAAGATGAGCATCATCGACATTAGCTGACTATCTTGGATCTAGGACACCGTAATAGCCTCCCCCACTCATATATATAACGCGGATGTTGGTGTTTTAGTCCTCGCATTGTCCTCGCTACGTTGACTATCCTCTCCAGAACTTTCCATGGCTTCCCCCAGCAATATTGCTCCGGTCGGGCCGAGACAGAAGGATGGAGATAACCATGTTCCAGACTATAGAATCCTGGTTCATCCCGGGACGGCAGGTCAAGTTGTGCCGTAGGTATCACCACACGGCTCTCATCGTACGACTCTAATCTGACTTGTGTGCTCAAGAAATATCGGATGGTCGTACATGGGACCCGCTGGCATATTCGGTAGTGCGGCGATATCCGCCACAGTTCAATCCTCCACTAGTCTAAGGACATCAATGTGATTTAATTTTCCTCACCTTTGTATAATGGGAGTATGATTACTGATGCTAGTGTAAAGCCCCCAAACTTCATCTAGTACATCTACTTCAAACTCCTCCCCGCCGTCTTCTGCCTCCCAGCAAAACCCTGCTACGAGGACGGAAGTACCTTCGTCCGAGGTGCAAGCAATTAAAGGACACGAGGCTCAGTTACAAAGAACAGTAACAGCTGTGGCGATCTCCGTAGCCCTGCTGATAGGACTTGCCATCATCTACGCGGCGTACCGCGTTCATAGAAGGCTACACGCCCAAAAGAGCCAGCTAGCAGAGCCGACCCCTGCTCATATAGAGGATCGGCGGTCTTATCGTACTAAAGCAAACAAATGGCATCTCCCCTTCTCAAGGAAAACCCGAAGCACGCATGGTGTGGATACCTTTGATGGAAATCTTGAAGCGGGAAGGCGGACGAGGCAAGATAATGAGAGGATTGAACCTCAGATGGCTCGGAGAGCTGATGTGGATGATCCGTTTGCGGACCCAAAGCCGGTGTCCATCACCTCAAGTCCTCCGCCGTATAGTTCGCACGCTTAGATTCTCTTTTACCTTTGCGTAGTCGTATTCGGTGTACTAAAATCGGGATTCCAAGTGGTTTATGTCCTCCTCAGCGTCGCTCTTGCTAGTGCTGTAACGCTATACCGGCATCAGCAAGTAGTCGGAGGTTATAGGGTCGTGGATTGAGCGCGAAGAAATGGGAAGCCGGGAGGATTGACCAACAAGGGCCCTAGTAATGTGTCGTTTCTCTCCGATCTGCTGCTCCATTTGCTGCCGAAACCGGGGGTAGTCTAAGGCCGATTCATACAACAGAACTTCAGGATGGAGTAAGATACCTGGCGAGGAATGGCTGGGTTCCTTCTTCATGAAGGAACCAATCTTTTGGAGGAGACCTGTCCCGAGATACACGGGATATAGGCCAGGTCTTCGAAAACTTGGCCAACCGAAGTCAAGGAGTGATAACGCAAGTGGATGCGGCAATGCAAAGAAATGGAACGTGGACAAGATCAAAGGGAGCTGAGCGGCAGAATCAACACGGACCTAAGCTATAGTGCTAGACGTCACGAAACGCCAACAACGCCTTCCAAATTCCATAAGACGGCCCTTCCTCCGCGACTGGAGCCAGAACTTGATCTTGGACAACTGTTGCAGAGTAGAGAAGACGCCTGTAGCTGGCCTTCAGAAACGGACAGTGGTCGCTTTCGACGTCCGAGACTGCAGATGTCCGGACGAGTTCCCTCAATAGTCGCTAAGAAAGCCAGAAAAAACACCAAGTTGCCGATACAAGGACACAAACTTGAGGACTCACTGGCACCGGTCACCTGTCATCGTGTTGACCGTCATCTACATGATATCCCCTCTTCCCCATCCTTCAATTCGATGTTGCAGAGCGGAAAACGGCAGGAATCGCTCGTAGACAGTGTCTGCGGATAATTGGTTGATTAGAGGCGGGGTAAATATTAGATAGGAAGCCTCACGAGTTGTTGTTCTTCGATATCAACGGCGGGCTTGACGATGCACGGAGTTGAAACGTGGCATGGGATGGAGGAAATAGTAAAGCTGAGCACAAGTTCAAATTCCGACGCATTGGTCCGCCCAATCTAATCTACTTACTTACTGACCTTCGGCTAAACCTGTCACTGGATTCTCTCCAGGCTGGATGGACCCTAATGAACCCCACTCTCGACTTTTCGACTTGACTCTGACGCCGACCGAGCCAGACTGCCGAAATTTGCATCGTTGAGCCCTGTATGAAAACTTTAGTCGCCCAAGTGAACGTCTCGTCGGGACTCTGCTATGAACGATTAACACGCGGAATCTTTCTAAACACTTCTAATCCCAAGGAAGCACTGATTCTTTGAGGCCGCCTCATTTATCACGGCGACAGTATGCCAGCCGACTATCCTTCGCCCTCTTCCGGAGACCCAACATCAATGTTCACGAATTGTTCGTCGTAAATCTCAACCACTCATGTCGGATATGTGAGTTTGAATGCCCCTCTAGATGCTGTTTTGCTGGAGACCTCATTATCAAAATGGAAGTCACCCTTCAGACACACCTTTCTCGCTACTCTCTGCTAGCGTTTGTCTCAATCCTTTCCTCACGTTGTCCTTTCTCGTCGGTTCGCTCCGTCTCCTGGTGGGGAATCAAAACTCCCATAACTCTGCATGCATGGTGCGGCGCGGGTGCGAAACATGAGAGACAACCTGCGTGTGGTACGGTATTGCATCCATCCATGGCATGGGGTTTGCATAACGATATCGCAGAAGGATGATGCTGGGACCTTCCGACCATCTCGTTTCAATCTCGCACATCACATTGGTTAGAACTGTAAGCATCAGAAAATGATCAACTTCTGCTCGAGCAACGATGAACTTAATGTCATTGACAGTAGCTGACTATCTTGTATCTAGGACAACGTAACAACCTCCCCCACTAATAAATAGATATCAAGCGAAACTTGGTCTTAAGTCCTCTTCGCTCCGACTTTCCTCTTCAGCATTCCCCATGGCTTCTACTAGCATTACCATGGTTAATACAGGACTAGATGAACAGTAGGTGTCACAAAATGGCTCTCAACGTACTACTCCCTGAGCTCTACTACAGAGCTTTTGCAGGGTTTTTGGCAGGCGTTTTCACTTCAATATCACCCGTGACCAACACATCGCAGACACCGGTTGCACTTCCTCCCTTGATAGCGGAGCCCACCAATTCTCCGCCGCCTCGGAGCTCTACGGTAGTGGGCACTATAATAGGAGTACCATCAGCACGGCTCCAAGTGCTGTAGATGGGAGAGTGGGGTTTGTGCGCAATGCACAGGTTGTTTGTCGGCGACTAGCTGGGTACTCCGGGAGGAAAGGGAGGACGAAGGAGCGGAGGAAAAGGGGATTTCCGAACTTGACTCGGACTTGGACTCAACTCGTAGACTCGGGGATGCTCGAAATTCTCTATATTCTCTTTCCTATGTACAAACTACACAAGTATATATACTGTAAGTGTTGTAGATTGTATACATTAGGAAAATGAAAACCTCATGTCGAGGTGAACACAAACCAATGTAAACGAGGTCGAAACCTCGGAACGAAAAGCAACCAATTATGTAAATAACCTACTACATACCATGAATCCGGTAGGTGGCCAACAACCTACCCTACAGTGCCTACCTCAACCCCTGCAAATTCTTTCCTTTTGTCTCACACCCTCCAAGAACCTCCTGAGAAAACCGAAGCATCAGCATCCGGGTTACAAGCAATTGTACAACACGAGGCTCAGTTGCAACGAACCATCACAGCTGTAGCGATCTCGGTAGCTCTTTTGATAGGACTTATCGTCATTTATGTCGCGTGTCGCGTATATGGGAGGATTAAGAATGGAAGGGTAGAACCAGAAGAGCCGTGCGGTAGGCAGATTATGGAATTGATAGCGATTTCATTTTGATGAATTTACATAGGGCGACGTCGGTCATCTCGCATTCAAGCAATCAGCCGATTCCTCCCCTTCTCAAGGAAGATTCGCAGCGCGCGTAGTATTCCAGATATCTCCGATGGAAACCCGGAAGAGGGGAGGCAACCGACGCGGAATAATGAGGGGATTGCACCTCAGATGGCTTCGAGAGCTAATATTGCGGATGCAAACCCGTTCGCGGACACGACTTCGAGGCCGGCGTCCACCTCTTCGAGTCTTCCGTCTTATAGTTCGCATGCTTAGATGTTCGGTTAACGTTACCCTCGTGTACTTATATGCGGTGCACTAAAATCAGGACTTTGAGTTGTTTCATCACGCGTCACCCGCGTCACATTCCAACTTTGTGATCGGCTACAAACTGCGTCCACTCACTCCGTTATGCCACAGGTCAGGTTCTTGGCCGATGCATTTCACCCCGTCTGTAAGCTGCTGAAAGATCGACTCCAGGGTAATACGTTGATCACGCTTGCATAAAAGGCTTAGAGGACCCGGACGAGGGTTTGTAAGGAATGCGGAGGAATCTGCATCTTGTAAGCAACCTTTGAATTCAACTTACGAGTCCTATATAAAGTATCCATCTCTTCTCCAGCAACCATTTGGTAAAAACCACTCAAATCGCCATATACTCAACACCCGCGAACCGTAACAGATCATTCACGACGAACCCGGCTCAGCTGTACGTACGTACACATACTCAGCTTTGACAACATCGTCGAGCGGAGAAGATTCAACGGCCTTGGTTCCGGATCCCGCCTGAACGTCGATGTAGATGTTGACTTCGGCGTGGGTGTTAAGGGTGGTGAGAGAGGCGTCCAGTTGAGCGCGCCATCGGACTATAGTTCGGGTACGGTGAGTAATTGTTAACTTGCGTAGTTCCTCTGACCCATCGCCATCTCAGTTGCAAAAAGTGCCGGACTCCGAAATGGACGTCTCATAACTTCAAGTTGAATAGTTGTCTACGTGAACTTTTTCTCATTACACAGCAGATGATATTCCGAACCTGGCGCATCCTGCCGGTCTTCTCTATATTGAGAACGAGATACGTCTTCCTCAGGGCTCTGCCGCCTCTGTTTGCTCCGTGCACAGGCACCCAGCCCCACGGAACCATCATTTTGGAGCGGATGGTTGCGCTGCCCCTGTGTGTGGGGATTTCCATGCATACAATGCAAGGGCGAACTCCCATCTGAAGCCTAAGTATACGTAGAAGCCTGATGATGATCACCATCTCAGTCGGACATTGATATTGAGGCCTTGAGGCCTCACAGAGGGTGATGGTGTCCCGACCAATCGAAGACGAGGATAGCTTACCATCTTGTTTCCAGGTCACCGTAACCGGCTCCCATGTTGAGAGTGATCTCGAGCGATGTAAAGCTTGCACCGATTGCTTCGACTCCCTTCTTCACCACCTACAATGTCATCGACTCAAGCTTCCATGCATGGACCGGGGTTGAAGAAGGATATAGGAGACCGCGTTGGCAGACATAGGTCGCTAGTAGTGGGCGATGTAGCCAGCCAAACCGAAGTTGTGGTGAGGTGGGTGGCGCAACATTGTTGCTCTCCAAGTCACTGCATAACACAAGACACTGCAGGACTTTCAGCACGGAGTCATTCGAATTCTCCTCGACGATCGTCCTACAGCACGAAGTAGACAAACCATCTAAGTCTATCGTGTCTCGAGCATCTGTGCTAGCGATGTGCGTAGTTCATTTCCCCTTCTGAGTCTGATGGAATACCCTGAATTAAGGATGTGATACTAAAACCATTTAGCACTGAAAACACAACCTCATCACCCCAAATCCCCACCTTACCCGCTTCAAACCCGCTCCCTTCGCTTCCATCTCAAGCTGCCTCTCCTACTAAGCCTGAGCCACCAGCAGCCGAGTTTCAGGCAATCGCACGACACGAGGCCGAATTACAACGAACGATCACAGCCGTGGTGATACTGGTACCTCTTCTGATGGGACTTGTCATCATTTATGCGGCATACTGCGCCTATAAAAGGCTACAATCTCGAAGGAACAAACCAGGAGAGCCATCCGGTACACCATATTTTGGAATCGGTCGTGACTTGCATTGATGAGTTTACTCAGGAGACCGGCGGTCGCATCGCACTCGTCCAAGTATTTGGAGACGTCATGATGCTCGCGGTGCAGCAGCTTTTCACGAGAACTTGGAGGAGTGGCAGTCGATGCAGGACTCTGCTATTATGGCGTCGAGAGCTGATGCGAACGATCTGTCCTCGTATACAAGGCCGGTGTCCACAACTTCAAGTCTTCCTTCGTATAGACCATAAGGGTTCCCTGGAGCTCACTCGGAGCTCACTCCATATGTCGTGTGTATTTATATTTGATGTACTCAGATTGTGACTTTTCCACATGGTCGTTCGTTAATTCCAGGATGGAGGGGACGTGTGCCTGAGTTGGAGAAGCTCCTCATGATCAGGGGCTTCTCAGAGGGGCCTCAACAGCGTGACGATGTCACACCTGCAACTTTCCGTTGATCGCAACTCCAAAAAAAAATCATTCAGTCCCAATCACTCTTCCATTCAACGCGTCGAGTTCTTGAACAATGCAAGGTATCCTGTCAAAGCTAACCACAGCTTACTTTACCTTGCCACACTAGCCGAGAACCCGTTTAAGCAGCGTCACTCCTACGCGGCACATCAGAAATTTCTCGGTATCGTCTACGAGAAAGTCGGAGTCGGACTGTTCAGAGCTTCGGTTGGCTGGACGTGTAGCGTAGAGGTGAAAGGTCGACGAGACGGCGTAAATATTTCCTGAGGTTAGTACGGCCGTTTCAGCTCATTGCCTCGTTTTCTGAAGGAAACCGCCTTAGTACATCCGTCCCGGTCACCGGAAGACCTTACCACGGAAACGCCTTCGGAGGTGTTTCTTGACCGGTCAAATTTCCAGGTCTACCTCTCGTCGTCCTGTAATAGCGCAACTCAGACCGCGAACTGTGCGCTCCGTCGGTGTTGGGGTCACTTTCAATGCCTTGGTGACGGCATCCTGGACTCTTACGCAACGGTCAGCATGATTTTGAATAACTGTCGTCGCTATGAGCAAATTTCCACGCATTTCCGACCTATCACCAGTCAATGTCTCGCAGCTGTGCTCCGCCGCTAGCGTTGAACGCCTTGCCCCCTTGAGCTAAAAAAGTGAAGCAATCTTGATTTCGGGTTATCTCACCGTTGAATTTCATGACCCCCGTTCCTGGAAAGCCATCTTCTCGTCCAGCGAAGCCCCCAAAGCTGGATCAGCAATGACAAGCCCTATTTGAATGACCACCATCACCTCCGCCCTGTTACTTGTTATTGCGTGACGAACATCTTCGATTGCATCCAGGTCAGCTTGGTCATCTCGGGGCTCCTCGCTTTTAGCCACCAGTCTATCATCGAGCACTAGGTCAGGAGAATGTTGCTTTGTATCCACGTCTTGTATGTGCTCGAGGAATGTTAGTTTTTGTCATGTAATGAGCTCCCAAGTGCCTTGCGTCCCTTCGAAGATAGCGCATCTACATGTACCCATCATCATTGAATTGATATCGACCGCGTTTGGCGTTTCGTACCTAGATCTACTGATCGAGGCGAGAATTATCCTGCCGAGCCATGAAACGCACCGACCTTGTTCGCAACATTCAATTTCTGACTCTTTAAACCGATTGTGCAAAGCTTTTCACTGTCGTCATCATGTTTTCTGGGTTGCTTTCGTTTGTTTGCTATATGTCTCTTTGTCCCCCTCCCATTGGGATTCGACGGATGTATATAGGACATCTCCGCACCCCGCCTCTCCTAGCAACCATGCGTCCTTCCCATCGTCCCCATAAACGACCGGAACCCAACTCTTCAGCCACTCTCCACACCTACTGGAATTTATCGTTTTCCCATTGAGACCTTGGCCTTCATCTTCCACATTGCCTGTTCCTCGGCCTTGCAGTTCATACTTCATCAATACACGACAGTACATATGTGAGATCGGCCTCCTCACGTGCAACCTCGTTTGCAAACGTTGGTACAACATCCTAGCGACCGAAGATTGTGGAGCGCCGGGGGATGAAGCCAAGGCACTTGTCCCTGGTATTGTAGGTGAGTTCTCTGCCCTCAGGATTAGATGCCAACTAAAACTGAATATTCATTTAATCTCCATCTCAAACATACAAAGACTCGATGTGTAGACTCTGCGTCCATTACAAGCACCCTTTCTACACTTCGTTGTCTGACATACACCATCACCAAACGACACTCCTCAACATTACCTTGCTTGAGCAAGGTCTATGAATATACTAAAAGTTGCCTATTTGGGACCTTAGCGTGCACGCGTCTAATCTGCGCGCCTGTCTGAGCACCTTTCAGGGGTCTATGCGGGTAGGACCATTCATCATGTCCTCTGGAAACACTTTATGTTGAACTGGATGCGCAGATGGCCTAGTGTCGCTCTTATTGTGCTTCAGGTATGTTTCCCTTTTCCTTCAATATTCTTTGTTACCTTATGATAAGTTCAGAATGCCTTTGCTTGCACTTCATGTGTCAACACGTAGGATTGACCCGTTCAATATATTTATGATGATGGCTGTCGGTGACTGGCTACTCTTGGTGAGAGTGGTTCTAGAGGTGCAATCCCGTGGCCCTCATCACAAAAAAATGATCATCAGTCACTTTGTTACAGGTATATATTTATTGCGACTATGTTCCCTTCATCTTCATCCAATTTGACATGTGCAAATCACAACACTCACCCACCCATTGAAGACTGATTGACATAACACAGGCAACCGGGCATATTGATACTTTCTGGAAGACGGGGGCTCCCAATGTAGAGGCCATCAAGGAGTCTCACTGCGTAGGTGCGTAAAGAGAGGGAGAGGAGTTTGCCAGAATGATTGAATGCAGAACAGACACGTGACTTGCGGATGTCCGGACAGAAAAGGAATTACGCACAAGGTGTCCAAAACGTAGTCTGAAGCATTTTTCCATCAGGTTTTCCAAGCAAGGTATTTTTATGTCGCCAGAGGCGGCAGCTAGTTTGTATGTATTTCTCCAATGGGTGGCCGATATCTGTGGCTCGGAATAAGCATGGTATAGGATCGCAGTTTTGGACGTTACGCACCCAATGATGCATCCTAGAGCGGTGTACCATTTACACTTGTCGCCGGAGTTAGAGCTCCGGGGACAGCGGGTGGACTGACTCTTTCGCCAACTCCACCACCAATTCCACCGTGCAGACTGAAAATAGCTGTAGCCAAATCTAAAAGGAGCTGCGAACCGCCAATAGTGTCAGCCTTAGGGCCGCCTCTGGCACTTGTTTGAACTGGCGCAGCTAGCGCGAAAGCGGCCAGAGTGGCTACGACGGGCACAATAAAACGCATGCTGAGGTTGATTCTGTGAAGCACCAAATGATGTCAGATACTAGAGTAACAAAAATGTTGTAAGGAGATTACGCAAGTACGGGGTGTAAGAGGTGATCGACGAGAGGCAAGGATGAACTTTCGTCCTGCTGAACGTCGATTGATTGGCAGGCATTTTGTACCTACCGGGATGCATGACTACGCCCACAAATTAGGCTGCGCCGGTCGCCTGTCGGCCAGAAATCAACTATACCAGCGCAAGAGAGAAGAGAGAAAGTTACTCGAAGGTGACATCTGTCGCTCAGGCCCTGCACCAGATCGTGAGTGTTTGCGACATAGTAAGATACTGGAAGTTGGATGGAAGCCAAGGGAAGCGAAGGCGTTGGAACTCAGTGTCGCGGATCAATCTGTGGCAACGGATGTTATATAAATTAGCTTCAGTAATCCTACAAGTTGCGCCCCATATGTCCTATGTACCTATGCACATCTTCGGGAGCCTACGCTGATGCAAATAAATCAAAGCTTCCAGATAGCCACGGGAACTCTCTCAATTCTCCACATAGATGGGATGAATTCTCTAGGATCCCAACTCAGAGAATGCAATATAGAGTCCAACATGAGCCCTATTCATCTCGGTGCTGGTTTTGAGTTCGATCCAACCTTGGTCCCCTGACCTCCTAAGTATCCAGCGCCTGAAATATTCCGCACGCGACACGTTCAGTACCCTTTCTTCTTGACCATACGCTGCCATACGCTTCGTCAAGCAAAGAAACTTCCAAGAAACCCATCTTCTCTGAACGAGTCACCTCGAGCACTTTTGGTATGCAATTGGTCATCAACTCATCGTCGGTGCGGATAAGGGCGTATTCGTATATACCTTCCTCTCCATTACCCTTCGGTTGGGGTTGAATCGATCGCAAATATGGGGAGGACATGCCTCGATTGGTTGATGCCCCCCAAAATATACTTCTACTCCCAGTGTTTCTAGACAGCCTGTGAGGCGAAGATGCGCAGCCTGATGCCAAGTTTGAACTGTCCGCTTGCGTTGACTTCAGCGCCGCGGTCAAGGATGGCGTTGTCTTTATTTGATTGGACTGGTGATGGTGATGAGTACGCCCGAAAGGCCTCAAATCAACAGCACCTGGGACAGTATAGCGAATCGACTTTCTGACCAACGCACGTAGCCTTCGATCTGGTGTCGAGTCCCCACGTCCCATTTCGTCGCCTACTTCTCGGCAGGGGGACTCAGCGTACCGCAAAGCTTATCCCAATTCCCATTCAGGCGCTCTTTCCAGACTGTCACAACGAAGATTGTGGCCAAAACTTTTTGTCGTCACGCTCCCCCACCCTTTGTTTTCAGCCCTATTTCAGGACCCTCTGACGAAGTCTCTACCTGATAGTGGGCCCTCCTCACACTGTGGATAAAGATGGCGGCGACGCCCGAGATGCTACCGTCGTACCGACAGTCAACCTTTTGGCCATGGGTCTATCGTCCCTGCGCGTCACTCGACTTATTACTATTAGAGTGCGTCGCTGTGGTATCCAAAGTCCATCGAAGCCCGTCCCTCAATTCGATCTTCCGAAGCAAGCTTCAAATCTCAGGGCGTATTCTCTGACATCAGGTCAGTCGAGGTCTGCACGCTCATTTACCCTGTTACCTGTTCGTCTTATTGCAGCCATGCCTCCTATCTAGCATAGTTTCCGTGCATGGTGCTACAATTATACAAACGCCACAGAGTCCGCATACCGTCACTCTCCAGGTGATTTCGTCTATGTTCGTAGCGTATCGTAACCCCCTATGCATTACCTGCTCTGCATTCCGCTCAGAACCAACCTGGTCATCAGCGTCGATCATTCCGAGTAGTAAGTAAGTAAGTATGGTATGGCCTACGTCGTGCTGAGGAGTCCATTCAAATCAGCGAGGACGTCATAATTGTTTGTTGTGAGGCTGACACGGTATTGGATGCGACATAATTCAATTTCTTTGATGTTGTCCTCTTCGGTCTCATTATTGAGGGCCTTTCGACGTACTCCATCCTCTGTGAATGCGTGAGGGCAGCCGTACACGCTTCCGCTGCCCCCTTCACCGACAAAGCATGGTCTCCGAACTAGGGTCTCCCACATTGGTCATCCATTACTACCACCCACCGGAAATGCCTATATCCATATTCTTTACGTTCATCTGTTTGTGTGCATTAGCCAGTGATCCGAGGAAGCGAGATCAGTACGGAAATCGAGGATGGTTTTGGGAAGCGCTGGAGTCCACGAAGAGGCTCGGAGCAAACATCTTCCTTCTTCTTCCCTCCATTCATCACTAATCATTCCTCAACCCACCCTACCACCTCGAAATATCCACGGAAACACAATGGCCAGCGCTCGTTCTTCTTTTACCCTCGCCTTCACGTCCTCCGTCAGCGAAAGCGGTGACGAAACTGAAACGCTTCTCGACGACAAGAGTGGGGCACTGAACTGCTCGGCCTCAGTAAATCCTGACTTGAGGGGCTAGTCGGTGACGTCTTCGTGCGACTTGCGGTGTGCGGCATCGGTGTTATGAGCTTAAGGCTTGAGCTTGATGCATCAAACCTTGATGTATGGAAACCGAAAAGTGCGAAGAAGACGTGGCATAGGTTTCGAATGAATGACTTGACAAGTAGATCCACATTCCTTCAGGTAGCCGAGTCGTCGATGACGCTTCTAGGAACCTATGTGAGTGAAACACAGTAATCGGGTCGGAAAGTTTGGGTTGGATTCAGATCCAGGATGATGTCATTGGGCCACTCGACTATGTCAGCGTCTAATCAGTAACTCAGGGATTGTTGATACTTGTCCAGCATTGTACACGGTACGGCGGTGGCATGGTGTCGAAGAGGGGAAAGAAACTAAGTAAACCAACCCTTGAACTGGCATCGGTATGCAACTGAACACCTTCGAAGGCGGTGTCGAAGCCTATACCCAACACCGTCACAACCCTTGGAACGTCGTTTGATGCTAGAGCGTACGACCTTCTGGATCTCTATCTCAACGACGTCAAGCCTCGATCTGGGATGCTATGAGTGTCACGTCCAGGAAGGCGATTCGGCCATCCCACAGCGGACATACCCCTACACTCGGGGAAGTAAGCACGCGGCCGAATATCTCAGTAGCCTCTTATTCTACTAAACTGCATAAATGTGCGTTTCTCGGTGCGCTACAGGTCCCATTATCGCTTTACTCTTCGTTTTCATCATGCCTAGCATCATTCGTCCCTCACCCAAGATGTTAAACTTCCCTATCACCCCTCATGACGAGGCTCATCATACTGCCTTGACAGCAGCAAGCGTCGAGCCTTTTACCCCGACCATAATAAGCGCCGGCGATGTTGCGACTTCGGAACTTACCTTATTCGTTGGTGTTGCTGGTCCGAACTCAAGCTCAAGCTCCGACTTCCATCATGCATCGATTGGGTAAGTACCCCCCTTCGTCGCACGAACGTGTTGTCTGATCCTACACCAAGGTCTAAGTCGGCCAATCTCATCATTCCTACGGAAGACCGGTCAATTTCCACCATCCAACCCATGCCTGAGCCGACAAGCCCCTTAGTATTGGAATCTACGATTCAGATAAACCAAATAAACCACACCCTAACTGCCCTCACCATCGCATTCGCCATGCTATCCTCCATCATCTTTCTCTTCTTGTTATCCCGAATGTACAAATTCTGGAAAGCTAACTCGAATGAGACATCAGGTCTGTCAATCCGCCAAATTTATATATACATGGATCGTTATACTCACTATTAGGCATATCTCAGGGCATCAATCATCCGTAATTCAAGCATACAATTGGGGATCATCGTACCTTCCCAGTTCGACGAATAATCGGTGCGGTGGACTTGTGCAACACGAGGCTGCATATGTACAGGATCATACAGAAGCAACACCGTCGGCGTTGCGGACGCAGAACCGAAATACTGCCATATATGATCATGCCTTCCCCGATTCAGTGTCGATCACTCCTAGTTTACCGGCATATAGACCATAGGACCGCTCTGCATACTTATGGAGAAGCACAAAATCCGAAACGGGTACATTGGTTGATTTTGATTGGACTCTAGCAACGTACTTGTCGCAGTGATTCTCCTCGTAGCTTTTATGTATCATTTTTGATACTGTGGTCATCTCACATTCTCAGGTATACATATACGAGCTGAGCAACACTAGAGTCGTGTGGTGGAGCCACAATGGACTTGAAGGGAACCGCGACAGCCACTGAACGATGAACTCCTGTGTGAACCCCTCATTTCTCCTATACACAGATAGATAGCAGCATCATGCGTAGACGGTGTATACCAAAACTACCCAAAGCCCAAAAGCCCAATCACTAGGTTCCTCATGTACCATCTCTCAACTTCAACACGCTGGAGGGCGAAGATCAAGCATAATCAGGTACACGATCCTATAGGCGGTGGGTCGAAAGAAACCTGGAAATCTGACTAACACTTTGTGCCACTTATGAGAGCCTCTGTATCCCGCTCATTGTATTGCACCGATACTGATGCTGAAGCGCTGATGGACGACGGTGGTTGAACGATGGAAAGTAGAGACCTATAGACGGCACTAGACAGGAGAAGGCGACACGTAGACTGTGCCTGGAAAAAATGTTCAACTTCCGACGTAATTGATCCTGGTCCGTGGACAACCTCAATGTCTTCTGCACCGACCTCAAGCACTTACCACTGTTTGTTTGAAGCTGGAGCTTCCTTTGCTGTTCTACTCACTTGAAGTAATCATCAAGAAATGATATATGCCTTTACTCCCACCTGGCGCGTATATGACACGTGCCCAGCGAACAGCCAACGGAATCTATCAAAAATCCTTCGAAACTCTCTAGGTCAGACTTGCTGTGCCCAGGAATACTCTCTGATATGGCTCGTTGGACCTTACAAACACCCGTAGACTCGGTATGGGAGCGACATAATAGGCTGGTTTTTACATGGTCGCCAGTTGCCATCTCCTAGTAGCTCGCTTTCAAACATCCAAGCTCCAAGCGCAGTCCACCCATTCCCCACTCTCGAGATGGAAATGACGGTTCCAGGGATATCATTCCACGAGGCAATTCGTACCATAGTCGCCTAATTCTCCATCTATCTCGGTGGCGTTTGACATAATCTATATCATGTAAGTGCCCCAACTGAAGATGCGTGCCGCTGAACATACGCGTCCGCTTCCTTCAAATCCATAAAATGCTCATTGGAAACCGCCTTAACTTCATTCAAAATGCCCACTGTCGCTCCTGGGAGCAAAGTTCTTGTGACGGGCGCAAATGGCTTCATCGCTCGCTGGGTTATACGCTTACTCCTCGAAAGAGGTTACACCGTTCGTGGATCTGTGAGATCACAAGACAAGGCACTCGCGCTAAAGACATCGTTTGCCTCTTTCGGGGATAAGTTTGAAACTGTTATCGTGGAAGATATGGCTAATGTAGGGTTTCTTCATTCCTTTCCCAGTAGATTGGTGACTGAATAACGGCTAATAGGATGGCGCATTCGACGATGCGGTTGTAGGCGTGGACGCTATTGAGCATACTGCCTCACCGTGTCATGTCCATGCTGAAGATCCGGAAGGTTTGCTTGCTAGTTTCCTCTTCGCACGGCTGACCTGACTATTGAAAAAGAGGTCATCAAGCCAGCCGTCGGTGGTACAGTCGGAATCCTGAAAAGTATTCTCAAAAACAAGTACGCTCCACTTCCTCTCTCCCCACTTACAGCCCAACTAACTCGCATATCTGTCCCAGTCCAAACATCAAACGCGTCGTCATTACTGCTTCCTGTTCCTCAATCGTTGAGGATCTACCCGAGCCAAAGAAATTCACTGAAGAAGATTGGAACGAGCAATGTCTCAGGACTGTCAAAGAGCAAGGGCGAGCTGCCTCTGGGTTAATGAAATACAGAGCTTCGAAAACGCTCGCTGAGAAGGCTGCATGGGCATTCGTTGAAGAGCATAAACACGAGATCTCATGGGATATGACTGTCATTCATCCACCATATGTACGTGTCTCTTCTCTTCATACCATCCTCGTCCCGATTAATTTATGTGTCTGGCTGGTATAGGTGTTCGGACCGGTGGACCGTGGCTTCCCCTCCACCGAACCGCACAACACATCCATCTCCCAAATCCTACAAATCCTGTTCGGTTTACCTTCCATAGACGTTTCACCCGCAGGTGGCTTGCCTTGGGTAGATGTTAGAGACCTCTGCGAGATACACGTAAGGTCCCTAGAGGTTCCCGATGCCGGAGGAGAGAGGATCCTCGTCGTTGCTGGTGCAGGTATCTGGCAGGATTGGGGTTAGTTCTCTCTTTTCATTCCTCCCGTCTTGCGATCTATGAGCTCAAATATTTCCGTGTAGTTGATGCTGCGAACGCTCTGTCTCCACCTGTCACCCTTCCTCCTGGTGTTTCGCTCTCTGTTGGTGAACCGGGTGTGGCCAACAACAACAAGGTTTCCTTCGACGTTTCGAAAGCGGACCGGTTGTTTGGGATTAAGTACAGGGATATACAGGACACTGTTAGAGCGGTATTGGAGGATGTGTTTAGGCGAGCAGGTTCAGGAGAAGTATGCCGGTAAGACCCTTGCACTGCAGGATGTCGATCCCCTGATCCAAAAGGCAAAACAAGGGATCGTACTCTATTTCATTTTTCAATTTAGTACTCTAGGTGGCCTTCCCCTCGTCAATTTCGAATGATATTATCTCTTTCCGTCGATCCATAAAGGGGAGCTTTAATGCCCTCTGTATGATTTCGTGAAGCGTTACAAAGGGAAAGCCACAATTTCGTCGTCTGAGATCGAGAACAATCGAGGATTAGCTACTGATCTAAGATGCAAACAAACACACAGAGTAAATCCCATCTACACACGCCTCCTAAATGTAACAACCGCATTCGTCGGGATAAGGGTCATCCTTGCAATCCACTTCAGAAGGTGTGCCTTCCTCTCTTCGAATGGCAAACGGTTTAGTTCTTCTGGGACGCCAATTTGGTAACGTTTGACGACGTTGGCGAGGAAGCAAACGCTTTCGGTCATGGCGAAGCGTTCACCCATGCAAGCGCGAGGGCCAGCGGAGAAGGGGATCCCTGACGGGTATTAAGATCAAATCAGAGGGAGTAGCAAAGGGGTCGCAAGAGGACATACAAGCATCACGCGGCCATCGGTTCGTCTCGGTATCAACGAACCTCTCAGGTTTGAACTCGTTAACATCATCACCCCAGTGAATAGCTATATATGACCACAAGTCAGCCATAAGTGGCATAGGGAAGGCGTTTAATTTGAGTATACATACGATTGTAGTGAAGCCCAATGATGTCGATAACAGCCAGGCTTCCAGCAGGAATAGTCGTAGTGAATTCCTTCACATTGGCAACTTTTCCTCGGGTATCTTGGGAGAAGGTGCGTCCAGTGAGCTGGGTATCGACTGAGACGGGAGACGCGACGCGCGGAACGGGTGGGAAGAGACGCAATGATTCACGGAAGACCGCGGTGGTATATTCCTATAGCACAATTAGTGCTCGAGTCCCAATATAGGTCAGTAAGGATAGCACGTACCAACTTTGCCATGTAGTCTTTATATTCCTACGCAAGGTTTAGATGAGAAAATTTGAAGGAACGCTGGAAAGATGAGATAACGTACAGAAGCATTGACGTGGTCCTCAGTGGGAGCCTCGCCCGGCCACAGTCTGGTGACTTCTTCGTATATTTTCTGTTGGGCCTCGGGGTAGAGAGAAAGAAGGACCAACGTGAAACAGAGGGAGTGGGCAGATGTTTCTATCAATGACGTCAGCACTCCTTTGAGATAGGCAGTACACGACGAAGCTTACCATGCCCAGCAAGCAAGAACATCTGCAAGCAAAGGCAAAATGGGTTAAAAAATACGCTAAAGAAACAGAAAGGGTAGAAGCGTACAAAGATATCCGAAAGCATCTCATCATCCGTCAATTTCCTCCTCACCTCTGCCTCATCCTGTTGTGCCATATTGGCCTGAACCAAATTCTGCAACAAGGCGGCATCGAGCGAAGCAGCGTTACCACCACTAACCCACTCCCTTGCACTACCAATCAACTCCAACATATGCAACCTCAGCGCGACGAAGGATTCTTGCGTCTCCTTGAGCACAGGCCCGAGTTTTGGGATGGATAGGGAAGATGAGAGAGTAAACAACCAAGATGGGGTTAAGACTTTAGGAACCAAATGTTCAACTGCGGATTTTACGGCTGGGCGGAATGGGATGTGTGCTAAGTGTGCGGTGTCAGAGGATTTCGAGGAGCTGGTTTTAGAGGGTTCAAGGGATGTATCGTCTGTCCAAGAATTGTGCCTGCCGAAGGCAGCGGAAGAGAGAATGAGCAAAGCAACCTCTGTCGCATCTTTCAATAAGTCGACTTTGAATTCCCCCTTTCCAGGATTCGCGGCATCTAATTGACGGAACCAGTCAAAGACGACGCGAGTTGAGTGGTGCCAAACGAGGATGTTGTTCGCCTAAAATAGCGGGTAGATCAATGTCAAAGGGGTTATTTAGATCGCCAAAATGAGGATGCTCACGTCATTGAATGCCGGTTTAGCGACTGCACGATGTCTCTTCCAATCCGTGCCCTCAGTCGCAACCATGTTCGGACCATACACGCTCACGACATTGTACTGCATGCACAAGAAGTGAGCTCGAAACTCATCAAACGAGGCGACTAGTGAGGGAACTTACACCTTCTAAATCTCTTCTGAACGTGTTCCGATTGTTTGAAATAACCTTCAACGCAGCAGCATCTGATACCCAAAAGGTCGGACGACCGCTGGAGGCCAACGCTGAGGAGACGATGGTAGAACCATATTTGGCATAGGCAGTGTATTTGGCGTAGTAGTCGCCTAAGCGGCCCTTTAGAGGAAAGAACGGGGCGAGTACGGGCGCGCCGGAGCGGAAAGGATGTAACCAGGTAATAGCACCTCCAGGGCAATCACTGAATGAAAGCCAAGTGTATCAGCAGGCGTACCCGTGAACTCTGTGGTGGGAGGGGGAACGACATACCGGAGAGAGCTAAGTGTTCTTCGCACAGCGATGATCTTCTCAAGAGTTGATTTAAATACCCAGCATAGCGTCAAAGTTGCCGCGATTTTGAAGGCCGTTTGCGGGTTGAGGACGAGGGGGGATTCAAACGACAATGGTAGAGTTGACATGATGGACGGATTGCAAGAAGTAGGTGAGAAGGTACGGGAATATATATACACAGTCTAAACGCACGGTGATGCCTTTCCAGGGCTGATTAGTATCTAGACGGATATGAAGGGTTGGGACACGGTGGAGTACGCAGAAGCGTACGGCATGAGAACAAGCGGACTAGCGCCAAAGGAAGTCCGCTTTCGCGCCGACAAAGCTTGCCGATGCGAGGAGATTGGGATCAGAGAACCGCGGCGACCACTAACGGTTACCGTGAGTAGATATCGACAATTAAGACGTGGCGTGGCGTAGATGCTCGATAAGTAACTGTGAAGCCCACGACTCACGAAAACAACAGACTCCAGCTCTGGGGATGTTCAACACGCGAGTGGCGTTGATGACGATTGACAACTAGGTCATTGGCTGAAACGCTCTCTCCTCTCTCCGCGTAGGTACAGATTGAATGGGGGTATCTGGAGCCAAGGTGGGGTAGATGACGTGAAGATCATGAATTAGGACTCCAGACGAAGTCTGGGTACGTACATGTAACGGTCGATGCTTACGGATGCGAGGCCGCAAGGTCTGGTTTTCGAGGAGAAGGATGATCGATGATGTTTCATCTAATCATTCCCCGCCTTCTACTCCCTAAAGCAACGATCGAAACATAATGAACCCTCGGAAGGTCTTCCTGATTCTATCATGGTTTATAGAGAAGAGCGAGGACGATCCATAACCGTCGCCCATATCTCCACTGACTCGCGCTTCTTGGGGTGTCCGGCGAGGTTTGTCGATCTAGGGAAGCCAGACAAGACCAAGTTGTAGGCCGGAATACCGTATAGAGTATGAGCTTTGGTATACGTCACGGCGTTTTCGCTCAAGTCCTATTCTGACTTTGTGAATGAAGGCTTCACCATCATAGTCACGGCCAATTGGGGTCCATAAGCGGGGGTTGCACCTCAGGAATACGGGTGGCCAATTCGACCAGAAGAAGATTCACTGGAGAGGTGGGTCGCGGATCAAATACTGATCTGATGCCAATGAAAGAAGTCTACACGAACAGAAGATTGAATACGAAACACAACAGGGGTAATTGATGGGAACGTACGACGTGGACGCTTGGAAAGCCCGATTTGAAAACTCGGTTAAGGGTATTCTGGGTGGTGCAGCCCGAGGCTATTAGAAGCGGCTCGTTGGAGCCGCTTTCAGGTCCCCAATATCGAGCGAAAGGAGACAAAGGAAATGAACAAAGGAAGACAACATACCGATGCACCTTCATCACTCTGAATGGGTCGTCTCGTGGATGGGAGAAAGGAGGAACGTATAGAGCAGTTGACTGGGTATAAGCTATACTAAACGCAAAATGCCTTGCGCCTTGGCAGTGGAAAACATTAGAGGTTACGAGAGTTAGTGTCACTTGGTCCACGTAGGGGTCCATGGATAGCCTGGGAAATCCTCGTGATGGCCTGATGATCCGGCCCACGGCGGGTTGACCTTCCGAACGTTGGCTCCCTCGTCCATGGCTGAATGAATGAGTGAACGGCCCTATGCATATGTGTATACGACCTGGACTTGGCTGAACCTACTGCAGTTCCTGAAAAACCTCCTACTCTCCGTCTTGGGCCTCGCCAGTCTCTGGAACTACGACTCGAGTCAGTGTTTATCAGTGCGCCTTGAGTTGACCTATCTATCACGATATCGTTTCGGGTATTCTCGGGAATATCTACTATTTTATCTCACCACCTTGATCTTCGCGTCACAAAGCATATCAAGGACTCACCACTGCCCGCCCCCTTAACATTTGTCTCTCTTTGGTTTGTCTCCCCGCCGTCAATACCTCCCCCACACTCCACTCATTGGTCGGTCGTATACTAAGTTCCTCTCCTTGGAAGCCGAGCACCAGAGCGGACAAATCGATATAGTCCTGGCCTTGTCGGCTGTAAGCTCACACCGTCATAGAATTGACTTGCACCATGGTGACCTCGAAACCTCATGATCACATCCCACCCACGCCAGAGTCAAAAAGGACACCCGATTACACTTGTTCGTCCCACTGCTGGCTCTTATATCCTCAGGATGTATTGTCTCACTAGCAACGTGCCACAATTTCGATTCCACCCATCGCGCACTTGTGAATGATTGGAAGCCGACGCGACCTGAATGGAATGACTCGTAGCGCATTCTCCTTGAGAGACCGACACCTAATTTGATGCTCTGCGGTTGAAATATAACAACATACATTCCGCCCTTCAACTACCTCAGCCTTCGGGCATTTCTGTCCGTGGATCTGCGTACCATCTATGCTAGCGCCTGTGTTCTGGACCAATGGCGACGTTTCCTCAGATTCTCTTTAGCTCACGTATCAGCGGACTCTCGTATTGGAGGCCCAAGCTAACCTACATTATACATTACGAACTTGATTAGGTGCGGCATTGTTCACAGATTTTGGGAAATAGATTTTCAGCCGTCCAGGTTCCCAAGCGCCTTAGCTCACGGATATAAAGCTCGTATAGACCCAAGACCTCCTCCTCATCAGGCTCAGCCAGATATCTCTCTCCTCTAGCCCTACCTGTGATCATCGACATGTTTGTCTTCGCAAAGCTCGCTATGTCCTGCATCGTAGCCGTGCTCTTGCACTCCCAAGTTGTCGTTGCACTTCCTAAGGGCGACGTTGCTGGAGGTATGTCCATTAGCCTCTCCTCATGCGAAGGGTCGTCGCTGACTTTGTCTTCGCCCAGTAACACCCCTCTCCGGTTCTCAGCAGTTCAACGTCGATAACACCTCAATGGCGGCAATCACCTTTGGTGGCTGCGATACCACCCAGGAAGGGAAAATCACCGAGGCTATCCGCGTCGCTCAAGGCCTTATTGACGATGCACACGGGTTCGTAATTTTTCTTCTCATCATCATATTAGCTATATTTGACTCTCCCTAACGCACCAGGTACATGAATCAATATCCCATGGGAGCCGTTATACGGCCAGATGATGCGAACCTAGATAGGTTCAAGACATGGTTCGGGAGATACACACTCAATGACTGGCACGACATGCAGACTCGGTTCAACGCCATGAAGAATAACGTCGAACTCAACCTCAATTCCCTGACCTACAACTGCAATGCACTGGCCAATTGTGGAACTGTCGGCCAGTTCGTTATTCAAGCTTGGGTTAACGGTCAACAACGCGGGTTCGTTTGTCTTCGCGCGATTTTATTGATTCGTGTTTTATTCTTCTTTATAGCGTAAAGACGATCAACCTGTGCCTGCCATTCTTCTTCGCCACCTCACCTATTCAGAGAGTAAGTCTTCCATTCCCTTGACGCACCTAAGGTTCGTACTAATTCGGCTTTCAAGGGTCACATTATCGTCCATGAATTGGCACACTTTAGTCTTTCTGTCCTTCCCGGTGCGAATGCTGATACATGGGAGTTCTACACCTCTGTTTTAGCATGGGGTCTTGCTAGGGCCTCCCCAGACAGAGCGCTCAAGAATGCTGATAATATCGCGTGGTTTACGAGGCATCCAGACATGTGTGGCCTTTCGAAGTGCACCATCGTCTGATGGTTAGGTAGTAGTAGTACAGTAGTGTACTGGAATGACCATGTGCTTGGTGTGTGTACGTTGAGAATTCAGAGGTTGACGATACACGATTGTTGCATGGAGTAAAGAAGTGGGGATCGCCGCCATCGTGCCGAGGACGTCGTCGTTCTAAGCCATTGCCCAGACTGCGTTGATCAACCTGTGGCTGTATCTCTTCCTTCTCCAGCCTCCTCCGATATACTCCTGATGAATTATAATGCGAGCAAAACGCAGAATCCGGTGAGTCCATGCTATTTTTACTCTTCGAAGCGGGCAGAAGATCACTAAATATACTCGTCTGCAACATTGCAGCCGCATGCTCACAGCGTCGTCCGTGGCTCCCTGGACCGCAGCAAATACTTCACGCCCGCGTCCTCACCGCTATCGATTCATTTAGCACTACAATTTTCCTCTTTCCGCCCACCATGTCGACGACCGACTGCTCTTCATGTTCCGATACTCGTTCAAGAATCCAAATTGCTTGGAGCTGCCTTACAATCATCTTTGCGTGCACCTGGACTGCTATTCATCCAAATATCCCACCGTGGAACATCTCGAGGAACAACTTGAAGATACTTTTACGAAGACTTGAGATGATGCTGTGGACGCTACTCGTTCCTGAGTTGATGGTATGCTGGGCTGTTCGGCAGTGGCTGGATGTCCGAAGAATAGAGCGATTTCGCGATGAAGGTGAGCGTGTTCAAGGTTGTCCTTGTGAATTCGACGTCTAATCAATGCGACAGACCTCCATAGTCAGGTAATTGGCACGGAAGTTGGTCGTTCCATTATCGGCCTTCCACGGATTCTCGGCGAGGGTGAATTACTTCAATCATTATATTGATCCAAGCATGTTTAAACCGCTAGGTGCAGACCTACCTTTATCAGCCGTTAAGATAAGATCAATAACTCAGGAGGTCGGCGATGAAGAAATCCATCAATCATCATCACCCAACCCATCCGGTAGTGTTCCGCTGAACCAGAGACAAGGTGAGTAACAGATGAGAGGTTAAGAAGTTATATCGCTGAACTTCCCTAGTCTTGGCAAGATGGACCAGGGTTCATTCATACTTCTTTTTGATGGGTGGATTCGCAGTGCCAACAAACCAATCCCCGTCAATGGATTGCGAGACACCGAGAGAGGATGTTGTCGAGTGGATACCTCTTCTCCCATTTGATGCACAAAGTCTCTGGAATAACCGGTGGCCAACTGACAAGCTGCAGTTCTTTGAACATAACAAGTCACAGTTGGCTGATCGTGGCAAGAGTGATACCTTGGCGAAGGCCCTCGTCATTGTCCAAATGTCTTGGTTCATATCCCAGCTCATTGCTCGAGCCATCCAAGGTCTTGCAACCACGGAGTTAGAGATCATGACACTGGCATATGCCATTACCTGCACGATCCTGTATGCCTTCTGGTTTCGCAAGCCATATAATGTGCAGCAGCCTGTCATGGCGTGTAACACCGAGGAATTTGGGGTATCCCCGTCCTTCCTCCCTTTCCGCTACTACCATTTTATGAATGGTTACTGGCTGTTCATGCTACTTGGGAGAATAATCGGGGACAACCGCTTCGACTTTTTCCTTGACCACCTTTGGGTTCATTTAGAAACGAGGACGTCGACAATTCCGGTCTGGCTGCAGTATCTAGTGCAGTTCTCTTTGGTGGGATCCATCTCATTGCTTGGAACCTTGTGTTCCCATCGCAGATTGAACGCATCTTGTGGATCTCAAGTTCCCTATGTGTGACTGTCGCCCCGCCAGTGTGGGTGCTTTCTATTGTATTTTACAGACGTACAAAATCCCAATAGATCCTAACAATTATGAAACCTATCCTCCATAACATTTATTTTATATCTCGCCTCTTTCTCATCATTCAGCCTTTTGTTCTGTTGCGCAATCTGTCTGCTTCGGCAATGAAATTTGTGTCTTGGGCATCGTTCATCTGTCACATTTGAATAACCATATTACCTACCTTTCGTGCATTCGCCTAGAGACTAAAACCGGTTCCCTGTTTCATTCTGAATTCTGTAACCGTAACCTGTAATAAGCAGTTAAACTAATTTACTCGACGTATAACCATTTAAACAGGGCACTTGTAAGTCGCTTACAACTCCCCACCGCCGAAGTACCTCCTAACTCTGTCCAAAACACCGTCCCTTCCCACCACGTCAGCGTCAACACGACATAACCTCCCAACTCCATCCTCGACCCACCGATCCCCACCAACCGAAATCTTACCATACAATAGATGGTCTGGGTCGTATTTATCTTTTATCGAGAGGAGTTTAGCGTAATTGGAGCCGTAGAAGGCGTGTTTGGGGTTTGGTTCCGCAGGGGAGGCCTAATGTGTTTTATGCGTCAGTGCATGAGGAGGAGTGAGGGGTGGATGCGAAGGGATAGAACGTAACGGAAGGGCGGGGTGAGGAAAGGAGCGATGTGTAGTGGAGACGAATGCGTACCTCGTTAAGGTAAGACCCGGCTTCTGGTGCGAGCTTGCGCAACGCCTCGGCGAATTCGTGTGTAATGATTCTTTGATCCTCGAAGATACTTTCTAAAGACTGTCGGTCATCCAACATCCTGGAAAATGATTGGGGATGAGAAGAGACTTGAAGATAGTGAAACAGGGTATACGAACTTGATAACGCCCATAGTCCTCTCGGCCTCCCTCCACGCAGGCAACACCGCGTTATCAGGGAACCCGGCAACCTCCCTCGTAGGTCTAACAGCGATATCTAAAACAGCGCCACCTTTCAACATAATCTCCTCGACCAACGTGTTAATCAGTTTGTTTATCCCTTCCTCGTTAACCTCCTCCCCATGCGAAGTCGAGTGGGCCCATAGCCGTCTTGGAAGTAGTCGATTCCCGATCTGGAAATTCGCAATCTCCGCATTCTTGAACGACGGGACCGCTGAAAACGCAGAGAGGTATGTCGGATGGTTTGAAGAGCTCCAATAATACTGGATTCCCAGCGTATCCAACGTATCCAAAAGAGGCTTCACCAAATCTCTGACTTCCTCCTCCGAATATCCCACAGCGAAGATAGGATCTAATTGGAATCCCAACATCGAATAAACGGCGAAGGTGAATATCTTGGCGTTGGTGAGGTTAAGGGCGGTTTTCTGGTATGCTGCTAGAGCGGAGGTGAATGTGGATAGCGGGAGTTCTTGGGCGGAGAATGCAAGGGACGCGATTGTTGTTGGGAGGTCTGGGTAGGCCTTGATTGTCACGGACCAGACGATGGCGTAGGTTCCACCTCCCTATCGTTGAGCTGGAATTCAGCATGGGGCATACCCAAGGGAGAAGGAGAGGAAGGAGACGCACCCCGCCACTTAGAGCCCAAAAGAGATCCTGATTTTCTGTGGGCGAAGCAATGACCAATTCACCACTAGGGGTAATGACTTCGTATTCGAGTGCTTGATCTGCCCCCATTCCATATCGCGAACTCAGAACGGAGTGTCCACCACCTTGGATGTATCCTCCGACAAACCCGACGGTCTATACAAAAACATTGAGTGGGAGCGTGAGATGAAGATACAACAAAACGGATGAAGAGAGGTCCGACCCGAGAATCGACAACAAACGAAGATGTTCACGAGCAGATAAGTGAAACTTACTGGGCACTCCCCACTAACGATAGCTAAACCTTTCTTATCTACAGCAGCAACGAGCTCTCCACCAGTTACTCCTGCGCTGACCTTCACTGCTGCGCCTTTATAATGAGATGCAGGGTTACGAGTCTCATAAGAGTCGATTACTTCAACGCCTTTGAGATGATGCGTCCATACGGATAATGCACCCGCGCCTGTCGATCGTCCCATGTAGCTGCGATAAGGGAGGGGCATATAAGTAATCAGGAACCAAGAACGGTGCGACCGAGAGAGGAAAAGCGTACTCATGACCGGTATTCTTGACAACAAACCTCACACCATTCTCCTTCGCGAACTCCAGCGCACGAGAAACATGATGGGGTTCAGTTACGTTAACTACATATTCGACGTATGGGCCGTTTAGACAAGGAGTATTCGGGTCAGTGAACGGATCACAGGTTTTATTGAGGAATATCGGGTCCATGACTGAAGACGGGTGGAGTTCGCTGTGCGTATTAGAGGATTAGTTCGATGATACGACTTCGGTTTGAGGATGAAGCAAACAGCGCACTGGAATGCAGGATTCCTCCAATTCTTCCGAACGACCTCACATGCTTCTTCGTCATAGGTTGGATGATGACACGGGGCACCAATTGGCGTCGGTTTGATAAGTCTACCATCAACGCTAGCGTTCAAGGCGTTCCATTCTGCAAGTGTGGGCCAGGTAGGGTCTCCGGGAAGTAAACGGCATTGTTGGTGCGGGGGGGATGGTGAGAGCAAGGATGAGAGGAATAGGGCGGTGTCGAAGGCTGTTGTGAAGGCTTTTTGCAACATCGCTTTGCCTGCTTGACGTGATGGTGATGAGGTAGATTGGTTAGAGGGCAAGTAAAGCCCGGAAGTTATATATATTTCGGATGGTGAGTTGACAAACGGTCACTTTGCGCGAGCCGATAGCAGGGGGATTACGCACGCCTCAAATGTTACTGAGCAAAAGTTTGTATCAATCTCCGTGGATTCCAAAGTAGCGCACTATGCATCCATACATCATGACTGAAGGAGGGGTAAAGTGATTGGTATCAGTGAGCGGTCGACGACAAAGGATGAAGACTAGGACTTACTGAAATCTATTAAACGAGGGTTGCGGTTAGGGAAGGGGACAAGATACATATCATCGTCTAGACGGGAGCTAGAGTCGATCCACGGGTAGAGCAAATTTCGCTAAAGGACGAAGCGAAGATCCAGATATCCACGGGTAGGGACAAATAGTGGCGTTACCGAGGAGTTCCCATGCAGGGTTGGAGGAACGCGTCATTGTCATTGGACCTGTGGGGGTAGGCTCGATTCGCAAAGATGAGTTGGTTAGGGAATGAAGCCATAACGATAGAGCGGGTATGTGCGAAGAATGAGATGAAGGTAGTGATGGCAAGGGTGTAGAGTAGGTTTCGATACGTACAAGATCACGGTGCTTTCCCAATGCAGAAACGTACGGTTGGACTAAGTAATGAATCTGCGGAAGGGCGAAGAAAGGAAAGTCCAAAAGTCCAAAAGTCAACTCATATCGGGTTACCTAGCAATCCTCTTGTCAACATAGAGTACATACGCGCACGAAACTCCAAGCTAAGAAACGCATACGACCCCCGTACAACGCTGACACCCTCCTTCAAAGTTCAGTCTACTTTACAAGGCCCCAGAAGGTCTCTTCCCTTTCCACTTCCTTACTGTCACTCCTTCTTCCAAAGGAAGAGTCTTCCTCTGCTCTACCCCACGAGTTGCGAACGTATGGTTTGAGAGATACTTGGAGCGACTCAATTTCCATCGAAGGACGGAGACGGGAGTGCAGTTGTCGAGGACGTAGTGGACGTAGCCCCAGGAGAGAAAGGGAGTATGAGGATAGCCGGACGATAAAAGGATCCAAGATAAGGCTCTGAAGATGGTTCACCCGGGTAAACGAACTGACATTCCTCTTGTTCGTCCCATCCCAGAACCACACACTTACGCACCGAAATTTAGCGATCCTGCGTCCCCCACGTTACAGCCTCTAGCCCTAGACCTTTCATGTACTTCATAGACTTCTTTGAAAGGGTCGATGACGGCACGCCGAGGACGGAAGTATCCCAGACCGATAGCGACGGTGAGATCGAAGAAGGAGGCGGCACACACTGATGTGCGGAGAGGTGGGCTTTGCTGCAAGGCGGAGCGTCTTGAAGACGCCTGGTATGCGTCATTAGGACTCTTCGTAGCCTCCATCCTCTCCCTTTTCACAAGAACTACCACCTGATCACCCAACGATGCTGATACAAGACCAACGGAGGCCCACACCGACTTCGGTGACTTTTCCGGTCATCACGTATCTAAGTTGACTCTTCATCCCCAGAACCGCTGGATTTCACCCAATTCCTCCGCGAGAAGGGGAATACGATGCAGCGATGAAGTGGGGAGGTATTGTACCACCCTGGAGGCGGCGGTAAGCATAGGACAGACGGAGCAGAAGCGAAACGATAGAACACTCACCGAGTCCGTTTCAACCATAGCCCAGATTACCGGGAACCCGTCCATGAGTGATTCCTATGGCGTACGGATGGGGGCCTATTGCTTCACGCTTTCGCTGGTTTCGTTCATCGAGGAAGGCACGGCGTTGCTGGGAGGGCTGAGTAGACGCGAGGCTTACAAACCAGGAAGGCGGCAGGACAGGGTATTCGGGGTATGGAGTCTTTGAGAGTGGGTCAGAGGATGTCACGAACGTTCAACACCTCGACCCTCGAGTAGTCGAGGATGGGTTCCACCTGCATAAGCGCTAAGGCGCCAAATATTCGGACACTCCTCACGAAGCAGGAGAGCGGACACCAGGCGTAAGGGAAGATGAACGTATGAACGATATGTAACGCAGAACAGTAGGTCATACGAACCCTGTTACAATGATCGTGTCACATTCACCTTTGCCTGTGCTGGTGCTCTGCTCTTCCACCGCCCCAGCGACTGCAGAACTCACACCTGAGAGGACGTCACGTCACTCTCTTGCCTCAACCTTCAATCCTTCTCAATTCCAGAGCGAAGGTGAGCATAATATCTCCGTCTCCGTTTCCCTCATTCCAGTCTGATCCACCGTGAGCATCGAAAGCCTGACGATGTGGGCGGGAAAATCCGGTGGAATTGAAGGTGGCGGAGGGTCAAGAAGTGAGGAGACGGCTACGGCGGCTGTCGTCTTGGCGTGTCTTATACGCTTTGTAAACACCGACTCATTCTCCATTGGTTAGATCCTCCGACGCCCTACCGCTGGCGCGTTCGTGCTAGGCACGAATCTTCGGTTGTTGACGGGAAAAGGGGTGAAAGGTAGTCATCTTCGGAGCGTCTCGAGCTCGTCTAGGATTGATCCCCTTGGTCCTTCTTCTCTCCTAGATCCTTACTGGTAGAAGCGGAACCAGACGGACTACCTTCCAACTTCCTCGACACAATTACAACAAAGCCAAATCCTCTGTCTTTCCTCTCAACGAGCCGTCCCTACGAGCCTACCATTGCTACATCCCTGAGGGTTTCGTGGGTTTCGCTTGTACTTGGCGTTACGAGCTGGTGAGAGGATGGGCAGCTAGGAAACGCCGGTGGTACAAGACCTACGCTACATCGAGTCCTGAGAAGAGAGGGGAAGGGGGGAATAGGCCTATTTTTACGGGAGTGAAGCAACGGGAGGATGGAGGCCGGAGGAAGGTGAGCGGGTATTTTCTTCGTCTATAAACGCTCAGCGCCATTTCGAAGTTTGTCACATCCATGGTATCAGAGCATGAAAGCACGAGGTGTAAATATATGTGTTTGAATGCCCGGATATGGGAGCCGCGAGATCGTGCTCTTCCTGACCTGGATGATTTGGAATGGGAGGTTGGAGAAGCTTACATTGTTGAGTAAGCGGCGGAGGAGACTGGTACGACAAGATGCCAAACTAATGGTGCATCAAAGACGGCTGGAAATCCGGCGGTTGGCGTCTCTCATGCGGAGCCGGAAATCGAATACGTCGACAAATGAAGAGCGTCGCTAGGACCCGTGTACTTACTAGAAGCAGTCTAACGCCGATTCAGACAACAAAACTTCAAGCTGAACCAAGGTGCATACCTGGCGAGAGACGAATAGGCCGCTGGTTCATGAAGGAACCAATCTTTTGGTTGAGACTTGTCCCAGGACACACGGGATATGTGCTAGGACATAGAGAACTCGGCCAACCGAAGTCCAGGCGTGGCGATGGACCTAGATGCGGCAACGCAAAGAACTGGGATATGAATGAGATAAAGGAAGATGGCCCGAAGTGTCAACACGAACCTATGCCACGGCGCTAGGCATCACAAAACGCGAACGTCTCCCAAACTCCATCAGATACCCCTTCCTCCGCGCATTCCTAGAACCAGAGTTTGACCTTGGGCGATTATTGTAGAGAAGACGCCCGAAGCCGGCCTGGAGACGTACAGCATTCGTGTTCGATGTCCAGGATTGTGAAAAACCGATATCTTGCAAACACACACCGACCGTGAATAATGGATGTCCTGAGGACGAGTTCAATAGGTACCTGCTGGATTCCTGCAAGGAAAGTCAGTATAAACACCAAGTCGCCGATACAAGGACAAAACTCGAGTACTCAAGTACTCACCGGTTAGCGTTAACCGTCATCCATATGATATTCCCCCTTCTCCAGCCTTCCTTTCAATGTCGCAGAGTGGACACCAACAGGAATCACTCGTAAATAGTTCCTGCAGATAGGTAGTTGAATAAAGAGAAATGTAGTAAGTACTAGGTGTTAGAAAACCTCACGAGCAAGTTGTTGTGAAACATCCATCTCGACGGCAGGCTTGACGGTGCATGGAGTTGGAACGCGGCATGGTGGTCGTGGTCGTGGTGGTTGCGGAAGTTAGGCGGGGAGAAACTGCACAGCTGAGAAGTTCAAGTCCCGACGCATCGGTCCGCCCATCCCTCCAATCTAATTAGATCTGAAAGATTGCAATTCACATCGTTGGGTCGTGGATGGAATGATCTTACTAGTCGCCCATTGATGTTTTCCCAGGTCGACGTATCTTCTGCTGTAAACCATCAATACGGGGAAACTTTCTACGGGCCCAACGCCTCGTTTACATACTGCTGATGGACATGTACCGCACGAGGCGGTGGCTTCATCAAAGCGTGTGCTGATAGTACACACCATTTACCCTTTTCTAGGTTCGCTTTCTCAGAGGCCCCGTTCCTTCTTGCCGCCGAATGCACCCTCTGTGAACTTCCATCGTTGAGGATAGCGCCAGGATTAGCACGAGCAGGCATTAATATCAAGTGCTTGCGTACTCACCAACCCTCCCATGGTGAGCATCCTTCGACGTCCGCATCGGCTGATCTCGTCCTCCCTCTCCCAGTTTCGCGTTCAACTATATCTCTTTGAGCTCATACGATGCGACATAGAATCGGATGAGTGTGAGTCGGTATAGAGGGATTTCACCTGGAACGGTGACTCCCGAACGGGGAATTGGGAGGATCGGTTGGCTCAGGGCACGAGGCCGTCTCCGTAACTTCTCTGTCATACTAATGTGCATTAGTTAATGCTGTTCCTACACCAAAGCGTCAGCCTCATTGTCTGACCTGGCAGCGAACGGCAGGCATGTACAATTTTACTCACCGGGAGCTCTTCCATATCACCTCCCTTCCCACTCGTTTGCCCAGACTCAAGCCATTGCATGTCCACGCTGCAGATATTGAGGCGTGTTGGCCTCAATTTGTGACACCACCCATGAGCAACATAAGCAGGCGTGCAAACGCCGTTTGCGCCTTTGATTCCGCAGTTCGGGACACTCACCTCGGATCCTTCTTCACGGCGCCTGAGAAAGGAAGGTCACCGCCAGCTAGACATGGTGTTAACATGCTGTGGCCTCATGTCTTTGACGCTGTTAGAGCTTCAAGTATACTAACTACTTTAAGCCCCAACGATTGACGATTTTATCCCCCCAACCGCTCTCGTTCGGCAAACTCAACTGACATTGAGCGTCCAGTACAATCCTCAAATCCAACCTACAATTTCGTCCCTTCGACCCCTCTCAATCGCCAACCACCAACCGACAAAGCCTCGCTCGTATATATCCCTGCACCTCCCCCCTGCCTTTTCGTCATGTCAACGACCGAATGTCCCCCACCTGCCGACTCCCGCTCGGCGATCCAAATCGCTTGGAGCTGCCTCGCTATTATCTTCGCCTGTACCTGGACTGCGATCCATCCGAACGTCCCGGCGTATGAGATATCAAAGAGTCGATGGAGGATGCTATGGCGGCGAGTTAAGATGATGCTGTGGACGTTACTCGTGCCCGAGTTGATGGTGTGTTGGGCGGTTTTTCAGTGGCGGGTTGTCCGGCAGATATCAAGGAAATGTAAGATTTCTAGATTCTTGGAATCGTAGAATACAAGGGTTGACTACGACTATCTAGATTGCAAGCCGAATCCAAAGTCTACCGATGACGGTCGGGCTGCAGAAATGCAGACCATGAATGAGGCTGATGGTGGTCAACCGGAGCACATTTGCAGTAAGTATTCATACTGTGGTTAAGCTCAAGTGCTTGAGATTTTACGCATTGCTTGTTAGCAAATGTGCGATGGACAACAATTCACTCCCATTTCCTGGCAATGGGTGGCTTTGCGGTATCACAAGGCAATGATCACTGGAGACAACTTTGGATCTCATATCAACTTCAGCTGGATGAACATGGTAGACCCTATCGGAGACTTCACATCCCCTTTCCAATGTTTGACGAGCCCAAAGGAGCACAACACAAGCAGCTATCTGACCGTGGCAAAGGTGACACTGTTGCCAAAACCCTTGTCATCATCCAACTCTCCTGGTTCATATCCCAACTGGTTGCCCGAGCCATCCAAGGTCTTGCCATCACAGAGCTTGAAATCATGACCCTGGCATATGCTATCATCTGTGGGATATTGTATGGCTTTTGGTTCAAGAAGCCATATGATGTACAGCAGCCAGTCATGGTTGCTGGGCCCTTGGCTGGACATCCAAATGAATTTCAGCACTTTCAGAAGCAGGATTTTCTGTGGGGTAACTGGTTGTTCAAACTCCATGGGAGGATTGTTGAAGACAGCTTTTTTGATAAGTTTCTAAATGTGGTTGTGAATGGATTTTTCAAAGCCCATGATGCAGATATTTCTGGCTTAGCTTCAATCTTTAGTGCAATTCTCTTTGGTGGAATCCACCTTATTGCATGGAACTTCAAATTCCCAACCCAGGTTGAACACATTTTGTGGATTTCAAGTTCACTGTGTGTAACTGTGGTTCCAATTGTGTGGATACTATGTCTTGTCTTTTACAGATATACATATGATGGGTGGAAGTTAGCTTTTTCTCATTCCATTCTGTACTTTATGACACCCATTCTCCATAACATTTACTTCATATCCCGCCTCTTCCTTATCATCCAACCCTTTGTACTATTACGTGATCTCCCTGCTTCAGCCACTCAGGCAATCTCTTGGTCTGCATTCTTCCCTCATATTTAGATGATTTACCTTGTCTTACCCCCCTGTACCTTCTTTTTGAATATCTGCCAGTTTCCTTTCAGAATCTATATGCCTATATTCCTCTTGTATTCTCATTTATAACAACCCTATATACATTGTACAGCCTTGAAAGCCACTGCATGGATTGAACCATCCTGAATCTAAGGTTCTGGAAATCTCTCTTTGTCTGGCAGGTGTTGCACTACATAGTAAAGGGTATGACATATAATAGTAGTATCCTGATGATGAAAGCAGTGTGACTGAGGGCACTAGCAATTGAGAGATCAGCAAACTAGGGAATTCGGAGTTGATAGGTCAATGTGCAGGTGGGATGCTTGGAGAAATAAGTCTGATGGAGAGGGAAGATCAAGAAGCCTTTCAGTTTGAATAGGCATGTTGATAAACATACACCTGATGAGTTGGCAGCCACAGTTTCATCCTAACAAAGAGGGTAGCCCCCAACCTGATTCAAACTTGAAGCTTGACAAATGAACCACCATGACTCTGTTTGGGGTTCAGGGAATGTCGGTACATATAACCGGGTGAGTACTAATATATACTTTGAGATGGAGGGTTTCATGTTCTTTCTCGCTGCTGTCCTGTGATCCCTTCCCCCATCTTTACAGCCCCCTCCCTTCTCTGCCTCCATATCTTGTTATAACTCCACTCCCATCTTCTATTCTCAATTTTGTGTTGTTTGGGTATAGATTTGGTGTTTGTGTATTGCTTGTTTTTTCAGGAATGTTTCACTTTTCATGTTGTCCAGGTTCAGCCTATATCCTTTATCACATTGCTCACATCAAATCACACAGAATGATCACCATATGTTAATAACCACAAAAATAAATTGGACAAAGACAAAGCTCTCTCGCAAATGGCAGCGTAAAAGGATGCATCAGGTATGTCACTTCCTTCCCTCTCCTCTCCCTCCTGCCTCTCCCCCCTCCCCTTCCCATTTGCCCCCCTTCCCCCTCTCCCAAACCCACTCAAAAACTCGGCTTAGTCCCTCACACCTACACCACAGGAACCCACTCTCATGATAACCAGACCCTTGCAACCTCCGACACATATACAACTAAGTATCCTTGTTTCAAAGATAATCAAGCTTGAGGGCATGGTCCGTGGACTGAAGGGTAGGAGTAGGGTAGGTTTGTCTGAGCTTGAAAAATCAAAACCTAGCGCTGTTGGATTCCGAAAGGGTGCTTGCACACATCACAGTAGTCACAAGTACCTATTTAGTTATCAGATTTCTCTTGATTCCTTCTTCACAGTGACACATATCTCTTACAGTCGCACAGATTATATTGAATCAGCTATAGCAGTCCATACAAATTGATCTATATAAACAGCTTTTGTTTTGCAGCTGACTGAGTGGGTAGACAGAAGGAGCCCCTTTATCCCTGGAACTTGGCTATATAACATGGGCAAATATAGATATAGGGACTACAGCTTGTATGTGGAGATTCATACTTTGGGGTACTGAAATCAAGTTCCATATGAAGTAGTTACTCGAAGTTTCCTTTTCTGTGTAGTAGGATAGTAGTAGGTCTCTGTGCATGGCTGTAAAATTGGAATGTAGATACTCAGGAGCTGCTCAGGAGGAGGCATGATATCTGTTTTATGTAATAGTGTGACAACCTATCCCAACCCCAAACTTTGGCAGCGGAACAGACTTTCGGGTTTGTGTCAGGCTTGAGGATTTCCCAAACCCGATGGGTTGGGATTTTGGGAGGTAGTCCTGTCCAAACCCTACCCCGACAGATGTGCGGACTAGGCCCTTAAGAAGTTGCTGGGAATGGGCTTTCCTTGGACTGAAGGTGTGTTCCTGTTTTGATGCATTTCTTTGAGTGTTGCTTACTGTATATGTGGCTTCCTTCTGTCACTAGAGCACCTCCTGATTCACCACATTTCCAGCTGGCCTCCAGCTGAATACAGCGGTCTCCAGTTGAACCCAGAGTGGACTGTGGGTGAACCATTTCCAATGTAAACTGGTTCAGCTGGTTTACTAACGGTTCACTCCCAGTTCAGTTGGACTGTGGATGGTACTGCACTACAGTGGGAACATTTTACTAACCGCGGGAAAGTTAAAAAAGTAGAAAAATATGCCCATCAGCTATAACTTTGTGAATTCAATGATCCAACTGATCTCAGAATTAGTGATTAGTAATCTGGTTATTGGGGAAACACGATTTGGATCATTCAATTACTGACTGTGAGAGAATTTTAGTGACCGTGGGAAAATGGTAAAATTTAGTAGAACAGTCCGGAACACTATTCTATCCATGGTCCTGAAAGAGGCATGTGAGTAGTCCAGGTAGTTATTGAGAAATAAGCAAAATACTTACATGTTCAGTTGGAGCTCAATTGGAGTTCAGTCAGAGTTCAGTCAGAGTTCAATTGGAGTTCTGTTAAAGTTCAGTTGAAGTTCAGCTGACATTGACAGCTTAGGTTGGATTTTCATAGGAAGGTGTCCATTGGCTGAACTCCAGCTGAACTCCCGCTGAACTGAGCTGAACTAAGCTGAACTTGCTAAACTGGGCTGAACTTCAGCTGAATTCAGCTGAACTGGGGGCTGAACTCTAGATGAACAGTGAACTCCAGCTGAACTCCAGCTGAACATGTGGTGAACCTGGAGATATACCCTTTCTGATGGCCGCAAGATCTTCCAGTTTTCCTCAAGATGATTGAAGTCGTAAAGCTTCATTAAAATACCCTAGAAAGGTGTGAGATGGGGGGAAGAAATAAGGGCAACCAATCACTTACATCTGTTATTGCTCTAGCACTTGTGGCTGTCTCGCCAGCACGGATCTAGGGAGGCTATTAGTACTTTTTTTGTAGATACTCAGTTTACCGAACTTACTTTGCGGCGGCGCAAGCTGAGCATGTATGCAGACACCTCAGGGGACATGGATGGATTTCCAACAAGCTTGCCAGTGTTGTCTGCATGCCATACTTGCGGCCCGATCTTCTGCAGCTGGCTGAATGCATATGTGATTGCGGCTCGCATTTTCTGGGCTGTCGAATATGAGTCATGCTTCTCTGTGTGACTACGTGTAGAGCCATCAAGCTTTATTGTGTCGCATCTTGTTGACTGTGAGTGAGGAAATTGGTGTAGAAATATAGATAGATGAGGACATACACATCCATGATCCATGCAATAATGAATTTTGGAGTGTCCTGATGGGGACTATCACTGAAGAACTTGTCCCTGGCTTGGAGAAACCCATGCTTGACCGCAAACTTCTCACATTGAACCATAAGCCTAATGAGTGGCATTAGTTGGCTAACTTAGCCAGTGGGAGAGGAACTCACCGCTTGTATTGTGCATGAGTTCCTTCAGTAACTCCCTTGGATGCCTCCTTGATTATACCATCGAGGTTGGCCATGGGTGTCAAAAGGGGCTGGGAAACTGAGAGGGCATCTAGCTCAGCATCAATATCATCCTCAACATCAAGTGAGCTTGGCTGCCAGGAATCATCTAATGGATGCAGAGCTTGCTGAATGCCTGCTAGAGTAGGGGAATTGGAAGGCATGATGGTGGTAAGAAGAAAGGAGAAAGGCTGTGGCTGACAAGGTGGCAATCTGTATGACTCATCCCCCTCAGGGGGAGCACACTGGAAGATCTAATGGTTGAAAAAATTCAATATAAGGTTGTATGCAAACTATACATGTCAGGGATATACAGGTGGCACGCGATAGCGTGACTCTGTGACATAGATGGGATGGACTGTCTGGAGACTGTCCGTTGCTGAGGTGGAAGGTAGGAAGGAGACCAGGAAGGTGTAAATTAGCGGTACTTAGTAGCAAAAATTGACCAATTTACTCACCGGGGGAAGACTGCTGAATGTGTGAAACGGACAGTCCTTTGGCTGGGTCAAGACAGTCCTGTCACATCTTGGCGGGATGAGGCTCTTGTGCACTCGAGACTGCATAGGTTAGTTGTTGGGTTCAGGGAGGCCAACCGCGTTGTTCCACCAAAGCTGCAGTGTTCCCCATTAGGAAACACAGCAACAATGGTGCACCGAAAAGCGCTCACCAACTTCTTCTTCCATGCTCTACCTTCCCATCATCATTTGTGCATGCCATCTCATATTATCTCTCACCCACTCTCTCATTGGATACAAATCATCACATCCAAAGCCCAATGATGTGAGTTTATATTCATTTTTGTAGTGATATTTACTATCTATACTATGTCCTATGCTGTCTATTTTCCACTGGTCTTGGTGGATGAGGGGGTGGGACGGGGGGGAGGCCTGCAGGTTACCTCCTGCTCCTGCTTTTGCTACAGCGCAGGTGTGCGCCATGTGCCAAGGAAGTCAGGGACCCGGCTCAATGGGCCGGGTCTGTTTTTGGACTGGGTCTCTCAGGGTGACGGCCAGGGACTCCCATGTGCCGTGTGACAGTGACGTGACGGACTGTCCAGAAGGGCGGTTGAAGCCAGGACCCTGGACAATTGCGGTTGTACCCACCCGTGGGAAAGGACATTGAAAGGGCACCGCAGGCCGGTAGGCCTGCCGCAAATCGGACATTTTATGCATAACGTCATCAGTGGAGTCAGTAGTCCTTAATTGTTGGTATATTTACCGTACCACAAAGGTGAATTGTATGTGTACATGATCGGGGACGAGGTGGGAGTGGGGGGAGCAATATGGACGACGAACTACCAACCATTCATCAGTGGCGAATGCGTTGTTTCTTCCGTAGTCGCTCAGTTGAATAGCACCCCATGTATACCATTTGTGTTCTCCGTATCCACGTCTTTACGATATAGGACGCAAGCATCATAAGAAATTATCGATGGGAAGAGTAATGGGGTATATGAAAGCAGGTTCCCTCGTAATCTTGAAACTTGCGTCGAAAGTGAGGGAGCGCGACCACACTGAGCCCAAGGTGAAATGGCTCTTCGTCAATAACCACTAACTCAAGATACCAAAACAGCATCAACGACACGTGAAGATGCTGAGTCCAACAAGGAGCCAGTTAGGATGGGGTTGGTATCGAGCATATATACGGCTACATATAGTTATGCGGCGAATATATGGTAATTGACATCGGAGTGAAAGAAACCGAAAGCGCGGCGCGTAAACAGCGGGGTAAAACACCGATTTAACAGTTGGATCTTTCAGTAGTTATTCAACAAAGTCCTTGAGATAGGCAGCAACGAGTAGGCTTGTGAGTCGTGAAGAGTATTTGTACAGACTGTCTAGCAGGGGCCTGGGGGAGTAAAAGGAAAGGAGAACAGACCGACGGGGTATAGAGGTCGTGGTATGATCCGGACGACGCTAGCACATAAAGGCGACTGGGCTCTCTCCTCATTCACATGCGTCTGATTAGATTCTTCGCTGTCGACTTGACTCGGATTTCATTCGTGGAATACACCTTCACATGCGTCTGATTAGATTCTTCGCTGTCGACTTGACTCGGATTTCATTCGTGGAATACACCCAATGACAGGTAAGCTCTCGAATTCCTCATCCTCATAGGCCTCTGCTATCCTGATTCTCTGTGTCCGTCGTAGGACGAAATATCGGAGGCCTCCGAGATGCGGAAGTGGCGTACAGGACGGGGATCGTTGATGACTTCTTCTATTAGACCATCCGGGGAATAACTCGAGAAGGGAGGGGTCGCGAAATGTCATTCCTGTTCTGCCCGGTCTTGCTTGTTCGACATGGTCACACCAGCAAGTCCGATAGCTACCTTGTATATGCAAGTATTGTAGTGGAGTTGGACGCATTAGAAGTGCCCGTCCCGACGGACAGAAGGCGTGACGGGATAGGAAGGCAGCGGGGGCGGAAGGACGAAGGCGTCCCCGTATGCGTATACGAGGCCACGACCCCAGGGCGTACGACAGTTCAAAGGAGGGGGCGTCTAACCAGAAGCGTCATCAATTGAGTGGCTTCCACGTCGAAAACCCGGAATCCAAGGTGATCCGAAGAAGACGACGAGAATGGGAAAGATACATGGTAGGGGGTTGGATGGAGTAGAGTCGTGCAAGATGCCAATACGCACGTTCTCTATTTCCTAAGGCCAACCCGCCCCGTAAAAACACCATCCTCACTCGGAATTAAGAGGAAATAGCGGCCAACACCCTTTTCATCTCAATACTTGGACTACATAGCGTGCTCCGAGGGACGCTTCAGTGGGATGCATGCGCATGACTCTCTTTCCTCCACCTTCTATCCCTCTGGTGGAATGGAAGATGCAGCTCGTTATGCTGCCAACGAGGGGATGTGAGGTGTGAGGAGACAGCTACAGTGGCTGTCGTGTCTTATACGCTTCGTAAAGGCTGAGTCGTTCTCCGTTAGCTAGATCCTCCGATCCCGAACAATTGCGCTGGAATATTGGAGCTGGGCGAGATTGTTCGACCGTCAATAGGAAGGGCGTCGAAACGTAGTCATCTTCGGGTGTCTTAAGCTTGACGCTGAACGATTGCCCTTCGACTTTCAATCAGGCATCCCCTTCTCTTAAAGCCATCCGGGCGTCGCTGGGTCCCCGGCGATCTTGACGGCTGTGATTATCGCCTGCGTTTCTGAGGTGGTGGGAGGATCAACTGATGAACACCGATGATGCAAGACCGACGCTATGCCGAGTCCAGAAGGAGGAAGGGAGGCATATGTCTACTTGTGTGGGATGGAAGCAGCTGGAGGATGGAGGCCCGACGGAGAAAGGTGAGCGATATCTTCATCGTCTATGAACCCTCGGCGCTATCTTGAACTTGATCGTATCCATCGTACCCGAGTCGCATGAAAGCGTGTGGTGGAAACGCTCATGTTTGGATGGGCGAATATACGAGGTGTGGGACTGCACTCTCCGTGGCTCAGATGATATATGTGGAAACGGGAGGTTGCAGATGAGCAAGTGAGGCCATCTCCCGTGTTGCTTACATTGTTGGGTAAACGGCGGGGGAGCCTAGGACGACAGAATGCCAAACTGATGGGACACCCAGGACGGTTGGCGTCTCTCATCCGGAGCCGGGAACCGGGTTTATCGGCAAATGAAGAGCGTCGATATGATCCGCGTACTAGAAGTAGTCTGAGGCCGATTCAGACAACAGGCTGGAGTAAGATACATACCTAGGAACAGATGACTGAGTCCCTTCTTCATGAAGAAACCCTTTCTGGAGGTGACTTGTCCCGGGACATACGGGATATGCGCTAGGAAATCGAGAAATCGGCCAACCGAAATTGAGGCGTGATAATAGAGTTAGATGCGGTAATGTCAAGAGCTGGGACATGGATGAGATAAAGAAACCTAGCCCGAAGTGTCAGCACAAACCTATGCCACGGCGATAGGCATCACAAAACGCGAACGTCTCCCAAAATCCATCAGACACCCCTTCCTCCGCGCATTCCTAGAACCAGAGCTTGACCTTGGGCGATTATTGTAGGGAAGAAGTCTGAATCCAGCCTACAGAGGCGCATAGCGGTCGGTTTCGACGTTGTTTCGACGTCCAGGATTGTGAATAGCCGATATCTCGCGGACGCATACCAACCTTCGACTACGTATGCCCTAAGAACGAGTCCACTAAATTCCTGCAAGGAAATTCAGTAAAAACACCAAGTCGCCGATACAAGGATAAAACTCGAATACTCAAGTACTCACCGGCTAAAGTTAACTGCCATCTACATGGTATGCCCCTTCTCCAACCTTCAATTCGACGTCGCAGAACGGAAAACGGCGGAAATCACTAGCATTCGTACACAGTCCCTGCAGATAGGTAATTGAGTAAAGAGAAACGTAGTGAATACTAGGTATTAGAAGGCCTCACGAGCAATTTATTGTGAAATATCCATCTCAACGGCAGGCTTGACGGTGCATGAAGTTGGAACATGGCATGACGGTGGTGGTCGTGGTGGTTGCGGAAGTTGGGCAGGGAGAAACTGTGCAGCTGAGAAGTTCAAGTTCCGACGCAAGGATCCAATCTAATCTACTTTTACCGACCTTCGCTAAAACCTCACACATAGCTCTCTCCACGCTGAAAGGAGGCGCAATCTCAATGTGAATGTAATGCCGGTAGATCTGAACTGCTGAAATTTGCATCGTTGAGTAATGCTATGGAATGATCTTACTCGTCGCCCATTGATGTTTTCCCAAGTCGATGCTGTGCTGTGAACGATCAACACGCGGACACTATCCATGGGCCCAACACCTCATTGACATACTGCTGCTGGACATGTACCGCACGAGGCAGTGACTTCGTCAAAGCCTGTGTTGATAGTACACACCATTTACCCTTTTCTAGGTTCCCTTTCTCAGAGCTTTCGTTCCTCCTCGCCGCCGAATACACTCTCTGCGAACTTCCATCGTTGAGAATAGCACCAAGAATAACACCAGGGGGTATTCGGACTGATGACCCATCCGCGCGTTCACTTGTCTTCCCATGGTGAGCATCCTCCGACGTCCGCACTGACTGATCTTACTCCCTCTACCAGGTTCGCATTCAACGATATCTCTTTGAGCTGATATGACGCGACAGAGAATCTGCTAATCTGGAATCGGTGTAGGGCGATGTCGCCTGTACAGCGACCGAACTGGTCACCGGGAACTCGGGCAATGAGGCCCTCATCATAACTTCTCTGTCATACTAATACGCGCTAATCAATGTTCGTGCTACGGAAGCTTCAATCTCATTGGTCTGAACTGGCAGCGAACGCATCGGCATGAGAGCTTTACCCACCGAGAGTCCTCCCATATCACCTCCTTTTTTACTCGTTTGCCCAATTCAAGCCATCGCATGTCTCCACTGCAGGTCTTTGGGCGCGCATTGGCTTAACTTTGTCACGCCACCCATCATCCACGCAAGCAGGTGTCCATTTGTGCCCTTGATTCCGCAAATTGGGACATCTGATTGTATGGCATCTTCTTCACGGCGCTTGGGGATGACGCTTAGAACGCTGTGGCCTCATGTCTTTCGAAGCCGGTTGAGCATCAAGTGTACTCCTTAAATCCCAACGACGATTTCGTCCCTTCGACCCCTCTCAATCCCCAACAACCAACTGACAAAACCTCGCTCATATATCCCTGCACCTCCCCCCTGCCTTTTCGTCATGTCAACGACCGAATGTCCCCCACCTGCCGACTCCCGCTTGGCGATCCAAATCGCTTGGAGCTGCCTCGCGATTATCTTCGCCTGTACCTGGACCGCGATCCATCCGAACGTCCCGGCGTATGAGGTATCGAAGAGTCGATGGAGGATGCTATGGCGGCGAGTTAAGATGATGCTGTGGACGTTACTCGTTCCCGAGTTGATGGTGTGTTGGGCATTTTGGCAGTGGCGTCGTGTTCGGGCCATTGGTCGAGAAGGTTAGTTTCGATACATCTCTATATGCTGGCGAGACGAGTGAATCTAACTACGGAATACCACCGTGCGTGTAGCAAGGGCCACTTTTCGCGATACAAGCGACACTCATAAGGATGAGGCTGTGATGTCGCAACTGGAAGCTGCCAATTCAAGATCGGAGACCTCGGAAGCTAAAGGTATACTCTTAGCATCTTATTTTGCTCACATTATTCATGTCATTATGTGTAGGTGTCCAGTGGACCAAAGTTCATTCATACTTCCTTGCTATGGGTGGCTTTGCAGTTGTGTCAAATGGCAGCGACCAAAGGCATCCTCTTTGGATCCACTATGTCTCTCCTCCGTGGGATTCCACCTTGATTATTCCGATTCCACAGTTCCAGGAGTCACAGTCAGACCATTACAGCGAAGCAGCACTTGCTGATCGTGGTAAAGGTGATACTGTTGCCAAAACCCTTGTCATTGTCCAACTCTCCTGGTTTATATCCCAACTGGTTGCCCGAGCCATCCAAGGTCTTGCCATCACAGAGCTTGAAATCATGACCCTGGCATATGCTATCATCTGTGGGATATTGTATGGCTTTTGGTTCAAGAAGCCATATGATGTACAACAGCCAGTCGCGGTTGCTGGGCCCTTGGATGAAGGTTCAGGTGGTTTTGAGCCTTATGAGATGAGTGATTTTCTGGCTGGTGACTGGTTGTTCAAACTCCATGGGAGGATTGTTGAAGACAACTGTTTTGATGTGTTTCTTGTGCTGGTTATGTTTGAGGATGATAGAAACCATGATGCAGATTTTTCTGGCTTAGCTTCAATACTCAGTGCAATTCTCTTTGGTGGAATCCACCTTATTGCATGGAACTTCAAATTCCCAACCCAGGTTGAACACATTTTGTGGATTTCAAGTTCACTGTGTGTAACTGTGGTTCCAATTGTGTGGATACTATGTCTTGTCTTTTACAGATATACATCTGGTAGGTGGAAGATAGATTTGTCTAATTCCATTCTGTACTTTATGACACCCATTCTCCATAACATTTACTTCATATCCCGCCTCTTCCTTATCATCCAACCCTTTGTACTATTACGTGATCTCCCTGCTTCAGCCACTCAGGCAATCTCTTGGTCTGCATTCTTCCCTCATATTTAGATGATTTACCTTGTCCTACCCCCTGTACCTTCTTTTTTTATATCTGACAGTTTCATTTCAGAATCTATATGCCTATATTCCTCTTGTATTCTCATTTATAACAACCCTATATACATTGTACAGCCTTGAAAGACACTGCATGGATTGAACCATCCTGAATCTAAGGTTCTGGAAATCTCTCTTTGTGTGGCAGGGGTTGCACTACTTAGTGAAGGGTATGACATATAATAGTAGTATCCTGACAGTGACAGCAGCATGACTGAGGGCACTAGCAATTGGGACATCAGCAAACTAGGGAACTCGAAGTTGATGGGTTGACATGGAGGTGGGATGCTTGGAGAAATAAGTCTGATGGGGAGGGAAGATCAAGAAGCCATTTAGTTTGAATAGGCAAGTTGGCAAATGCACACCTGATGGATTGGCGGGCTATGGTTGTACCCGGTGGACCAGCAATCGAGATGCAGCGACCTATGGATCCCGATGGCGAGTCGAGTCCCGCGTCGAATCAGTCGATGAGGGGTAGTAGATGGTGCCCTGGAATGCGCTGTATAGAGTAGTCGGTTAAGGAGGTCGGCACCATCGCCTAGAAAGAGAGCTAGATTAAATTCCGCGGGTAGAGCTAGCTGCTTAGACTGCGGAAATGGCCCAACCTAGGTGTCCTGGGGTGAGGATGGCATTGTGGCGCTTTGATTGGCGAGATAATAAGGAGTCGATGGGTATCAGCGTCGGTCGAATGGGTTGTAAGTGAGGATGTGGACACTCGGATGGTCGGTCCAGGGAACCCTGATCGTGAGAAAGACCTATAAAGGTGCATATCCGCGGACGCGACTTCGTCTCGATGCATTGATGGACCATCTAAATCCTTCCTACCACCCAAGCGTCGCCTATCCTAAAGCCTACGCCAGCGATACTCATCATGACGCTGCAACATATAACAAAGTCCTTCGAAGAATGGCAGAGATATCCGACCTCTTCATCCTCCCCCGTCTTCGTCTCGTCTAGAATCTTATTGCGATGGGCTTCCAACTCCAAGTAGCCTACGTCTTTCTCGGCGTCGCTCTCGCCAGCGTTGTAACGCTATACCGGCGTAAACGTTCACTCGGATTCCTTCGTGGTCCTACACCGGAATCTACACTCCTCGGTTCGTTGACATCCAATTATCTCTGCCTCCAAAATTCTAACGCTCTCTGCTACAGGCCATGAATACGAACCCCTCAACGCTCCGGCTAACACCCTCGAAATCGAATGGGGGAGAAAGTACGGCACTGTCTTCCGTTCGGCTGGTTGTTATGGCGTAAGTCCTCCTTGTATACCCACTCAACAATTCGTTCTGAATGCTCACGCTTGCGCAGGAGCACATCCTCATGATATCAGACCCCCGAGCCCTCCAACATATATACGAGCTGGACTACAAATACCCCCGTTCTAAGGATAATCAACGCGCGTTCAAGAAGCTGTTGGCCAGAGGTATCCTTTGGGCCGAAGGTATGCCTGCGTCACTCCGACTGCACGTCTTTTTCAATCGTTAATTGCTTGTTCCTTCTTTGTGTGCTTAGGCGAAGACCACGCTCGCCATTGTAAAACTCTCAACCCTGCCTTCTCCGTCACCCAATCCAGAGGATTCCTTCCACTCTTCAATAGCGCAACAGAGCACGTACGTCTGTCTCCCTCCCTCATCCTATCTCGCTTTCACCCACTCACATTCCCATCCACCCCCTGCGTAGATGAAACAACGCTGGGAAGCCACGCTAGGTGAATGTGGATAGCGGGAGTTCTTGGGCGGAGAATGCAAGGGACGCGATCATTGTTGGGAGGTCTGCGTAGGCCTTGATTGTCACGGACCAGACGATGGCGTAGGTTCCACCTCCCTATCGTTGAGCTGGAATTCAGCATGGGGCATACCCAAGGGAGAAGGAGAGGAAGGAGACGCACCCCGCCACTTAGAGCCCAAAAGAGATCCTGATTTTCTGTGGGCGAAGCAATGACCAATTCACCACTAGGGGTAATGACTTCGTATTCGAGTGCTTGATCTGCCCCCATTCCATATCGCGAACTCAGAACGGAGTGTCCACCACCTTGGATGTATCCTCCGACAAACCCGACGGTCTATACAAAAACATTGAGTGGGAGCGTGAGATGAAGACACAACAAAACGGATGAAGAGAGGTCCGACCCGAGAATCAACAACAAACGAAGATGTTCACGAGCAGATAAGTGAAACTTACTGGGCACTCCCCACTAACGATAGCTAAACCTTTCTTATCTACAGCAGCAACGAGCTCTCCACCAGTTACTCCTGCGCTGACCTTCACTGCTGCGCCTTTATAATGAGATGCAGGGTTACGAGTCTCATAAGAGTCGATTACTTCAACGCCTTTGAGATGATGCGTCCATACGGATAATGCCCCCGCGCCTGTCGATTGTCCCATGTAACTGCGATAAGGGAGGGGCATACAAGTAATCAGGAACCAAGAACGGTGCGACCGAGAGGGGAAAAGCGTACTCATGACCGGTATTCTTGACAACAAACCTCACACCATTCTCCTTTGCGAACTCCAGCGCACGAGAAACATGATGGGGTTCGGTTACGTTAACTACGTATTCGACATATGGGCCGTTTAGACAAGGAGTATTCGGGTCAGTGAACGGATCACAGGTTTTATTGAGGAATATCGGGTCCATGATTGAAGATGGGTGGAGTTCGCTGTGCGTATTAGAGGATTAGTACAATGTTACGAGTTCGGTTTGAGGATGAGGCAAACAGCGCACGGGAATTCAGGGTTCCTCCAATTGTTCCGAATGACCTCACATGCTTCTTCGTCATAGGTTGGATGATGACACGGGGCACCAATTGGCGTCGGCTTGATCAGTCTACCATCAACGCTAGCGTTCAAGGCGTTCCATTCTGCGAGTGTGGGCCAGGCAGGGTCTCCGGGAAGTAAACGGCATTGTTGGTGCGGGGGGGATGGTGAGAGCAAGGATGAGAGGAATAGGGCGGTGTCGAAGGCTGTTGTGAAGGCTTTTTGCAACATCGCTTTGCCTGCTTGACGTGATGGTGATGAGTTAGATTGGTTAGAGGGCAAGTAAAGCCCGGAAGTTATATATATTTCGGATGGGATTCGAAAAACGGTCACTTTGCGCGAGCCGATAGCAGGGGGATTACGCACGCCTCAAATGTTATTGAGCAAAAGTTTGTATCAATCTCCGTGGATTCCAAAGTAGCGCACTATGCATCCATACATCATGACTGAAGGAGGGGTAAAGTGATTGGTATCAGTGAGCGGTCGACGACAAAGGATGAAGACTAGGACTTACTGAAATCTATTAAACGAGGGTTGCGGTTAGGGAAGGGGACAAGATACATATCATCGTCTAGACGAGAGCTAGATTCGATCCACGGGTAGAGCGAATTTCGCTAAAGGACGAAGCGAAGATCCAGATATCCACGGGTAGGGACAAATAGTGGCTTTACCGAGGAGTTCCCATGCAGGGTTGGAGGAACGCGTCATTGTCATTGCACCTGTGGGGGTAGGCTCGATTCGCAAAGATGAGTTGGTTAGGGAATGAAGCCATAACGATAGAGCGGGTACGTGCGGAGAATGAGATGAAGGTAGTGATGGCAAGGGTGTAAGGTAGGTTTCGATACGTACAAGGTCACGGCACTTTCCCAATGCAGAAACGTACGGCTGGACCAAGTAATGAATCGGCGGAAGGGCGAAGAAAGGAAACTCAGAAAGTCAACAGTAGCAATGCTCTTGTCAACATAGAGTACATACACGCACGAAACTCCAAGCTAAGAAATGCATACGACCTCCGTACAACGCTGACACCCTCCTTCAAAGTTCAGTCTACTTTACAAGGTCCCAGAAGGTCTCTTCCCTTTCCACTTCCTTACTGTCACTCTTTCTTCCAAAGGAAGAGTCTGATTCATCATTCCTCTACTCTACCCCACGAGTTGCGAACCTATGGTTTGAGAGATACTTCGAGCGACTCAATTTCCATTGAAGGACGGAGACGGGAGTGCAGTTGGCGAGGACGTGGTGAACGTAGCCCCAGGAGAGAAAGGGAGTATGAGGATAGCCGGACGATAAAAGGATCCAAGATAAGGCTCTGAAGATGGTTCACCCGGGTAAACGCACTGACATTCCTCTTGTTCGTCCCATCCCAGAACCACACACTTACGCACCGGAATTTAGCGATCCTGCGTCCCCCACGTTACAGCCTCTAGCCCTAGACCTTTCATGTACTTCATAGACTTCTTTGAAAGGGTCGATGACGGCACGCCGAGGACGGAAGTATCCCAGACCGATAGCGACGGTGAGATCGAAGAAGGAGGCGGCACACACTGATGTGCGGAGAGGTGGGTTTTGCTGCAAGGCGGAGCGTCTTGAAGACGCCTGGTATGCGTCATTAGGACTCTTCGTAGCCTCCATCCTCTCCCTTTTCACAAGAACTACCACCTGATCACCCAACGATGCTGATACAAGACCAACGGAGGCCCACACCGACCTTGGTGACTTTTCCGGTTCATCACGTATCTAAGTTGACTCTTCATCGCCAGAGCCGCTGGATTTCACCCAATTCCTCCGCGAGAAGGGGAATACGATGCAGCGATGAAGTGGGGAGGTATTGTACCACCCTGGAGGCGGCGGTAAGCATAGGACAGACGGAGCAGAAGCGAAACAATAGAACACTCACCGAGTCCGGTTCAACCATAGCCCAGATTACCGGGAACCCGTCCATGAGTGATTCCTATGGCGTACGGATGGGGGCCTATTGCTTCACGCTTTCGCTGGTTTTGTTCATCGAGGAAGATACGGTATTGCTGGGAGGGATGAGTAGACGCGAGGCTTACAAACCAGGAACGCGGCACGACAGGGTATTCGGGGTGGCGAGGCGTTGAGAGTGGGTCAGAGGACGTCACGAACGTTCAACACCTCGACTCTCTAGTCGAGGATGGGTTCAACTTGCATAAGCGTGTAGGCGCCAAATATTCGGACACCCCTCACGAAATAGGATAGCGGGCACCAGGCGTAAGGGAAGATGAACATATGAACGATATGTAACGCAGAACAGTAGGTCATGCGAACCTTGTTACAATGATCGTCCCACATTCACCTTTGCCTGTGCTGGTGCTCTGCTCTTCCACCGCCCCAGCGACTGCAGAGCTCACACCTGAGAGGACATCATGTCACTCTCTTGCCTCAACCTTCAATCCTTCTCAATTCCAGAGCGAAGGTGAGCATACTATCTCCGTCTCCGTTCCCCTCATTCCAGTCTGATCCATCCTGAGCATCGAAAACCTGACGATGTGGGCGGGAAAATCCGGTGGAATTGAAGGTGGCGGAGGGTCAAGGTGTCAGGAGACGGCTACGGCGGCTGTCGTCTTGGCGTGTCTTATACGCTTTGTAAACACGACTCATTCTCCATTGGTTAGATCCTCCGACGCCCTACCGCTGGCGCGTTCGTGCTAGGCACGAATCTTCGGTTGTTGACGGGAAAAGGGGTGAAAGGTAGTCATCTTCGGAGCGTCTCGAGCTCGTCTAGGATTGATCCCCTTGGTCCTTCTTCTCTCCTAGATCCTTACTGGTAGAAGCGGAACCAGACGGACTACCTTCCAACTTCCTCGACACAATTACAACAAAGCCAAATCCTCTGTCTTTCCTCTCAACGAGCCGTCCCTACGAGCCTACCATCGCTACATCCCTGAGGGTTTCGTGGGTTTCGCTTGTACTTGGTGTTACGAGCTGGTGAGAGGATGGGCAGCTAGGAAACGCCGGTGGTACAAGACCGACGCTACATCGAGTCCTGATAAGAGAGGGGAAGGGGGGAATAGGCCTATTTTTACGGGAGTGAAGCAACGGGAGGATGGAGGCCGGAGGGAGGAAGGTGAGCGGGTATTTTCTTCGTCTATAAACGCTCAGCGCCATCTCGAAGTTTGTCGCATCCATGGTATCAGAGTATGAGCGCACGAGGTGGAAATATATGTGTTTGGATGCCCGGATATGGGAGCCGCGAGTTCGTGCTCTTCCTGACCTGGATGATTTGGAATGGGAGGTTGGAGACGCTTACATTGTTGAGTAAGCGGCTGAGGAGTCTGGTACGACAAGATGCCAAACTAGTGGTGCATCAAAGACGGCTGGAAATCCGGCGGCTGGCGTCTCTCATGCGGAGCCAGAAATTGAATACGTCGACAAATGAAGAACATCGCTAGGACCCGTGTACTAGAAGTAGTCTAACGCCGATTCAGACAACAAAACTTCAAGCTGAACCAAGGTGCATACCTGGCGAGAGACGAATAGGCCCCTTGTTCGTAAAGGAACCAATCTTTTGGTGGAGACTTGTCCCAGGACACACGGGATATATGCTAGGACATCGAGAACTCGGCCGAACCGAAGTCCGGGCGTGGCGATGGTCCTAGATGCGGCAACGCAAAGAACTGGGATATGGATGAGATAAAGGAAGATGGCCCGAAGTGTCAACACGAACCTATGCCACGGCGCTAGGCATCACAAAACGCGAACGTCTCCCAAATTCCATCAGACACCCCTTCCTCCGCGCATTCCTAGAACCAGAGTTTGACCTTGGGCGATTATTGTAGAGAAGACGCCCGAAGCCGGCCTGGAGACGTACAGCATTCGTGTTCGATGTCCAGGATTGTTGCAAACACATACCGGCCGTGGATTATGGATGTCCTGAGGACGAGTTCAATAGGTACCTGCTGGATTCCTGCAAGGAAAGTCAGTATAAACACCAAGTCGCCGATACAAGGATAAAACTTGAATACTCAAGTACTCACCGGCTAACGTTAACCGTCATCTACATGATATCCCCCTTCTCCAGCCTGCAATTCAACGTCGCAGAACGGGAAACGACAGGAATCACTAGCATTCGTACACAGTCCCTGCAGATAGGTAGTTGAGTAAAGAGAAACGTAGTGAATAATAGGTATTAGAAAGCCTCACGAGCAATTTATTGTGAAATATCCATCTCAACGGCAGGCTTGACGGTGCATGAAGTTGGAACATGGCATGACGGTGGTGGTCGTGGTGGTTGCGGAAGTTGGGCAGGGAGAAACTGTGCAGCTGAGAAGTTCACGTTCCGACGCAAGGATCCAATCTAATCTACTTTTACCGACCTTCGCTAAAACCTCACACATAGCTCTCTCCACGCAGAAATGAGGCCCAATCTCAATGTGACTGTAATGCCGGTAGATCTGAACTGCTGAAATTTGCATCGTTGAGTAATGCTATGGAATGATCTTACTCGTCGCCCATTGATGTTTTCCCAAGTCGATGTATCTTCTGCTGTGCTGTGAACGATCAACACGCGGAAACTATCCATGGGCCCAACACCTCATTGACATACTGCTGCTGGACATGTACCGCACAAGGCAGTGGCTTCGTCAAAGCGTGTGCTGATAGTACACACCATTTACCCTTTTCTAGGTTCGCTTTCTCAGAGGCCCCGTTCCTTCTTGCCGCCGAATGCACCCTCTGTGAACTTCCATCGTTGAGAATAGCGCCAGGATTAGCACGAGCAGGCATTAATATCAAGTGCTTGCGTATTCACCAACCCTCCCATGGTGAGCATCCTTCGACGTCCGCATCGGCTGATCTCGTCCTCCCTCTCCCAGTTTCGCGTTCAACTATATCTCTTTGAGCTCATACGATGCGACATAGAATCGGATGAGTGTGAGTCGGTATAGAGGGATTTCACCTGGAACGGTGACTCCCGAACGGGGAATTGGGAGGATCGGTTGGCTCAGGGCACGAGGCCGTCTCCGTAACTTCTCTGTCATACTAATGTGCGTTAGTTAATGCTCTTCCTACACCAAAGCGTCAGCCTCATTGTCTGACCTGGCAGCGAACGGCAGGCATGTACACTTTTACTCACCGGGAGCTCTTCCATATCACCTCCCTTCCCACTCGTTTGCCCAGACTCAAGCCATTGCATGTCCACGCTGCAGATATTGAGGCGTGTTGGCCTCAATTTGTGACACTACTCATGAGCAACATAAGCAGGCGTGCAAACGCCGTTTGCGCCTTTGATTCCGCAGTTCGGGACACTCCCTCGGATCCTTCTTCACGGCGCCTGAGAAAGGAAGGTCACCGCCAGCTAGACATGGTGTTAACATGCTGTGGCCTCATGTCTTTGACGCTGTTAGAGCTTCAAGTATACTAACTACTTTAAGCCCCAACGATTGACGATTTTATCCCCCCAACCGCTCTCGTTCGGCAAACTCAACTGACATTGAGCGTCCAGTACAATCCTCAAATCCAACCTACAATTTCGTCCCTTCGACCCCTCTCAATCCCCAACCACCAACCGACAAAGCCTCGCTCGCATATATCCCTGCACCTCCCCCCTGCCTTTTCGTCATGTCAACGACCGAATGTCCCCCACCTGCCGACTCCCGCTCGGCGATCCAAATCGCTTGGAGCTGCCTCGCGATTATCTTCGCCTGTACCTGGACCGCGATCCATCCTAACGTCCCGGCATATGAGATATCAAAGAGTAGGTGGAGGATGCTATGGCGGCGAGTTAAGATGATGCTGTGGATGTTACTCGTGCCCGAGTTGATGGTCTGTTGGGCGGTTTTGCAGTGGCGTCATGTTCGGGCCATTGATCGAAAAGGTTAGTTTCGATACATGTCTAGATGCATGCGAGACAAGTGAATCTAACTACGGAATACCACTGTTCATGTAGCAAGCGCCACTTTTCGCGATACAAGCCGCACTCATAAGGATGAGGCTGTGATGTCGCAACTGGAAGCTCCCGATTCAAGATCGGAGGCCTCGGAAGCTAAAGGTATACTCTTAGCATCATATTTCGCTCACATTATTCATGTCATTATGTGTAGGTGTCCGGTGGACCAAAGTTCATTCATACTTCCTTGCTATGGGTGGCTTTGAAGTTGCGCCAAATGGTAGCGACCAAAGGCATCCTCTTCGGATCCACTATGCCGATCCTCCGTGGGATATCATCTTGGTTATTCCGATTCCACAGTTCCAGGAGTCACAGTCAGACCATTACAGCGAAGCAGCACTTGCTGATCGTGGTAAAGGTGATACTGTTGCCAAAACCCTTGTCATCATCCAACTCTCCTGGTTCATATCCCAACTGGTTGCCCGAGCCATCCAAGGTCTTACCATCACAGAGCTTGAAATCATGACCCTGGCATATGCTATCATCTGTGGGATATTGTATGGCTTTTGGTTCAAGAAGCCATATGATGTACAGCAGCCAGTCATGGTTACTGGGCCCTTGGCTGGACATCCAAATGAATTTAAGCACTTTCAGAAGCCAGATTTTCTAGTTGGTACCTGGTTGTTCAAACTCCATGGGAGGATTGTTGAAGACAGCTTTTTTGATAAGTTTCTAAATGTGGTTGTGGTTGTGGTTGGACTTTCCAGAAACCATGATGCAGATATTTCTGGCTTAGCTTCAATATTTAGTGCAATTCTCTTTGGTGGAATCCACCTTATTGCATGGCACTTCAAATTCCCAACCCAGGTTGAACACATTTTGTGGATTTCAAGTTCACTGTGTGTAACTGTGGTTCCAATTGTGTGGATACTATGTCTTGTCTTTTACAGATATACATCTGGTGGGTGGAAGTTAGATTTGTCTAGTTCCATTCTGTACTTTATGACACCTATCCTCCATAACATTTACTTCATATCCCGCCTCTTCCTTATCATCCAACCCTTTGTACTATTACGTGATCTCCCTGCCTCAGCCACTCAGGCAATCTCTTGGTCTGCATTCTTCCCTCATATTTAGACCATTTACCTTGTCTTACCCCCCTGTACCTTCTTTTTGAATATCTGCCAGTATCCTTTCAGAATCTATATGCCTATATTTCTCTTGTATTCTCATTTATAACAACCCTATATACATTGTACAGCCTTGAAAGACACTGCATGGATTGAACCATCCTGAATCTAAGGTTCTGGAAATCTCTCTTTGTGTGGCAGGGGTTGCACTACTTAGTGAAGGGTATGACATATAATAGTAGTATCCTGACAGTGACAGCAGCATGACTGAGGGCACTAGCAATTGGGACATCAGCAAACTAGGGAACTCGAAGTTGATGGGTTGACATGGAGGTGGGATGCTTGGAGAAATAAGTCTGATGGGGAGGGAAGATCAAGAAGCCATTTAGTTTGAATAGGCAAGTTGGCAAATGCACACCTGATGGATTGGCGGGCTATGGTTGTACCCGGTGGACCAGCAATCGAGATGCAGCGACCTATGGATCCCGATGGCGAGTCGAGTCCCGCGTCGAATCAGTCGATGAGGGGTAGTAGATGGTGCCCTGGAATGCGCTGTATAGAGTAGTCGGTTAAGGAGGTCGGCACCATCGCCTAGAAAGAGAGCTAGATTAAATTCCGCGGGTAGAGCTAGCTGCTTAGACTGCGGAAATGGCCCAACCTAGGTGTCCTGGGGTGAGGATGGCATTGTGGCGCTTTGATTGGCGAGATAATAAGGAGTCGATGGGTATCAGCGTCGGTCGAATGGGTTGTAAGTGAGGATGTGGACACTCGGATGGTCGGTCCAGGGAACCCTGATCGTGAGAAAGACCTATAAAGGTGCATATCCGCGGACGCGACTTCGTCTCGATGCATTGATGGACCATCTAAATCCTTCCTACCACCCAAGCGTCGCCTATCCTAAAGCCTACGCCAGCGATACTCATCATGACGCTGCAACATATAACAAAGTCCTTCGAAGAATGGCAGAGATATCCGACCTCTTCATCCTCCCCCGTCTTCGTCTCGTCTAGAATCTTATTGCGATGGGCTTCCAACTCCAAGTAGCCTACGTCTTTCTCGGCGTCGCTCTCGCCAGCGTTGTAACGCTATACCGGCGTAAACGTTCACTCGGATTCCTTCGTGGTCCTACACCGGAATCTACACTCCTCGGTTCGTTGACATCCAATTATCTCTGCCTCCAAAATTCTAACGCTCTCTGCTACAGGCCATGAATACGAACCCCTCAACGCTCCGGCTAACACCCTCGAAATCGAATGGGGGAGAAAGTACGGCACTGTCTTCCGTTCGGCTGGTTGTTATGGCGTAAGTCCTCCTTGTATACCCACTCAACAATTCGTTCTGAATGCTCACGCTTGCGCAGGAGCACATCCTCATGATATCAGACCCCCGAGCCCTCCAACATATATACGAGCTGGACTACAAATACCCCCGTTCTAAGGATAATCAACGCGCGTTCAAGAAGCTGTTGGCCAGAGGTATCCTTTGGGCTGAAGGTACGCCTGCGTCACTCCGACTGTGCGTCTTTTTCAATCGTCAATTGTGTGTTCCTTCTTTGTGTGCTTAGGCGAAGACCACGCTCGCCATCGCAAAACCCTCAACCCAGCCTTCTCCGCCACCCAATCCAGAGGATTCCTTCCACTATTCAACAGCGCAACAGAGCACGTACGTCTGTCTCCCACCTCATCCTATCTCGCTTTCACCCACTCACATTCCCATCCACCCCCTGCGTAGATGAAACAACGCTGGGAAGCCACGCTAGGTGAATGTGGATAGCGGGAGTTCTTGGGCGGAGAATGCAAGGGACGCGATCATTGTTGGGAGGTCTGCGTAGGCCTTGATTGTCACGGACCAGACGATGGCGTAGATTCCACCTCCCTATCGTTGAGCTGGAATTCAGCATGGGGCATACCCAAGGGAGAAGGAGAGGAAGGAGACGCACCCCACCACTTAGAGCCCAAAAGAGATCTTGGTTTTCTGTGGGCGAAGCAATGACAAATTCACCACTAGGGGTGATGACTTCGTATTCGAGTGCTTGATCTGCCCCCATTCCATATCGTGAACTCAGAACGGAGTGTCCACCACCTTGGATGTATCCTCCGACGAACCCGACGGTCTATACAAAAACATTGAGTGGGAGCGTGAGATGAAGACACAACAAAACGGATGAAGAGAGGTTCGACCCGAGAATCAACAACAAACGAAGATGTTCACGAGCAGATAAGTGAAACTTACTGGGCACTCCCCACTAACGATAGCTAAACCTTTCTTATCTACAGCAGCAACGAGCTCTCCACCAGTTACTCCTGCGCTGACCTTCACTGCTGCGCCTTTATAAGGAGTCGCGGGGTTACGAGTCTCGTAAGAGTCGATTACTTCAACGCCTTTGAGATGATGCGTCCATACGGATAATGCCCCCGCGCCTGTCGATTGTCCCATGTAACTGCGATAAGGGAGGGGCATATAAGTAATCAGGAACCAAGAACGGTGCGACTGAGAGGGGAAAAGCGTACTCATGACCGGTATTCTTGACAACAAACCTCACACCATTCTCCTTCGCGAACTCCAGCGCACGAGAAACATGATGGGGTTCAGTTACGTTAACTACGTATTCGACGTATGGGCCGTTTAGACAAGGAGTATTCGGGTCAGTGAACGGATCACAGGTTTTATTGAGGAATATCAGGTCCATGATTGAAGATGGGTGGAGTTCGCTGTGCGTATTAGAGGATTAGTTCGATGATACGACATCGGTTTTAGGGTGAAGCAAACAGCGCACTGGAATTCAGGATTCCTCCAATTCTTCCGAACGACCTCACATGCTTCTTCGTCATAGGTTGGATGATGACACGGGGCACCAATTGGCGTCGGTTTGATAAGTCTACCATCAACGCTAGCGTTCAAGGCGTTCCATTCTGCAAGTGTGGGCCAGGTAGGGTCTCCGGGAAGTAAACGGCATTGTTGGTGCGGAGGGGATGGTGAGAGTAAGGATGAGAGGAATAGGGCGGTGTCGAAGGCTGTTGTGAAGGCTTTTTGCAACATCGCTTTGCCTGCTTGACGTGATGGTGATGAGGTAGATTGGTTAGAGGGCAAGTAAAGCGCGGAAGTTATATATATTTCGGATGGTGAGTTGACAAACGGTCACTTTGCGCGAGCCGGTAGCGGGGGGAGTACGCACGCCTCAAATGTTATTGAGCAAAAGTTTGTATCAATCTCCGTGGACTCCAAAGTAGCGCACTACGCATCCATACACCATGACTGAAGGAGGGGTAAAGTGATTGGTATCAGTGAGCGGTCGACGACAAAGGATGAAGACTAGGACTTACTGGAACTATTGAACGAGGGTTGCGGTTAGGGAAGGGGACAAGATACATATCATCGTCTAGACGGGAGCTAGAGTCGATCCACGGGTAGAGCGAATTTCGCTAAAGGACGAAGCGAAGATCCAGATATCCACGGGTAGGGACAAATAGTGGCTTTACCGAGGAGTTCCCATGCAGGGTTGGAGGAACACGTCATTGTCATTGCACCTGTGGGGGTAGGCTCGATTCGCAAAGATAGAGCGGGTATGTGCGGAGAATGAGATGAAGGTAGTGATGGCAAGGGTGTAGGGTAGGTTTCGATACGTACAAGATCACGGTGCTTTCCCAATGCAGAAACGTACGGTTGGACCAAGTAATGAATCGGCGGAAGGGCGAAGAAAGGAAAGTCAGAAAGTCAACAGTAGCAATGCTCTTGTCAACATAGAGTACATACACGCACGAAACTCCAAGCTAAGAAATGCATACGACCTCCGTACAACGCTGACAACCTCCTTCAAAGTTCGGTCTACTTTACAAGGTCCCAGAAGGTCTCTTCCCTTTCCACTTCCACCTTACTGTCACACTCTTTCTTCTGAAGGAAGAGTCCGATTTATCATTCCTCTGCTCTACCCCACGAGTTGCGAACCTATGGTTTGAGAGATACTTGGAGCGACTCAATTTCCATCGAAGGACGGAGACGGGAGTGCAGTTGGCGAGGACGTGGTGAACGTAGCCCCAGGAGAGAAAGGGAGTATGAGGATAGCCGGACGATAAAAGGATCCAAGATAAGGCTCTGAAGATGGTTCACCCGGGTAAACGCACTGACATTCCTCTTGTTCGTCCCATCCCAGAACCACACACTTACGCCCCGAAATTGAGCGATCCTGCGTCCCCCACGTTACAGCCTCTAGCCCTAGACCTTTCATGTACTTCATAGACTTCTTTGAAAGGGTCGATGACGGTACGCCGAGGACGGAAGTATCCCAGACCGATAGCGACGGTGAGATCGAAGAAGGAGGCGGCACACACTGATGTGCGGAGAGGTGGGTTTTGATGCAAGGCGGAGCGTCTTGAAGACGCCTGGTATGCGTCATTAGGACTCTTCGTAGCCTCTATCCTCTCCCGTTTCACAAGAACTACCACCTGATCACCCAACGATGCTGATACAAGACCAACGGAGGCCCACACCGACCTCGGTGACTTCTCCGGTTCATCACGTATCTAAGTTGACTCTTCATCGCCAGAACCACTGGATTTCACCCAATTCCTCCGCGAGAAGGGGAATACGATGCAGCGATGAAGTGGGGAGGTATTGTATCACCCTGGAGGCGGCGGTAAGCATAGGACAGACGGAGCAGAAGCGAAACGGTAGAACACTCACCGAGTCCGTTTCAACCATAGCCCAGATTACCGGGAACCCGTCCATGAGTGATTCCTATGGCGTACGGATGGGGGCCTATTGCTTCACGCTTTCGCTGGTTTCGTTCATCGAGGAAGGCACGGCGTTGCTGGGAGGGCTGAGTAGACGCGAGGCTTACAAACCAGGAAGGCGGCAGGACAGGGTATTCGGGGTATGGAGTCTTTGAGAGTGGGTCAGAGGATGTCACAAACGTTCAACACCTCGACCCTCGAGTAGTCGAGGATGGGTTCCACCTGCATAAGCGCTAAGGCGCCAAATATTCGGACACTCCTCACGAAGCAGGAGAGCGGACACCAGGCGTAAGGGAAGATGAACGTATGAACGATATGTAACGCAGAACAGTAGGTCATACGAACCCTGTTACAATGATCGTCCCACATTCACCTTTGCCTGTGCTGGTGCTCTGCTCTTCCACCGCCCCAGCGACTGCAGAGCTCACACCTGAGGACATCACGTCACTCTCTTGCCTCAACCTTCTATCCCTCTCGGTTCCCGAGCGACTGGGAGAATCTCGTCTCTGTCTCGGTTCCCCTCATGATAGTCTGAGCCTTCGTGAGCATCAAAAGCCTGACAATGTGGGTAGAAAAGACCGGTAGAATTGAAGGTGGCGGCTCGTTGTGCTTCCAGGAGGGTCAGGATGTGAGGAGACGGCTACGGCGGCTGTCGTCTTGTCGTGTCTTACACGCTTCGTAAACGCCGACCCATTCTCCACTGGTTAGATCCACCGACGCCTTACTGCTGGCACGTTCGTACTGGGCACGAATCTTCGGAGCGCCTCGAGCTCATCTGGGATTGGTTGCCCTTCGACCTCTTTCCCTCCTAGATCCTTACTGGTAGAAGCGGAACCAGACGGACCACCTTCCAACTTCATCGACACAATTACAGCAAAGCCAAATCCTCTGTCTTTCCTCTCAACGAGACGTCCCTACGAGCCTACCATCGCTAGATCCCGGAGGGTTTCGTGGGTATCGCTTGTACTTGGTGTTACGAGCTGGCGAGAGGATGAGCAGCTAGGAAACGCCGGTGGTACAAGACCGACGCTACATCGAGTCCTGATAAGAGAGGGGAAGGGGGGAATAGGCCTATTTTTACGGGAGTGAAGCAACGGGAGGATGGAGGCCGGAGGCCGGAGGGAGGAAGGTGAGCGGGTATTTTCTTCGTCTATAAACGCTCAGCGCCATCTCGAAGTTTGTCGCATCCATGGTATCAGAGCATGAAAGCACGAGGTGGAAATATGTGTGTTTGGATGCCCGGATATGGGAGGCGCGAGATCGTGCTCTTCCTGACCTGGATGATTCGGAATGGGAGGTTGGAGAAGCTTACATTGTTGAGTAAGCGGCGGAGGAGTCTGGTACGACAAGATGCCAAACTAATGGTACATCAAAGATGGCTGGAAATCCGGCGGTTGGCGTCTCTCATGCGGAGGCGGAAATCGAATATGTCGACAAATGAAGAGCGTCGCGAGGACCCGTGTACTAGAAGTAGTCTAACGCCGATTCAGACAACAAAACTTCAAGCTGAACCAAGTTGCATACCTGGCGAGAGACGAATAGGTCCCTTGTTCATAAAGGAACCAATTTTGGAGGTGACTTGTCCCAGGACACACGGGATATGTGCTAGGACATCGAGAACTCGGCCAACCGAAGTCCAGGCGTGGCGATGGACCTAGATGCGGCAACGCAAAGAACTGGGATATGGATGAGATGAAGGAAGATGGCTCGAAGTGTCAACACAAAGCTATGCCACAGCGCTAGGCATCACAAAACGCGAACGTCTCCCAAAATCCATCAGACACCCCTTCCTCCGCGCATTCCTAGAACCAGAGCTTGACCTTGGGCGATTATTGTAGAGAAGACGCCCGAAGCTGGCCTGGAGACGTACAGCATTCGTGTTCGATGTCCAGGATTGTTGCAAACACATACCGGCCGTGGATTATGGATGTCCTGAGGACGAGTTCAATAGGTACCTGCTGGATTCCTGCAAGGAAAGTCAGTATAAACACCAAGTCGCCGATACAAGGATAAAACTCGAATACTCAAGTACTCACCGGCTAAAGTTAACTGCCATCTACATGGTATGCCCCTTCTCCAACCTTCAATTCGACGTCGCAGAACGGAAAACGGCGGAAATCACTAGCATTCGTACACAGTCCCTGCAGATAGGTAATTGAGTAAAGAGAAACGTAGTGAATAATAGGTATTCGAAAGCCTCACGAGCAGTTTATTATGAGTATCCATCTCAACGGCAGGCTTGACGGTGCAGCTGAGAAGTTCAAGTCCCGACGCATCGGTCCGCCCATCCCTCCAATCTAATCTACTTACCGCCCTTCGCCAAAACCTCACATGCACACACGCTGAATGAATCCCCCACCCTCGACGTTGCCCAACTGCAGATAGATCCGAAAGATTGCAATTCACATCGTTGAGTCGTGTATGGAATGATCTTATTGGTCCCCCATTGATGTTTTCCCAGGTCGACGTATCTTCTGCTGTAAACCATCAACATGCGGAAACTTTCCATGGGCCCAACGCCTCATTTACATACTTCTGATGGACATGTACCGCACGAGGCGGTGGCTTCATCAAAGCGTGTGTTGATAGTACACACCATTTACCCTTTTCTAGGTTCCCTTTCTCAGAGCTTTCGTTCCTCCTCACCACCAGATGCACCCTTTGCAAATGAGTGATAAAACCCATGACCCAAGCCGTCCGCTGGCGCCGACGACGTCACCCAAACTCGGTACAGCCACTCACAGCTTCTTCACAGCACTTGGACAGCGCTCGGACGCTGTTGGGCGTAGCATTAGGATGATGTGGCCTCGTGTCTTTCGAAGCCGCTTGGGCGTCAAGTGTACTACTCAAATCCCAATGACGATTTCGTCCCTTCGCCCCTTCTCAATCGCCAACAACCAACTGAAAAAGCCTCCCTCGAATATATCCCTGCACCTCCCCCCTGCCTTTTCGTCATGTCAACGACCGAATGCCCCCCACCTGCCGACTCCCGCTCGGCGATCCAAATCGCTTGGAGCTGCCTCGCGATTATCTTCGCCTGTACCTGGACCGCGATCCATCCGAACGTCCCGGCGTATGAGGTATCGAAGAGTCGATGGAGGATGCTATGGCGGCGAGTTAAGATGATGCTGTGGACGTTACTCGTTCCCGAGTTGATGGTGTGTTGGGCAGTTTGGCAGTGGCGTCATGTTCGGGCCATTGATCGAGAAGGTTAGTTTCGATACATCTCTATATGCTGGCAACACAAGTGAATCCAACTACGGAATACCTCCGTTCGTGTAGCGAGTACCATTTTTTGTGATACGAGCCGCACTCATAAGGATGAGGCTGTGATGTTGCAACTGGAAGCTGCCAATTCAAGATCGGAGACCTCGGAAGCTAAAGGTATACTCTTAGCATCATATTTCACTCACATTATTCATGTCATTATATGTAGGTCTCCAGTGGACCACAGTTCATTCGTACTTCCTTACTATGGGTGGCTTTGCAGTTGCGTCAAAGGACAATAACCAAGGTCATCCTCTTTGGATCTCCTATGTCAGTCCTCCTTTCGCCTTGGTTATTCCGATTTCACAGTTCCAGGAGTCACAGTCAGACCATTACAGCGAAGCAGCACTTGCTGATCGTGGTAAAGGTGATACTGTTGCCAAAACCCTTGTCATTGTCCAACTCTCCTGGTTCATATCCCAACTGGTTGCCCGAGCCATCCAAGGGCTTGCCATCACGGAGCTTGAAATCATGACCCTGGCATATGCTATCATCTGTGGGATATTGTATGGCTTTTGGTTCAAGAAGCCATATGATGTACAGCAGCCAGTCATGGTTGCTGCACCCTTCACTGGACATTCAAATGAATTTCAGCACTTTCATAGGTTGGATTTTCTGGAAGGTGACTGGTTGTTCAAACTCCATGGGAGGATTGTTGAAGACAGCTTTTTTGATAAGTTTCTAAATGTGGTTGTGTATGGATTTTTCAGAAACCATGATGCAGATATTTCTGGCTTAGCTTCAATATTCAGTGCAATTCTCTTTGGTGGAATCCACCTTATTGCATGGAACTTCAAATTCCCAACCCAGGTTGAACACATTTTGTGGATTTCAAGTTCACTGTGTGTAACTGTGGTTCCAATTGTGTGGACACTCTGTCTTGTCTTGGTTCGATATGGACGTAATATGTTACCTAGTAATGTTCAGTTCAGATCCCTTGTTGTTGTGACACCTATCCTCCATAACATATACTTCATATCCCGCCTTTTCCTTATCATCCAACCTTTTGTACTATTACGTGATCTCCCTGCTTCAGCCACTCAGGCAATCTCTTGGTCTGCATTCTTCCCTCATATTTAGATGATTTACCTTGTCTTACCCCCCTGTATCTTCTTTTTGAATATCTGCCAGTTTCCTTTCAGAATCTATATGCCTATATTCCTCTTGTATTCTCATTTATAACAACCCTATATGCATTGTACAGCCTTGAAAGACACTGCAGGGATTAAACCTGAATCTAAGGTTCTGGAAATCTGTCTTTGTCTGGCAGGCATAGCACTACATAGTAAAGGGTATGGCATATCATAGTAGTATCCTGATGATGAAAGTGGTGTGACTCAGGGCACTAGCAATTGAGAGATCAGCAAACTAGGGAATTCAGAGTTAATGTGTTAATAGGTCAATGTGCAGGTGGGATGCTTGGAGAAATAAGTCTAATGGGGAGGGAAGATCAAGAAGCATTTCAGTTTGAATAGGCATGTTGATAAACATACACCTGATGAGTTGGCAGCCACAGTTTCATCCTAACAAAGAGGGTAGCCCCCAACCTGATTCAAACTTGAAGCTTGACAAATGAACCACCATGACTCTGTTTGGGGTTCAGGGAATGTAGGTACATATAACCGGGTGAGTACTAATATATACTTTGAGATGGATGGTTTCATGTTCTTTCTCGCTGCTGTCCTGTGATCCCTTCTCCCATCTTTACAACCCCCTCCCTTCTCTGCCTCCATATCTTGTTATAACTTCACTCCCATCTTCTATTCTCAATTTTGTGTTGTTTAGGTATAGATTTGGTGTTTGTGTATTGCTTGTTTTTTCAGGAATGTTTCGCTTTTCATGTTGTCCAGGTTCAGCCTATATCCTTTATCACATTGCTCACATCAAATCACACAGAATGATCACCATATGTTAACAATCACAAAAATAAATTGGACAAAGACAAAGCTCTCTTGCAAATGGTGGCATAAAAGGATGCGTCAGGTAAGTCACTTCCTTCCCTCTCCTCTCCCTCCTGCCTCTCCCCCATCCCCTTCCCATTTGCCCCCCTTCCCCCTCTCCCAAACCCACTCGAAAACTCGGCTTAGTCCCTCACACCTACACCACAGGAACCCACTCTCATGACAACCAGACCCTTGCAACCTCCGACACGTATACAACTAAGTATCCTTGTTTCAAAGATAATCAAGCTTGAGGGCCCGGTCCACAGACTGAAGGGTAGGAGTAGGGTAGGTTTGTCTGAGCTTGAAAAATCAAAACCTAGCGCTGTTGGATTCCGAAAGGGTGCTTGTGCACATCACAGTAGTCACAAGTACCTATTTAGTTATCAGATTTCTCTTGATTCCTTCTTCACAGTGACACATATCTCTTACAGTCGCACAGATTATATTGAATCAGCTATAGCAGTCCATACAAATTGATTTATATAAACAGCTTTTGTTTTGCAGCTGACTGAGTGGGTAGACAGAAGGAGCCCCTTTATCCCTGGAACTTGGCTATATAGCATGAGCAGATATAGATATAGGGACTACAGCTTGTATGTGGAGATTCATACTTTGGAGTACTGAAATCAAGTTCCATATGAAGTAGTTACTCAAAGTTTCCTTTTCTGTGTAGTAGGATAGTAGTAGGTCTCTGTGCGTGGCTGTAAAATTGGAATGTAGATACTCAGGAGCTGCTCAGGAGGAGGCATGATATCTGGTTTATGTAGTAGTGTGACAACCTATCCCAACCCCAAACTTTGGCAGCGGAATAGACTTTTGAGTTTGTGTCGGGCTTGAGGATTTCCCAAACCCGATGGGTTGGGATTTTGGGAGGTAGTCCTGTCCAAACTACCCCGACAGATGTGCGGACCAGGCCCTTAAGAAGTTGCTGGGAACGGGCTTTCCTTGGACTGAAGGTGTGTTCCTGTTTTGATGCATTTCTTTGAGTGTTGTTTACTATATATGTGACTTCCTTCTGTCACTAGGTGTAGGCCACATTCATCATTGCAACACTCTCAACCCTGCTACATCAAGAGAAGCCTTTCCATGATTCAACTGTGTGATGGAATGTGTACGTCCCTCTCCCTCCTTTGCTGCCATTTTCATCCCCTCACAATGCTGTTGCCTTGTCCCATAGATGACACAACACTGTGAATTGACCCTCAGCGGTGACCAAAGCCTCTCAATGCCTACAGTTTGCTGTCCCGCTCAACACACAACATCATTGGTGAAGGCGCCTTCAGTCATCATTCCAGGTTGTTAGACAACGAATTGATTGATATTTTGGTCATTCTGAGGACTGCTGTATGTATATATCATGTATGTACCACCTTTCTTTTGTTTTATGTATACCTTTGTTTGCCCTCCAAGTGTTTGTTCTCAGCTTGTATGTCAATTAAAATTGGCATTCACGTCAATTTCTGGCCCTTCTCCTTCTCTATGAGGACCTTGTGCCTCAGTCTACTCGTACTTTTACACATTTTGACTATACAAGGCAGCCATGTGAAGCGACCCCCTGGCACCATACCGTTTAATTGTGTACCATCCCCCAAGAGCTGAAGTATCCACGAAGGCGAAGGAGGTGGACATGGTGGACATCTGCCGGCACCTCATCACTGGTGAATGTTCTGTTCTTCCGTACTCATCACCCTGCATATCTCACTGGTGGCACCCCAAAATATGTGCCAAAGATGAAGAAGTGCTGCTACACGAGGAGAAGGAGGATGGAGTAAACTTTGGCCTTGTGTTCTTCGGCGCCTATACCTCAAAACTACGCCAATTGGGATGGGAACTGGGAGGATTCACCAACAAGGTCCAAGTCCTTCTCGTTCCCCTCTCTCTCCTGCTCAACTGGCTGCCGAGAACATCAACAAAAAACAAGATCAGAGGTCTATCCAGATGTGCAGCATATATGTGGCTCGGTTTGGTGCTGGGCTGATGGAGTGAGTGAATACCAATAATTTTGTAGCCACTGTGAGCAAAGCAGGACACATTGAGAGAGGAACAAAATGCTGAAACACATACATATTTGTGCAAGTACTTAGTTAGTTAGATAGAGTCAGCAAGAGCAAAATCAAAACAACCTTCAGATAATAAGGTATACAGATAGTAAGGAAGACAGTGCTTTTACAGAGAGGCATGCAGGAGACAGGAACTGAGAAGGGAAGGACAAGGTGAACAGGCAAGTGAGCATTATGTAGAGGGGAGAGGCCACAGGTATGATATTCCTGACATTGGTACATGGGAGGTGACTGTGCACGCTAATTCATACCCGTCTGTTCTTCAACATGACTTGTTGCGTCATCTAGGTGTTTCTCCCCTACAACTCCATCCAATACCAATGACCAATCTGTCATCTATGGAGCTTCCAGATGTCTCCGTCTTATGCAGACCTGTCATCTCATCTCAAGCTCGATCTAATCACTCACAACCGTCCATTGGCATGTAAGTTTGACAAGAGGGTGCAAGGCCGGAGTTCATGAGGAAGGCCTGGTACATGGTCATCATTTTGACTCGGACGAGCGGTGTGCAGACAATTTTCAAGGGAAAGACGTTGAGAGTGTTTGTAAAATGCTGCTAAATCGTAGCTCATATGTTTATCCTCCACCTGGTCATGCTTGTTGGACTGGAAGGATAATGAACATCTACCCACACCCTATCATGGTACAATGGTGTACACATTGCCTGTCAAGCATATACAGATATATTCTTGTGGTTCTGGGCACAAGAGCAGGAGTGTTGTGATGGGCAGAAGATGGGATTGGTATGATGGGAAGAGAAGAGAAGACAGCGAGGGTGGCTGAAGTAGCTCTTTTCTGTACGCAGATATGAGCCTATGAGTCTTAACATGTATGATGGTTCCAGGGTGTTGCAGAGTATCAAGATCAGGCTTTCATGTCAAAAATGGTCAGTGCACTTGGAGCCAGTGATGGCGCATACTGTGGAAGAAGCTGTTTCTAAGGACATCATATACCAGACGCTGAGGCTCTTGTCCATGGTGACTCAAGAAGGAATCTGCCTTCAAATGAGAAACTCAAACATGAGTTCTCTCCATTTTCTCTCCCTCTCAGTTTCTGAAATCTGCCTAAACAAGTGCGAGGGACTTGAGGAGGATGCGGGATGGAGAAACATGGGCTAGCAGTGTGAGATATGCATCATCATCGCCAAAAAATACTTTCTGAGAATGGCAAATATGTGTTCTCGCTGGGGGATGGGGGGGTGGAAATCGCAGATGTGTAGGCAATACTGCTCCCTTGCCACCTACATTGCTGGGGAGGAGGCAGTGAATCCAACACCCTGGACGACAAAATGTGAGGCGGGATGGAGGACAGCTTAGACGAATAGCACATGCGGCTGGTGTGTCTCGTATGCCAGGATTGAAATACACTGAGTGAAAGGATGAGAATGTTGGCTTAACCAGGGTTCTGGTACTGAACGAGGTCTGGCCGAATCAGACATCTAACCTTTGGACTGGAATGGGATTACATACCTAGCAATGTGCTCCGGCATTCCTTCTCATGAGGAAATTAATTATTTTAAGGCAAACCTGGCATCTATGTCAGGGAGAACCATATCGTCTGGTAGGTCATAAAGAACTTGTTCAACTTGGGCCACAGTGTGGAGGAGGGGGACTGGTTTCAGGATTAGAGAAAGAAAATCGCGCCTGCTGTAAGTCTTTCGCTTACCTTACAGTTCCCTTATCACGTGTAGTCGTAATCCTGACCAACATTTATTCGGGCGCGACGAGATACAGTGAGGGGAAGTAAGGAGCGAGTGGTAGTTGGTAAAAAAGAAGGCTATGAAAACGAACGGAAAACCAACCACAAGTCACGTGGTGGCGTACATAGGGGAAATGGGTTACACCTGCCCCAGTTAGATTGAACCGTTGGTTCAATCTGAGTGAACAGGGATGGAGATAATCAGGGGAATATCATGTAACGACAGTATATGAGGAATAAAGACCAGTTAAATAGTTTGAAATGAGTGAAACAACGATGAATGGAGTGGGGGAGATAGGGTGGCCCTAACAACCACTGTAGGGCAGCGCGGGAGCACTGGGAGTTTGAGAGGCCGGATTCAACGTGGAGGCCGGAGTTTTGGCCAAATGAACCTGCTCTCGTGCCTTAGCGCGAGATTCAGTGGGTGAAGGAGGAAGGGTGGGGTCCCGAGGCAATGGGACATGGTTGAGTGAAGCATCCGCTGAGATGGGAGGAAATGATGATGGGGGGAGTGTAGCAAGAAGGCTGCACTCACTTTCAAGTTCTGGGTTGGTAGTATTATTGTGTAATACCCAATTACGAGCCCATTCGAACATGTCATCAGCACAAGAGAAGGTGATGGAGCAGCTCGCAAAGTGAGCAGCAACATCCGTGGTGGTGAGGTTGTCAAGAGGACCAGTGAAGGGGTGAAGGGAATTACGGGGAATTATGGAGATGGAAGGGGTAGTTTCAACGAGTCGGCGGTACTCATTGGGTCTACAAAGGAGTTTGGCGGTGATCATGACAAATCAAGACCGATTTTGTTGGGCAGAGACATCCGCAGATGGGGAACAAGGAACAAGCTGCATGACAATCTGCCATGCCATAACCTGGCAATGAGTAAGTAGATTGGTTATGCCAGGAGGATTTGGGGCGGTATGGCGGTAATACCATAGGTATTCATGCCAATCTGCAAGTGGGGCGGCGATCCCGGGTTGAGGCAAGCCTCGAGGGGTTTTGGAGGAGGGTGGTTGAGCCAGGGATGGTTCAACATTGCCGCTATCAGCAATAACGGCTGCACTAGGGTGAGGGGGCAAATGGGAAGGCCTAGGGAGTAGACCTTTGGATGTCTTCACACGAAGTTGAGGACGATTTACAGCAGGATGATGTTGCGAGGGCGGCTCGGCTTCATCTTGACTGTAGTTTTCACTTGCATTACGTGAAGTGACAGATGAGGGAACAGGAGAGGGAGATCCAGAGAAGGATGGGGAAATAGTGGGAGAATATTGAGGCCGTTTTTGACCAAGGTCAAAGGGTGGGACTTCTAGGGCACTTGTAGATTGCTTCACAAGTGCATCATAGGAGGTACGAAGACTGTCTAACTGTGCCGTCAGCTCAGCGATAGTCTGTTGGGAATCAAGGTAAGTGTTATAAGTTTCCTCATGATGCTTGTAGACATCCGGATCGAGTACACAAGCTAAAGCTAACTTGTCATCTCAAGTCGTAGGTGTTATGGTTCGACTTTTTATTTTATCTTAAGCCCCTAAGAGCAGGTGATCAGGGGTCACGAGGATGCGTAAGGGATTGGTAATGAGCACGTCACCACCTCGTATCCGCAGTCAATGCGCAGCCATGACATCAGGATTGGTCATCATTCCATGGAATGACTGCTGCACGTCGCCGTCTCCTTACTCAGCCTTAGTCACAAGAGCTTACTAGGGAGCCTCATGGACAGTAGTATAAGTAGCAGCCGTTTAGTAGAGTAACAGTAAGCTTGTTCTCTTAGGATACTCCGTGTAACTACGTGAAGTCCGTCGACTACTTGTTTCTCTATAACAAACTTCTTGCTCGTTATTTCTTGTGGGGTCCACGTTACACGTCGCCCTAACAGTAGGACTTTTAGGGGTAAGCATGTAGTGAATCGTATAATTCTTACATCCATCTTGGCATGTAGCTGAAGCAGGACATAAGTACGATCCAAGGGATTCAGTGATAATCCAGTCCATGTTAGGGACAGGGGCAGGGATAGGGGGTGAGGATGCGAAATTGCCGGAGGTCCCTTCCCCTTCTGTTGAGCAGTATAACGCTGCTCAGACATTGGAGTAGGGCCAGCAAGAATACCAGAGCCATCCATGGGGACATCCATGAGTGGAACTGAGGCATCAGGACGAAGTTTTGAGGGGATTATATAGAAAGGAGTGGAATGCACATGATTTTAAGTTACATGTGGGGGATCAGTGACATCTGCGCGGCCTCGATCGAGGCTGCATGTGGGCACGTCTTGGCAGATCTTCACATTGAGATACACCCATGAGATCTAGATAACGATCTAGGGCCTCAAGTTCTTCACAACCAGATCGGGGTTCCCATGTGGAATCACCAAGATTCCATTTCACATGGAAATGGAGTGTTTTTCCTGTCCATTTATGGGCAATAATATCGTCCACTAGCCATTCAGCATCGTCAGGGGTTCCCCAATCATAGGGGTTAGTAATTTGACGATTGGGAAAGAGAGTGTCATCATTCGACATGTGGGGTTGAAGTTTAGACACATGGAATTTGGGGTGAATGCGGCGAGTTTTCAACTCATCTGGGAGGTCCAACACATAATTAGATGTGCTAGGGTTGGCTTCAAGCACCTTATAGGGGCCAATGAATTTGGGAAGGAGCTTGCCAGCACGGCCTTTAGGCCGTGCTAGATTCTCAGTGGAGAGGTAAACAAGGTTGTTTACATCAATCTTGGGTTCACCATGCCGACGTTGGTTGGTGTAATGAGCCTGGAAGACATGACACTCTAGAATAGCATCATATACATCAGACAAATTACGGTGAGCTTTCTCAACAAAAGCTGCAATGCCTGGTGCACAGGGTGAAGATTGGCGAGGTGATTTAATCATAGATGGGAGATACCCATATAACGCCTCAAATGGGGCAAATCCAGTAGATTCGCTAATGCTAGAGTTCAATGCAAACTCAACCATAGGGAGTTTTGTGACCCAATCAGATTGATCGGGCTTGATCACTGAGTGTAAGATCTGAGCAATAGATCTATTAACACGTTCGGTTTGACCATCGGTTTGGGGATGGAATGATGTCGACATGAGAAGTTTTGTACCAAGTATACGGTGCAACTCAGACCACCATTTAGAGGTGAATTTAGAGTCACAGTCTGATACAATGGATAAAGGTAGTCCATGTAAACAGCAAATATCACGCAAATACAACCAGGAAAGTTGTGAGGCAGTGGTATGTGTGTTCACAGGAACAAGATGGACCATGGATGTGAGTCAACAGATAACTACCCACAGGTAATTAAAACTATCAACTTCAGGAAATGGACCTATAAAGTCCATACCTATACTTTCCCATGGCATGGTAGGAATTGGCAGTGAGTGAAGCTTACCAGCAGGTGGCTGGTAATTACGCTTTGCTTGATGGCATGGAATACATGATTTACAGAAAGCGGTAACCATTAATGTGAGTTTAGGCCACCAGTACCATCGACAGATGTAGTCAGTGGTTTTCTGTGTACCAAAGTGTCCAACAATGGTATGAGATTGTTCAATGATGATAGAATGAAGAGTGGTATTCTTGTAGTTGCCTTTTGGTACAACCAATACAACTTCAAGTGAACGGTTCTTGGTCCAAATGAGGCCATCTTTAATGAAAAAGGCAGAGTGATCATTTGGAGCAGCAAGAATTTTTGAACAAAGCAAATCATTCGCATAACCTTGCTTGATCGTGGGGATGAACTCATCATTTTGATGAACAATGGTGTGGAGATTTTGACCACGAGCACAAGACTCGCTAATGGTTGGGTCGGATAACCTAGAGGTGTCAGGAATGACAGAGGTAGTAACAGGTTCACCTATGCATTGAGCCTCAACATCACGAGGTTCTAACTGTTCACAAGGGGGAACAGGTGCATGAGGCAGATCTGCAGTCCGTTGAGCATAGAGTTGGGTACTCATCTGATTGAGTTCAAGAACTCGATCATATGGAAGAGTCTCATGTTCAGGATCAATCCGTACATCTGCATGAACATATTCACTAGGTAAATGAGTATCTTCAGGCGTATCCTCGGAGTAGTAGCGGGAGAGGCAATCAGCAACCTTATTCAGGCTACCTTTAACATAACGGATGTTGAAGTCAAATCGTGATAGATTTTCCATCCATCGTGATTGACAGGCTGATAACCATTTAAGTCCTTGAAAGAATTCAAGGGCTTTGTGATCGGTCACAACAGTGAAACGATAACCCAGAAGCTTATCTTCCCATTTGAGAAGAGCTTCTAGTATAGCAAGGGCTTCTTGCTCATAGATATGGTAATGGTGTTGAGGATTGGTGAATTTCTTGGACATGAACCCAGCAGGCCGGCAGGATAACCATTCTGCACCTTGTCCATACATCACACCAACACCAACAGTTGATGCATCACAGATAATCCAGATAGTCTCTGGTTGAGAAGCATCAATTGGGCGGAGTATAGGATACTTGCAACACAAGTCTTTAATGGCAGTAAAGCATTTATCATGCAATGGACGCCATTGGAATGTTTGTCTGTTTGCAACCATAGATTGCAATGGTCCTGCATATGCAGACAAATCAGGGAGGAATTGGGCTAAGTATTGAACTAGACCCAGGAAGCGTTGCACATCATTGTACGAGCGAGGAGTACGCCATTCACGGATCCGTGAAAGTTTATCAGCACATGGACAAAGGCCCTTATGGTCAATAATATGGGCAAGGCAATCAACCTTTTCAGCATATAGATCACACTTCTCAGGTTTGAGATAGAAATGATATTCACGAATCTTGGTATATCTGACAGTTCACCACATGTTCATGTGAACACCATATGATGTCCACTTGTTCACTTGATGTTCACATGAACAATGTTCACTTTGTTCACTTAATGTTCACTTTGTTCACTTAATGCTCACTTGGGAAAATCATTCCTCAGATGCAAGTCCCAAGTGGTCTTCAAGTGGTTTTCAAGTGATCACCATGTGGCCTTCATGTAGTCACTAAGTGTGTAATATCTCAGTACCATCTGAACTCATTGAATTCAACAACTCCATCTACAATTAAAGACAGGTGAACTCCAACTGAATTTCAAATGAACTCCCACTGTTCAGTGATCAAACTGATTCATGGAGCTTAATAGGCAAACTTATTATTAAGTATAGAAATACAATAGTTTATGTACATAAAGTCTAAGGGAATGAAACAATAAAAGTGTTTGATAGGTGAACAAGAGGTAAAGTGGATGGTAATCAAAAGGTAACAAGAGAGGAATGGTGAAAGGGAAGGGGGGAACAATAAGGGGGGAAGTGGTACAATGGTGGATGCTGGCGGTGTTGGTAGTAAGGGGGATTCTGGATGACAATGGTGGTGGGGGTTTGATTTGTTGACATAGGTGGTGATGGAGGGGGTGGTTGGGTTGAAGGTGGTCGGGGTGGTGTTGTGTTGAGGTGCAGGGCACCAAGGGGAGTGTGAAGGTGGTGGTGGTTGGATGCCAGGGATAGTTGGTTCATTGACACGGGTGGCTCCGAACGCAACAATGAGGGTGGTGGTTCAGTTGGAGGTGGTGGTGGGGGCTGGTATCATGGACAGGGCAGTTCCGGTGATGGCATTTGATGGCATTTGATGGTGATGTGGGAGGGTGACAGCGACACGTACCATTGTGCCATCGCCAGCTGGCGTGGATAGGAACACTGGGAAACAATAAGATTAGCATAAAAACAAATGAGAATTGAAAAAAAAATGGGGACGCACATTAAACGGGCCAACCTGCCCCTCGTTTCCTCTCTTGTGACCTGGTTGATGGTGGCGGCAATGCAAATGGTGTTGCGGCATTGGTGAAACCTAATAAAACCCAAAACACGGGCGACGTACCCTGTATGGGCTATCCCGCCCTCTGATTCATCCCCCTTTCCCTCCCTCCCTGCTAAATCCACCGGCACACACATTTGGTGTGTCAGCATCAGCATTGTTGTTGTTGGTATCACCGGTGTTGTCGTCGCGCATGGGATGGTGGTGGTTGAAGGTCAAGAGAGATCGTGACGTGACAGTCACAATCAATCAATGTTGAGCCGGCTCCGGTCCAGGTAAGGAAATCAAAATTAATATAATTAAATGTAATTTAATATTTAATATATATATATACATGGATTAATTAAGAAACTAGTAAATCCAGACATATTGAAGCTGATAGAATAGTTAATAACTGTGCTTTGGTGCAGTGGTTGATTGCGTCGCTGCACGCTTATTTAAGCGCTTGTTATCAAAAGGATCATCAGTTCAATTCTGTGCATTGACATTTTGAAGTACACTATTTATTATTTTTCTTCATTAATAGTAATAAACAAACTGTAATCTATCTCTTCCACATGGTGCCACATGGTCCAATTGATCACCTACCTTTTTGGGAAGGCCGTGACCCTGAAACAGGTGGGCTGAGCAAAATACAAGAATTTGATCAGACCCTCACTATTGTTATTAGCATCAAGCAGCATTCAGCTGTTGATTCCAATGGTTATCATATGGTCTTGTAGTGTTCAACATGTGGTGTTCATGTAGACTACCATATGTTGCCATGTGTTGGCCATGTGGTCCTGTGGTCTTTACATGGTGTTCATATGGTACTTATGTGAACTTTAAGTGGTCCAAGTGGGTAGATCACAGCCAACATGGTTGAAGATTGGTCCACTTAAAGTTCATGTGACAACCACTTGTTCACATGAACACCATATGGTGTTCATATGGATATGTGGTGGACTGAGAGGTGCTCGAATCTTGGCAAATACAAGGCGTAAATGTTCTTCATGTTCAGCAATAGAATCACTGTACACAAAGACATCGTCCAGGTAGACATGAACAAAGCGCCCAATGTATTCACGGAATACAAGGTTCATGATGCGCTGGAAAGTAGATGGTGCATTACAGTCACCTTGCTGCATTACGTGACTAAAGAAAGTCCCATAAATGGGGGCAAATGCTGTTTTCCATACATCAGCAGGTTCAATTTGAATCTGCTCATAGGCATCAAAGAAATCAATCTTGGACCGTACTTTAGCACGTGAGACATCCATACGTATAGTGTCTTGATCTGGGAATGGGGTAACATCCTTTTGGGTGTTGTCGTTTTGTTTGCAGCAATCTACCACAGTACGAAGCAGACCAGACTTCTTTGAAACACATAGCATGGGGGCAGCCTGATCAGTTTGAACAGACTCCCACCATCCAGCATGGATATAGCAAGCTATCTTTTCAGATAGTTGCGGCTTCATGGAATCAGGACAGCGTGGAAGATAGTAGTTGTAACGCTGTTTCTCATCAACTAAAGGTATAGTATGATTGATTTCGCGTAATGGTGGAAGGGAATCTGGAGCACCCTGCAAGATATCCTTACAGTGGTCCAGCCAACGGGCACAAAGAGCAGGGATATGCTCCTCAGTATACTGGGTGATACCATCCAGTTTAGATAGGAAGTCTTCTTGTATTGCCATGAAGGTAGTTTTTGCTTCCTTCATGATACAAGAATTGGAATGTTTTTTGTGTTTATGATGGGCAAATCGAGCTCAGGAGAACTCTTGGACAAATTCTTCAACAGTATCAAGCTGTTTGGGTATAACAATGTAGTCATCTTCAATTACAATGGGTATGTGTATGGAAGTGGAATTATCGCCATTGAGACGAGAGTCAGCAGGTTCTGCACAAGCAGAACTGCCATCTAGTCAATTGCGACGTTGGATTGAATGATGGTGAGCCAATTCGAATGACTCCTCCCCCTCCGTTAGGACAGGAATTGCCTGATTGCCCACACAAATAACTTGTTCAGCAAAATCAAGGACAATACCATGATCTTCCATGAATGGAGTGCCCAATATGGCATCATAGCGGTCAATATTTGCAATATCAACATAATACTGCTTGGCGTGGATGGGGCCATCTTTAATATCAGTAACAGTACCAAAATTGATTTTGGAACTGCTACCGACTGTACCAAGTTGGAGCGGAATAGGTTCACCAAGGTACCCATAAGGTATTTTGGCAACATTTGCAAAATCTGGTGCCAGACAATCAGTCGTGCAACCAGAATCAAAGAGTGTCCATGCCTCATGGCCACCAATGGATACAAGTGCTGACAAACAGTGGTACTTGTTGCCAGAGCGCTTTGGGCGGTCAACACACTTTCCCTTTGGAATATAGGTTGGTGCATGAACCATAGCCGTAAGGCGTTCAGATCGAGAAATGTAAGGGAGGGATTCATCATCACTAACTGGAGATTCAGCATCTTCAGTGTCATGGAAATCAGGAGATGGATCATAGACAATTATATCATTGTCATTGATAGGAAATCTCCGAAGAGAGACGGAATCATCATCATCATCCTCAACATCCTCAACAGTAACACAGTGATGTGTTTCTGAGTGGATAGCATAAAGGTGTGCTTCATGAATGTGTCCCATTCTTTCCGCATCGTCAGGAATGTAATCTGATCCAGCATCAGAGTACTGTTCATAATGACCATGAGGATCATCATCATCAGGAGACTCGAAGAAAGGACCTTCCAGTGGAGGTTCCTCTGGATCCTCTACATAGTTGCTGATATTGTGATCACCATCAGTAATCTGATTATCAACAACCATGCCATCATGGTTAGGAGATTCCTCCATAGTGTCACCATCATCCCTAGCTGCATACAACTTTGGACGGTTGAATTTAGGACACTTGGGATTGCTAGCAAAATGACCAATTTGACCACATGCATAGCATTTAGCCTTGGTGGGATCACTGCTAGCAGCAGCAGGAGGATTGGAATTACTAGCTGGTTGGGCTGGCCAGGAATTAGAGTTAGATGGACCAGCTGCAGCATTGCAGCTGGATGAATGATATGGGTGGAAAGGGACATATGGACATTGTTGTTGTTGGGGGTTAGGAGACCAGGTAGACTGAAAGTGTACCTGTGGTCGAGTGGGAAAAGGTTTGGATGAAGACGGTTTAGAATTGGTTGGGAGAGGTGTTGAAGGTTTGGATAACTTCAATGCATATTGATTATGTGCCATTTTGGAATAGTACTTAGAAAGTTCTAAGCCTTCCTCAATCTGCCGAGCGATTGAGACAAGATCAGAGATACTCGAGTGTTCCGCATTGTATCCACGGCTCACAAGCTTATCTCTAATACTTTCTGGCAGTCCAATAAGGAACTGTTGGCGGAAAGTGTAGGCATCAGGTTGATGGATCATACGAGCTGTACAACGATCCATCTCACTGTAGAAGGCTAAGACACCACCATTCAATGATGAGTAGTGTGTGTTGTAGAATTGTTCAGTGGCATCCTGAGCAGCAGTGGGCTGTACAAATTGGTCATACAAACCAACAATGACTTGGGATAGGGTCCATGGGCGATTAGGACGGTGGAGTCCCTCAACAAACTCATTGAACCAGATAGATGCTGGACCTTCCAAGAAAAGGCCAGTAATGGTGACACATTCAGATGCCCTGTCAGGGCCACCATACTGATTGAGTTGGAGATAGCGTATCAATGTCTGAAACCAGGCATCAAACTCTTCAACATTAGCACTACCATTGTAGGCACGGGGTTTGGGAATGTTCAATGGTGGATGAACACCAGTGGGAAGAACCAAGGGTGTCCCAAGTCGGAACTCTATGGCAGAGGGATAGGCTCTGAATGAGATTGGAAAGCCTGACGACGTTGGTCAAGAACATCATCTAGCATTCCCATAATCTCTGTGGTGGATGCATAGTCATGTCCACTGGCTTGGATGAGGCCAATACGGTCAAGAATAGCACCGGCGATGTCTTCACCAGGTATTGGGTTATGACCTTGAGCCCACTCGGCCGCGCGGTTGGTGGCAGGAGCTGCACCCAGGTCAGGGAGCTTCTCCGCGCGTTGACAAGCACAAGCCCCATCACTCATGGCAAGCGGAGTGGGGGATAGTTGCTGCGAGGGAAGAGCAGCATGAGGAGGGGGGACAATGGCCAGGGAGACCATTTGCGGGGGTGGAATAGGAAGACGAGCGCTTGATTGCGAGCGCTGCATGGTAGATCGAGGGCGACCAGATCTGTGGCTAGCAGATTGCGATGGACTCAAGCGAGCTTGTGGCTCGCCAAAAGCAGGTGGGGTTTGATAGAAAATGGGGGGCGTACCTTGTGGGTGCTGCACCGAAGAGCCAGCATGCTGCCTAGAGGCAGCCGCGTGCAAATTATCACCTGCCAATGGTGGTGACGCGCTCCCAGAGGTTGGATGTGGCCGTTTGGGAGGACAAGGGTGCTTTGATATGTCCTCGCGTGCCACTGGTACATGTGGGGTGGTTTTTGCGTTGTTGGTTTGGTTTCTGTGTCCCATAACGCACGAATTTCGAGCAAATTTCTGGAGGATTAAAAAAGTGTAAGTCTTTCGCTTACCTTACAGTTCCCTTATCACGCGTAGTCATAATCCTGACCGATGTTTATTTGGGCGCGACGAGATACAGTGAGGGGAAGTAAGGAGCGAGTGGTAGTTGGTAAAAAAGAAGGCTACGAAAACAAATGGAAAACCAACCACGAGTCACGTGGTGGCATACATAGGGGAAACAGGTTACACCTGCGCAGGCAACACACACTGAAAGCAAAGTGCTTACAATTCAAAGTCCTCCAACTTCAACAGGAAGCCAGCTCAACATTGTCGGGAGCAGAAGAGCTGAAAGCGGGAGAATTCAACACTCGCAAAAGGCGTCTGCAGACGCAAAGTTGAGCAAGGAGAACCGAAGGAGGCACTATGTGATGATAAGTACCTCATAACTGATTGGGAGAGCTTGCTCCCCCTTTTGTCCAGTCGATCCCAAAATCCTTAGTGGCTGTGTAGAGTGCCCCATGCAAAAGTGTCCCCCCGATGGGATCAAATGCCTTTGAGCAAGAAATGCTCACAGCACTGACGCACACTTTAAGTTCAGCTCCAATACAATATCAGCTGTTGGAGTTTAATATTAAGCAAACCTTTGCAACAGTTGCCCATGATATTAACATTGATTCAACCTTTCCTCTAACCATTACTTGGACTTTTCTGTATTCAAACATAGCTTATGCTTATTTTCTCCCTGAGAGCTGCTTTGCCCATTGATCTACTTGAATCTATTCTCTGCTGCCATTTGGTGATCTGCCAGTCCTTGACTCCTCTCTCCTGAATAACTCCTGAATAGCTCCTGAGCAACTCCTGAACAATTGCTCTTTTGGTCAGTTGTGTTTGATATCTGAGTTGGACAAGCCTATGAAGCTGTGAAGTCTCCCTGCATATCCTCAATCTGATCTTGACCAAAAGCTATGGCTTTCCCCAAGAGTGGGTAAGCCTGGACCTTTCCCACTCAGTGGTCATTGCTGGTGCTTAAGTGTCACAAACCCACCTTTTCTTCCTCATTCCCTGTTCCCTATAATATCACCATTCCTTGATCCCTTTCTCAGGCCCACTACACCCCCACTCTTTGCTCTCCATTCATGCTATCAACTATCAACATTCACCATCAACTGCCAACCCGCAATAACTATTGGCAACCTTCAACAATCATTGGCTCACAAGTTGTACCATCAACTCTGTCATCATGTAGACACTCAGATATTACCAATCTATCAATATGTCAACCATTGAACCAGCATATCAACTGTCAACCAACTCATTGACTATTGACCAGCTCATTAATCATTGACTAACTATTAGCTTAGTCTTTCAATTGCAAACACAGATGATTACATAGCACTATGTTAAGACCTTGCTTGGTGCTGCTCTGAGAGCCAATACCTAATGAGATGAGTTGAGTGAAGAAGAGAAAAGAGAGGGAGACCCTGAGTTAGTAGAATACAGATGTAAACAGCAAATCAAGGTGTCAAGTGGCACTGAAGGGGGCTGAAGGTAAGAAAAATATGTTTGCAATTACCAAACAGCCAGTAACAGTAGGGGAAAAGGAACCAGACACTGAGCAGAGATAGGATTCTAGGAAGGTGTGCTCTGGAGAGAAATAAGGTGGACATGGGCATTGAGAGGTGCCAGTGGAGTTACATGGCAAGCAAGGGGAGGACTAGGGTCTGTAGGGAAGTCTAGAATACCCAAGCATGCTCTGATGCTGGGGTTAGTCATGCAGACAGCTGTCTGTATGAGTTCGAGGTAACCATGGCTGCTGATAGAGTTGTTCAGCAGTTGAGAAAGAGACTCAATGATTGTAAAGAGTGTTGAAGCAATGAAGTCTCTATCTACTGACTCCCCGCCATTCACTAATAACTCTCAACTCCTACTCACTCTCCTATCACTTGTATCCATATCAACTCCTGCTCATATCCTGTTATCTAGGTACACCAGCATATTTCTCCCTCCACCTGAGTTTCTTGTCTCTTCTATCATGTAACATCAACCTATGGTAATTATACCAATCTATTAAACCACCAATCAACCAATCTTACACTACTAACTACTAATTCTATTAGGTTACTTAGGAGGTATTAGTACACATTGCAGCAAATACTGATCCTGTCAATTGAGTCAGTGAATTGCCTCTCTAAGTTTGAATTTAAGTTCTTTTAGTCCCGGATGTGATGAACATGACTAATGAGAGTATTATCACACATATGTGTACATACACTTCCTGAATTTACATTGCATTTGCCGGCCATAGGCCGGATTCAGATGTGGCAAGCTCCCCCTGAATTTTGTGGAGTTCCACGGAAAAGCATATTGGTCATTCGACGGCCGGAGCCGGATCGCAGAATGATGATGGTGGTGGCGGAGGTTGAACTTCCGACTGATCAGTCCGCAAGTCTAAAGGACCTCCCTCCTGAGTCGATAGGACTCGGCACCTAAAAATATGCATGGCTCACCATCATTGTGGTGAGTCCTGATGAAACCGTCTTACTCATCGCCCATTAATGTTTTCCCAGGTGAACATGTCTTCTGTATGATCAGTACGCGGGGCTACTGATATGCTATGCTATCTCATGCATCATGGATAAGACTTTGTTCCGGGCCGTGAATACGAACCCCCGATGCTCCTGCCAGGGCCCTCAAGCTCAAGCCCGAATTGGGTAGATATAGTGCTGCACCCTCCGACATGTATACAACTAGGTATCTTTGTTCCAAAGACGTCTGTCATCAGTGGAGTCAGTAGTCCTTAATTGTTGGTATATTTACCGTACCACAAAGGTGAATTGTATGTGTACATGATCGGGGACGAGGTTGGACTGGGGGGAGCAATATGGACGACGAACTACCAACCATTCATCAGTGGCGAATGCGTTGTTTCTTCCGTAGTTGCTCAGTTGAACAGCACCCCATGTATACCATTTGTGTTCTCCGTATCCACGTCTTTACGATATAAGAAATTATCGATGGGAAGAGTAATGGGGTATATGAAAGCAGGTTCCCTTGTAATCTTGAAACTTGCGTCGAAAGTGAGGGAGCGCGACCACACTGAGCCCAAGGTGAAATGGCTCTTCATCAATAACCACTAACTCAAGATACCAAAACAGCATCAACGACACGTGAAGATGCTGAGTCCAACAAGGAGCCAGTTAGGATGGGGTTGGTATCGAGCATATATACGGCTACATATAGTTATGCGGCGAATATATGGTAATTGACATTGGAGTGAAAGAAACCGAAAGCGCGGCGCGTAAACAGCGGGGTAAAACACCGATTAAACAGTTGGATCTTTCAGTAGTTATTCAACAAAGTCCTTGAGATAGGCAGCAACGAGTAGGTTTGTGCGTCGTGAAGAGTATTTGTACAGACTGTCTCGCAGGGGCCTGGGGGAGTAAAAGGAAAGGAGAACAGACCGACGGGGTATAGAGGTTGTGGTATGATCCGGACGACACTAGCACATAAAGGCGACTGGGCTCTCTCCTCATTCACATCCGTCTGATTAGACTCTTCGCTGTCAACTTGACTCGGATTTCATTCGTGGAATACATCCAATGACAGGTGAGCTCTCGAATTCCTCATCCTCATAGGCCTCTGCTATCCTGATTCTCTGTGTCCGTCGTAGGACGAAATATCGGAGGCCTCCGAGATGCGGAAGTGGCGTAGAGGACGGGGATCGTTGATGATTTCTTCTATTAGACCATCCGGGGAATAACTCAAGAAGGGAGGGCTCGCGAAATGCCATTCCTGTTCTGCCCGGTCTTGCTTGTTCGACATGGTCACACCAGCAAGTCCGATAGCTACCTTGTATATGCGAGTATCGTAGTGGAGTTGGACGCATTAGAAGTGCCCGTCCCGACGGACAGAAGGCGTGAGATAGGAAGGCAGCGGGGGCGGAAGGACGAAGGCGTCCCCGTATGCGTATACGAGGCCACGACCCCAGGGCGTACGACAGTTCAAAGGAGGGGGCGTCTAACCAGAAGCGTCATCAATTGAGTGGCTTCCACGTCGAAAACCCGGAATCCAAGGTGATCCGAAGAAGAAGACGAGAATGGGAAAGATACATAGTAGAAGGTTAGATGGAGTAGAGTCGTGCAAGATGCCAATACGCACGTTCTCTATTTCCTAAGGCCAGCCCTCCCCGTAAAAACACCATCCTCACTCGGAATTAAGAGTAAATAGTGGCCAACACCCTTTTCATCTCAATATGTGGACTACATAGAGTGCTTTGAGGGATTCTTCAGTGGAATGCATGCGCATGTTTCCCGGAAAGTGTCGCTAATTGAGGGGAGAAGGTGGGATTTGGGGGAACGGGGTGAGTTGTCTTGCATGAGACACGGGAGCTCCCGAGCTCGCGGCAGGGAGATCGACTGAAAAGTCTAGATGGATTTGAGGACGTTGGAAGTTGGCTTAGCTGATTAAGAAATTGAGGCAGACAGAATGGAGGGAAACGACGGAATACCCACTGAGACATGTTCAGTCATAAGCTCGACTACTGAAAACTTGTTTATGAATGCCTGTATGGTGGGACGCGTCAGCCTGGGCTTCAAGCTTTCATTGGATTGGTTCATAGGATGTTCTGTGACGGTAAATCTACGCGAGGCAAAAGATGGGAAGGAGGGTTCACGGCAAGTAGCAGCAGGGGCGCTAGTTGGGGCACCAGTTGGATACAGAGTCGATAGTGAGGGTATCAAGCCGTCGAGACTGAGTGCAGAAGATAGGTGCACCTTGCGTAGGCGCCGGAAGGCTGTTCACATCATGAACGTATGAACGTTACAAATCACCGTGCATCAGACGCTGAGGCTTACGGTTGTGAAACCCCCTACAATATCCGTCCCGCATTCATCCTGGTCACTGCCTGTGCTAGATCTGCTCTTCCTCCGCACTAGCATCTGCGGAAATCAGACCTGAGAGGACAGCACGTCACTCTCTTTCCTCCACCTTCTATCCCTCTGGTGGAATCAAAGATGCAGCTTGTTATGCTGCCAATGAGGGGATGCGAGGTGTGAGGAGACAGCTACAGCGGCTGTCGTCTTGTCGTGTCTTATACGCTTCGTAAAGGCTGAGTCGTTCTCCGTTAGCTAGATCCTCCGATCCCGAACAATTGCGCTGGAATGTTGGAGCTGGGCGAGATTGTTCGACTGTCAATAGGAAGGGCATCGAAACGTAGTCATCTTCGGGTGTCTTAAGCTTGACGCTGAACGATTGCCCTTCGACTTTCAATCAGGCATCCCCTTCTCTTAAAGCCATCCGGGCATCGCTGAGTCCCCGGCGATCTTGACGGCTGTGATTATCGCCTGCGTTTCCGAGGTGGTGGGAGGATCAACTGATGAACACCGATGATGCAAGACCAACGCTATGCCGAGTCCAGAAGGAGGAAGGGAGGCATATGTCTACTTGTGTGGGATGGAATCAGCTGGAGGATGGAGGCCCGACGGAGAAAGATGAGCGATATCTTCATCGTCTATGAACCCTCGGCGCTATCTTGAACTTGATCGTATCCATCGTACCCGAGTCGCATGAAAGCGCGTGGTGGAAACGCTCGTGTTTGGATGGGCGAATATACGAGGTGTGGGACTGCACTCTCCGTGGCTCAGATGATATATGTGGAAACGGGAGGTTGCAGATAAGCAAGTGAGGCCATCTCCCGTGTTGCTTACATTGTTGGGTAAACGGCGGGGGAGCCTAGGACGACAGAATGCCAAACTGATGGGACACCCAGGACGGTTGGTGTCTCTCATCCGGAGCCGGGAACCGGGTTTATCGGCAAATGAAGAGCGTCGATATGATCCGCGTACTAGAAGTAGTCTGAGGCCGATTCAGACAACAGGCTGGAGTAAGATACATACCTAGGAACAGATGACTGAGTCCCTTCTTCATGAAGAAACCCTTTCTGGAGGCGACTTGTCCCGGGACATACGGGATATGCGCTAGGATATCGAGAAATCGGCCAACCGAAATTGAGGCGTGATAATAGAGTTAGATGCGGTAATGTCAAGAGCTGGGACATGGATGAGATAAAGAAACCTAGCCCGAAGTGTCAGCACAAACCTATGCCACGGCGATAGGCATCACAAAACGCGAACGTCTCCCAAAATCCATCAGACACCCCTTCCTCCGCGCATTCCTAGAACCAGAGCTTGACCTTGGGCGATTATTGTAGGGAAGAAGTCTGAATCCAGCCTACAGAGGCGCATAGCGGTCGGTTTCGACGTTGTTTCGACGTCCAGGATTGTGAATAGCCGATATCTCGCGGACGCATACCAACCTTCGACTACGTATGCCCTAAGAACGAGTCCACTAAATTCCTGCAAGGAAATTCAGTAAAAACACCAAGTCGCCGATACAAGGATAAAACTCGAATACTCAAGTACTCACCGGCTAAAGTTAACTGCCATCTACATGGTATGCCCCTTCTCCAACCTTCAATTCGACGTCGCAGAACGGAAAACGGCGGAAATCACTAGCATTCGTACACAGTCCCTGCAGATAGGTAATTGAGTAAAGAGAAACGTAGTGAATACTAGGTATTAGAAGGCCTCACGAGCAATTTATTGTGAAATATCCATCTCAACGGCAGGCTTGACGGTGCATGAAGTTGGAACATGGCATGACGGTGGTGGTCGTGGTGGTTGCGGAAGTTGGGCAGGGAGAAACTGTGCAGCTGAGAAGTTCAAGTTCCGACGCAAGGATCCAATCTAATCTACTTTTACCGACCTTCGCTAAGACCTCGCGCAGGGCTCTCTCCACGCCGAAATGAGGCGCAATCTCAATGTGACTGTAATGCCGGTAGATCTGAACTGCTGAAATTTGCATCGTTGAGTAATGCTATGGAATGATCTTACTCGTCGCCCATTGATGTTTTCCCAAGTCGACGTATCTTCTGCTGTGCTGTGAACGATCAACACGCGAAAACTATCCATGGGCCCAACACCTCATTGACATACTGCTGCTGGACATGTACCGCACGAGGCAGTGGCTTCATCAAAGCCTGTGTTGATAGTACACACCATTTACCCTTTTCTAGGTTCCCTTTCTCAGAGCTTTCGTTCCTCCTCGCCGCCGAATACACTCTCTGCGAACTTCCATCGTTGAGAATAGCACCAAGAATAACACCAGGGGGTATTCGGACTGATGACCCATCCGCGCGTTCACTTGCCTTCCCATGGTGAGCATCCTCCGACGTCCGCACTGACTGATCTTATCCTCCCTCTACCAGGTTCGCATTCAACGATATCTCTTTGAGCTGATATGACGCGACAGAGAATCTGCTAATCTGGAATCGGTGTAGGGCGATGTCGCCTGTACAGCGACCGAAGTGGTCACAGGGAACTCGGGCAATGAGGCCCTCATCATAACTTCTCTGTCATACTAATACGCGCTAATCAATGTTCGTGCTACGGAAGCTTCAATCTCATTGGTCTGAACTGGCAGCGAACGCATCAGCATGAGAGCTTTACCCACCGAGAGTCCTCCCATATCACCTCCTTTTTTACTCGTTTGCCCAATTCAAGCCATCGCATGTCTCCACTGCAGGTCTTTGGGCGCGCATTGGCTTAACTTTGTCACGCCACCCATCATCCACGCAAGCAGGTGTCCATTCGTGCCCTTGATTCCGCAAATTGGGACATCTAATTGTATGGCATCTTCTTCACGGCACTTGGGGATGACGCTTAGAACGCTGTGGCCTCATGTCTTTCGAAGCCGGTTGAGCGTCAAGTGTACTCCTTAAATCCCAACGACGATTTCGTCCCTTCGTCCCTTCGACCCCTCTCAATCGCCAACCACCAACCGACAAAGCCTCGCTCGTATATATCCCTGCACCTCCCCCCTGCCTTTTCGTCATGTCAACGACCGAATGTCCCCCACCTGCCGACTCCCGCTCGGCGATCCAAATCGCTTGGAGCTGCCTCGCTATTATCTTCGCCTGTACCTGGACCGCGATCCATCCGAACGTCCCGGCGTATGAGATATCAAAGAGTCGATGGAGGATGCTATGGCGGCGAGTTAAGATGATGCTGTGGACGTTACTCGTTCCCGAGTTGATGGTGTGTTGGGCAGTTTGGCAGTGGCGTCGTGTTCGGGCCATTGATCGAAAAGGTTAGTTTCGATACATCTCTATATGCTGGCAACACAAGTGAATCCAACTATGGAATACCTCCGTTCGTGTAGCGAGTACCATTTTTTGTGATACGAGCCGCACTCATAAGGATGAGGCTGTGATGTCGCAACTGGAAGCTGCCAATTCAAGATCGGAGACCTCGGAAGCTAAAGGTATACTCTTAGCATCTTATTTCGCTCACATTATTCATGTCATTATGTGTAGGTGTCCAGTGGACCAAAGTTCATTCATACTTCCTTGCTATGGGTGGCTTTGCAGTTGTGTCAAATGGCAGCGACCAAAGGCATCCTCTTCAGATCCACTATGTCGGTCCTCCGTGGGATTCCACCTTGATTATTCCGATTCCACAGTTCCAGGAGTCACAGTCAGACCATTACGGCAAAGCAGCACTTGCTGATCGTGGTAAAGGTGATACTGTTGCCAAAACCCTTGTCATTGTCCAACTCTCCTGGTTCATATCCCAACTGGTTGCCCGAGCCATCCAAGGTCTTGCCATCACAGAGCTTGAAATCATGACCCTGGCATATGCCATCATCTGTGGGATATTGTATGGCTTTTGGTTCAAGAAGCCATATGATGTGCAGCAGCCAGTCATGGTTGCTGGGCCCCCGGACGGACATCCAAGTGAATTTGCTCCCTTTTGGCAGTCAGATTTTCTGGAAGGTGACTGGTTGTTCCAACTCCATGGGAGGATTGTTGAAGACAGCTTTTTTGATGAATTTCTAGCCATGGTTGTGTATGGATTTTCCAGAGACCATGATGCAGATATTTCTGGCTTAGCTTCAATATTTAGTGCAATTCTCTTTGGTGGAATCCACCTTATTGCATGGAACTTCAAATTCCCAACCCAGGTTGAACACATTTTGTGGATTTCAAGTTCAATGTGTGTAACTGTGGTTCCAATTGTGTGGACACTCTGTCTTGTCTTTTACAGATATGCATCTGATGGGTGGAAGTCAGCTTTTTCTCATTCCATCCTGTTGTTTATAACACCCATCCTCCATAACATTTACTTCATATCCCGCCTCTTCCTTATCATCCAACCTTTTGTACTATTACGTGATCTGCCTGCTTCAGCCGCTCAGGCAACCTCTTGGTCTGCATTCTTCCCTCATATTTAGACCATTTACCTTGTCTTACCCCCCTGTACCTTCTTTTTGAATATCTGCCAGTTTCCTTTCAGAATCTATATGCCTATATTTCTCTTGTATTCTCATTTATAACAACCCTATATACATTGTACAGCCTTGAAAGACACTGCATGGATTGAACCATCCTGAATCTAAGGTTCTGGAAATCTCTCTTTGTCTGGCAGGGGTTGCACTACTTAGTGAAGGGTATGACATATAATAGTATGTAACCCGTTTCCCCTATGTACGCCACCACGTGACTCGTGGTTGGTTTTCCGTTTGTTTTTGTAGCCTCTTTTTTACTAACTACCACTCGCTCCTTACTTCCACTCACTGTATCTCGTTGCGCCCAAATAAACGTCGGTCAGGATTACAGCTACGCGTGATAAGGGAACTGTAAGGTAAGCGAAAGACTTACATAGTAGTATCCTGACAGTGACGGCAGCATGACTGAGGGCACTAGCAATTGGGACATCAGCAAACTAGGGAACTCAAAGTTGATGGGTTGACATGCAGGTGGGATGCTTGGAGAAATAAGTCTGATGGGGAGGGAAGATCAAGAAGCCATTTAGTTTGAATAGGCAAGTTGGCAAATGCACACCTGATGGATTGGCGGGCTATGGTTGTATCCGGTGGACCAGCAATCGAGATGCAGCGACCTATGGATCCCGATGGCGAGTCGAGTCCCACGTCGAATCAGTCGATGAGGGGTAGTAGATGGTGCCCTGGGATGCACTGTATAGAGTAGTCGGTTAAGGAGGTCGGCACGATCGCCTAGAAAGAGAGCTAGATTGAATTCCGCGGGTAGAGCTAGCTGCTAGACTGCGGAAATGGGAAACTTAGTCACGTTTCTGGTTGGTTTCTGTGTGTAGATTCCAGGGTGAAGATTTCATTCTGGCCTTCCGTGGCGTTTTTGATTAGCGAGATAATAAGGAGTTGATGGGTATCAGCGTCGGTTGAATACATGAGGATGGGGTCGCTCGGACGCTCGGTCCAAGGGGGACCCTGATCGTGAGAAAGACCTATAAAGGCGCATATCCGCGGACGCATCCGTCAGCGACTTCGTCTCGATGCATTGATGGTCCATCTAAATCCTTCCTACCACCCAAGCGTCGCGTATCCTAAAGCCTACGCCAGCGATACTCATCATGACGCTGCAACATATAACAAAGTCCTTCGAAGAATGGCAGAGATATCCGACCTCTTCATCCTCCCCCGTCTTCGTCTCGTCTAGAATCTTATTGCGATGGGCTTCCAACTCCAAGTAGCCTACGTCTTTCTCGGCGTCGCTCTCGCCAGCGCTGTAACGCTATACCGGCGTAAACGTTCACTCGGATTCCTTCGTGGTCCTACACCGGAATCGACTCTCCTCGGTTCGTTGACATCCAATTATCTCTGCCTCCAAAATTCTAACGCTCTCTGCTACAGGCCATGAATACGAACTCCTCAACGCTCCGGCTAACACCCTCGAACTCGAATGGGGGAGAAAGTACGGCACTGTCTTCCGTTCGGCTGGTTGTTATGGCGTGAGTCCTCCTTGTATACCTACTCGACAATTCGTCCTGAACGCTCACGCTTGCGCAGGAACACATCCTCATGATATCAGACCCGCGTGCCCTTCAACATATATACGAACTCAATTACAAGTACCCCCGTTCCAAGGATAATCAACGCGCGTTCAAGAAGCTGTTGGGCAGAGGTATCCTTTGGGCTGAAGGTACGCCTGCGTCACTCCGACTGCGCGTCTTTTTCAATCGTCAATTGCGTGTTCCTTCTTTGTGTGCTTAGGCGAAGACCACGCTCGCCATCGCAAAACTCTCAACCCAGCCTTCTCCGCCACCCAATCCAGAGGATTCCTCCCACTCTTCAACAGCGCAACAGAGCACGTACGTCTGTCTCCCCCCCTCATCCTATCTCGCTTGCTTTCACCCACTCACACTCCCATCCACCCCCTGCGTAGATGAAACAACGCTGGGAAGCCACGCTAGGCAACGATCAACAACCCCTCAACGTCTACGACTGGCTCTCTCGTTTAACACTCGACATCATCGGCGAAGGCGCCTTCAACTACCATTTCGGCGCGTTGGACAATAAATCGGATGATTTCTCGGAGATTCTGGCGAATTTGTTGTATGTAATACCTGAATCTCCCTTTTTCTTTCGTTTTTTCGTATATCTTCATTCGCGTTCGCGTTCGCATCCGCTTCTATTTTCTTCTGGGTCTCGTAGGACTACTGTTCCATCTGCGTCGCGTATCCTCCCCCGTGGATTACGCTCTCGTTTCCCGGATTTCCACGTCTCCTCATTCCAAACCTCGGCTCATCTCCCCTCTTCGCCGTAATACCGTGTTCATATTCTATATAGCTCCCGCCCTTCTCTCCTTTTCTTCCCTCCACCCCCCCCCCCTCCCCGTTCACGCCATCTAACACCCCCTTCTCCACAGCATGGACACCAAAGCCCCCTCCAAACGCACAATCCTCTTCCGCGCCTTCCGCCGCTCAACACCAAACTTCATCGGCGACCTCTTCGATTACTACTCCACCATCTTCCCATCAAAAGAAGACACGCGATTCATGCAATTCCAGTCGTTTTCGAAAGGGATTGCGAGAGGGTTGTTGGATGAGCATATGAAAGCTAGCGAGGATTTTTTGGGGAAGAAGGATATTTTGAGTTTGCTTGGTGAGTATGGCGAGGGTTTCTTTCGCCTTCATCTTCATCTCTTCACCTTCACCTTCACCTTCACGTTCGTCGTACATTCTCCCCCACAACCACTAACCGCCAACCCACACAGCACGTTCCCCATACGTCAACGACCAAAAAAAGAAAATGGACGAAGACGAAGTTCTCTCGCAGATGGCTACTGTGATCTTGGCGGGACACGATACGACTGCTGCCACTATTGCGTGGATTCTTTTTGAGTTGGCGAAGCATCCTGAACAGCAGGGGAGGATTCTTGAGGAGGTGAGGCGGGTTAGGAGGGGGATGGGTGGTGGTGAGGATGGTGAGGGTGAGGGTGGGGGTAGGGCTGTTACGCCTGCGGAGTATGATTCGATGGGGTATTTGAATGCTGTTATCAAGGTTCGTTTACTCCCCCTCCCCTTCCCTCCCACCTCAACCTTACGCACCCAACAGGAAGGCCTCCGCTACCACGCCATCTCCCCCCTCCTCTACCGCAACGCAGGAATAGACGACATCCTCCCCCTCTCCCAACCCGTCCAATCCACCACAGGCGAAATCCTCCATGAAATCCCTGTAAAGAAAGGCCAGAGGATTATTTTTTGTATTGGGAATTATAATCGTTTGAAGGAGGTTTGGGGGGATGATTCGGATGGGTGGAATCCTGAGAGGTTTTTGGGTGGTGCGTGTGGGGGTGCGGGTGGGGGTGGTGGGAGGAAGCAGATTCCGGTTGGGTTGTTTGGGAATACGTGAGTTGTTTGGTTTTTGGCGTTTGATGAGGATGAGGGTGGATGCTGATTGGGCGTTTTTTTTTGGGGGGGTTTTTTTTAGGTTGACGTTTAGTGAGCTCTTTAACGTGATTGAAACTTGTTCGTGCGTGAACTAACCAACCTTCTCCCTTCTTTTCCAAGGCGCCGGCGTAAAAGGATGCATCGGGTACGTCGCTTCCTCCCTCCCTCCCTCCCTCCCCCTTCCCCTCTCCCAACCCCACTAACCTCCCACCAGATGGAACTTCGCCGTCCTCGAAATGCAATCCGTCCTCTTCCGCCTCATCGAATCCTTCGAATTCGCCATCTCCCCCGAAACGCAGGTGGATAGGATCATGGGTGCTATTATGGTTCCGATGATTCGGGGGAAGTATGAGGAGGGGATTAGGATGCCTTTGTTGGTTAGGGCGAGGAGGGGGTAGAGGTGGTGGGTTGATTGACACTTCTTTTTCTGGTGAGAGTTGGGAGGTTGGTGGTGTGTGTGATCTTATCTTCTTCGATTATTCTTCGATTATTGTTCTTTTTTTTTTTCTTTAGAATCTCTGCCATTTGATATTTACGGAAAGTTGGTGGTGGTATACATCCAATGAACTTGAATAACGTTTTTGTGATACGTCATTACATTAAGTTTCATTGAACTCGTGCAGCCGTGTTCAGATTCCCTGGGAGCATTGACTATGTACGGCTTGGTTGAATCTAGAGTACACCCTGTCAATATGCGTATCAACCCCCGCGAGGTCATCTCACTACAAACTTGTCTGGTATAGAGTACGTATACTAGGAAGCGAGTGTATATATATATAGAGTATACAGAGTTATATCTGTCTGTCGTTCCAGTATCTTCAAGCTTTAGGCCTTGGGCCTTATCGATGATCATCGACTTTGTATTCCCCTTTTCTCCTGACATTTCAAAATCCCATCCCTCACAGCACGCGGGACGCGATCTCATACCCTTGCCCCTTCCCCGTTTACACATTACGCATTATATGCATTATATGCATTACGGATAAATCACCATGTGATTTACCTTTACCTTGAGCTGCTTGGATTTGGATCCTCCGTGCTTTTAACGATTTGATAGGAGGCTAGGACTATGGATGTGTGTGTGTGTGGGGTGGGTAGGGGTCGGGGCCACGGATATTGAATAGGGCGATTACATGGATCATGGATCGTGGATCATGGATTGTGATTTGTGAGTCATGATTCACTTGTGTGTAATCGTATCCTTATACTCCTCCTTCGTCCTCGTCGTGTATGCATAGAGTAGGGTATACGGTATACATATACACACCTACGCCCCCCACCCCTTGTCTGGACTCGGCGTAGCCAGCGGTATGGAATGTTGAATGTTGAGGGTTTGTTGAGGGTTAGAGTGACTCAGGTGTTTGTTCATCGTTCACCGTTCACTGTTCACCGTCATTGTGATGCTATCCATGTCATGGTTGGTGACCAACTGACAACCAACAACCAACAACCAACGAGAAAGGGAAATAGGATGGGTGGCTAGGGTGTGTTGAGTGTGTGAGTGTGAGTGTATGGATTATAGATATGTCTATGCCGTTCCAACTGTTGAAAAAATAAACGCACACGCGCACACACACATCCGTCATTTCACACACACACACACACATTTTCTCTCACACACACACTCTCTCTCTCTCTTTCCTCGACCACACACACACTCCCCCTCTCTCTTTGATTTGTCGAGACACACACTCTTTCTCTCTCTCTCTTTTTATCGACACACACACACACACCTTTCCCTTGTCTACACATGCACACCCACGTAGTGATCCTCCATGATGGCCTCTAGAATGGGAGCCCCTGTCTTTCAGGGAGGATGATTTCGTGTGGTTGCTTGCTTGTATGGCCCAAAGTCTGCCATGCTTTTCCTCCTCTTCCAGATTCTTGCTCTAGTAAGTACCTCTTGTCTTTCATTCATATGGCCTTTCAGCCATTTCTTTTCGCAGGTGTTCCTCTTCATTGCCCCTATCTGTGATGCCAAATATTTGGACACCTCATGTGTCAGTTATCAGCCCAGCTGGAGTCCCTTCTTGCCCAGCCTGCTGTTTTATACCAGGCACTGGGGCCATTATCCATTGTAACTGACACCGTGTGTTTGCTTAATGGCTCTTTCTCTCTACCCACCATTGGGTAGCTCTTTGTGCCATCAGGAATTTCTGACGGTCAGTCCTCTTCTTGTTAGGGAGAGTGTTGTGAGGGTTACAGTCTTTGGATCATGGCCTTTCTAGCACAATAGTTAGCATCATGGCCTTTTGTAGATAAGCTTGTTTCCTCACCTCATTCTATGCTCTATGCACTCACTATGTAGACTCATAGTTGTTACTACTTGAACCCTTGTTTGTTTCTCATGTCTCGGGTTTGTCCATATATACATGTAGCTGATTTTGCGCTTCATTTATCCTCGTCTATTCAACACCAGTAATTGGACTTGCCACTTTCCACACTCTCAGTTCTTATTATGTGCTCTCTGAAGTCTTCCCAGTACAAGGGTTTGGTGGCTTGCTTGCATGAAGCAGCATGTCCGCTGATTTTTAGGATACCCTTCATCTAAATTTTCATTGCTCTTTTGCAATTAATTATTGTCTCTGTTATTGTAGTATATCAAATCATTGAGCTTATGGAAGCTTACGGAAAATCAGATATAAAGAGAGGAAGTTGCATATGCCATATGGTAAATAAACAAGACCCTTCAATCCATCTTGACCAATGTTAGATCAGCCTTGAAGCTGCAAGAGAATGTTGATACTTTGACCCCAAGGATTCTCCAGTGTTGCATCCAATGAGAAGGAGCCAAAGCTAGCATTGGCATTCTCTTGTTGGGCAACAGGCTGCGTAGCAGGAAATGGGATATCACTGAACTCCGTCGAGGACCCAGCTATCGGCAGCTCAGGAACTGAGCGCAATGGGCCAGCAGTTCCATGGGAAACCGCAGCAAGCGGAGATGAGGGGGCAAACCAATCATCATCTATTGCAGGAGCAGCCCCCTCGTCCAAGGATTGGCAGATCTCCACCACTGGGTCCACCTCAATCTTGGAATCTGAGACCTCAATTGCTGGAATAGTGTGGGTAACACCTGCAACAAAATATTGAGAGCACTCTAAAAAGTGAGTTTTCTTTCCAGACTTACCACATTGACAAGTTTTCAAAAGGGGGAGGATGAGTGCAGTGTGCACACTTTCAGGTTCAGAGGAGCTGAGCCTACGTTTGGTGACACAGTGTTGAATGGGGTCATCTCCTGAAGAAGAATTGACTCCAGAACTGTCAAGGCGAGATCCAGAGGCAACAGCAATGTTAGTGCCTTTGCTCCAATCCTTAAGCATTTCAGCAGGGATGGGGAGTCTAGTCGCTAACAAGGCGTCATACAGTGTGGGATACTCCTGTGGCAATGGACTCACTAAGATATAGGAATGAGTTACAAAAGCCTTTGTTACGTGTTGACGAATGCATGTAAGCATTTTGGCCATTGGGAAAGTCAATACTCTCCACCAGCTGCAGCTTCTTTGCATTGCGACTACATAGGAGCCAGTCGGAAAGTGGGTCAGAGCTATTCCCTTCAAACCAAGAGAATAAAGCGGGGAATAGACAGGACAGTAGCGAGTTGAGGTTGACATGACTCGCATCAATATCCAGGGTGAAGCCCTCTGTCATATGTATGACCAGGCCCCTAGACTCCTATTGGTCAGGTGATGTCCCCTGTTCCCTCTACCCCTATTTTGGACTACTTCGGATTTGCTCCGAGTTTTGGCCCCTTTGTTAGTCATTCCTTATTATTCATTCCTTTGTCCTTCGCTCGGCTTAGCTACCTCATGTCCTTTACGTACCTTGGCCTTGCCTCACCTATACCATGTGTTACATAGTATTTATAGGCCTTAGATTAGGTAGCTATTCCTTAGCTCAAATATTAAAGTTGCTTTCTATTCTCCCTCTCGGTTGCCGGCTTCGTCCTCTGTCCTCTCCCTCTTGTTTGACCGCTCTCGTGCTTCGGTCCAGTCCGAACCGGTCCGTTCCCACGCTTCGGCCCCTGCGGGTCCGTCGCCCTTTGTCTCGCGGTCCAAATACAGACTCCAGACATGTTGGAAGGTGCAGCACTGCTTCTCAGTTGCTGAAGCCAATGAGTCTCTCCCCCTTTTCTCGGGCCCCTATTCCGGATCCGAGTGACTACGGAGGTAGTCCGTAACACCCTCAGCCACATCAACGACAGCAAGGCTGCGAGCCTGCAGCCAGCTAACTTTGCAGGCGTCAGGGACTGCAGATAAAGAGGGCGGAAGACAGAAGGCAAGATCAAGGGCCTTCTCACTCCTTGTTCTCTTGTACTTAGGGTTGCTAAGCTGTAATGAACTGAATTAGTGACAATCTCAAAAATGTGTACAGATCCATATATCTTCAATGCCGTATGGCAGGATGACAATGGACACAATACTAAATGTTTTGGCCTGTGTTTTGATGTGTTACTGATGGCAACGAGGATGATCAGACAAGAAGACCTTACCTGCTCCTTGATTTTGCCAGTCCGAGGTTGCTTTTGGTGGAAAATTAAGAAAGAGGGAAACACTTCAAATAAGAACTTACTTTGCTTGGGCGGGAATTACTTGCAAGACCTTGGTTGGTCTCTACGCGTGTGTGGGTAATCTCATCAGGACGGGTTGAGAAGAGTGTGGTGAATAAGTTTTGTGTCCTAGCATCCCCTCTCAACAGCTCATCCTGTTGATTAGCCTTCCAGTGATCCAACCAGTCAAGGATTGTTGAGCCAGTAGTATCTGGGATGAGTTGCTGTGTGATGTGATCATCATCATCCGAGAGTTGGCGTGCCTTGCCAGATCAATGCTGTGGTAAAACAGATGTACTTGAGGAGTATTGTGTCATGGGTTTATCATCATCTGAGAGTTGCCGCGTCTTGCCAGGTTGACGGTGCAGTAAAGCAGATGTACTTGAGGATTGTTGTGCCATGGGTTCATTGTCATCTGAGAATTGTCTGGCCTTTCCAGATCGACGGCGTGTAGAATGGCGGGGGCGAGTACTTTGCCTGAAAGCCATGAGTACGAACAAATAAAGGTGAATGAATGAGGCAAGATGAGTGTTGATCAAAGGCAAGCTGGGGGGCCTTTTATACATTCAATGTGCACCCATTGCAGACCTCATAGCATAAGGGCTGTGAAAAAGATTATGTAGAAGTAGCCAATCCAAAGATTCACCGTTCGTGCTGCCCGGGCACTAAATCACCTGATCTGAGAACATGTCACATTGTGAAAGGGTCATATACTATCACAGTCTGGTACCCGTGCAGGGTTCCTCGACATTACTTCATCCAGTCAGGAAGGTGACTCAATGGCTTGAGATTCTGTCATTGGGTTCTAATCTCTGCTTCTACTTACCAGCTGAGTGTGACATATCCACACAAGTCAAGTTGAAATATTTAATTGCGCCAATGAAGGGAGGAATATATAGATATAGATATTGAGAGTCGGTACAAAATGGTCTGAAGAAGAAGTCATTGTCTAGGGAACCATTTACAAATTTTAATTGACTTTGATTGTATGGCCAAGCCAGATCACCATCCTCTACTGTATCTTTGTCAAACCCTGCAGATTCTGGAATATGTTTTCTCAATGCCTCCGAGATACCTTTCTGAGTGTTTTGGCTAGGTGAACACTGGTAGTAACCAGTTTTCGCAACACAAAAGAGGTAGGGCTTGTAAATGTCCTTGATTATGTTGATATCAGCAGACGAGTCCTTGTGACCAACAATTAAACACTTGTTGATGAGGCGGATCGTGTGCAGGGCGTGTTGAGAGATAAAAACAGCATTAGAATGGGGATTGGCAAAAAAGCAACGGAGGAGCCTGCAAAGGACGCATAGCATGACGACATCACGAAAGCCTTCTCAGGTTGATACCTGTGGCAAATGCTCCTGACATGCTATTCGGACCAGGAGTAAGCATACTGGGAGGTACTGGGACGAACAGCACTTACATGAGTTGGCGCTTGCTGAATGCTACATATTATCATGACATGTTGATATGAGCCGTTTCAGGAATCCAAGGAGGGTGTTATGATGGGCAGTATTGGTGGCATTGGGATTGAACATTGTGATATACACACCCAAGATCGAGCACTCCAGCCATCGGACTGAGTAGAAGTGCTGTCCATGGAAGACAGATGGTTTTAGGGTGAAAACAGCGTGGATCGTGTTTGGGGCCATGATTCTAGAGAGTCTGATAAGTATGTGGAATAAGGATGAAAGTATTACAAAAACTCACAATATGTTACCAGGTGTCAGGAGCACCGGTTCCCACCTGACATCCCCACCAGCTGAATGGGCTAGCCTGTATAAGTCATCATACACAGCAGGCTGCCCTCAAACATTGTCCCCAACCAAGCCAAGAAGCCAGAGCTTCAATCTGCTGACAGGGTAAATTATGGTGTCCATGCCATCAGAGTCAACATGGGCATCATGATATGCACCCTTTGTTGCAACCAATGACCATTGCATATCGCCAGATGGATATGACTCCCTGGCCATTGTGCAGTCCCATGTGGCACGCCATACAGCCTGGTCCATTGTTGTAATGCAGAAGATGCATGGCGGATGGCGAATTGGACCTGGAAAGTCTAGGCCGTTCAGTGACTTGGCCATGGCAGTGTTACTTGCCACACTAATCTGATTGAGTGTGGCGAGATAGTGGCGGTTATTGGGGTGCTCTCCAGATGAGAGCAAGACAGACAGATCTGTGGAATTTGGCATGAGCTATTAAATAGTAGTCATAGAAGGGTACTCACCATGAAATACAAAAGGGTGGCTCATTGAGTATCCAAGTAATGGAAGTGAGGTGGTAAAGTTGGTACGTGAAGCAATGGGGGCGTTTTGAAGCAGGATGTGCTTCTGGAGGGCATTAGCTGCAATTAACTTCGGAATAAGAGAGTGATCCCCAACAGCCTCAAAAGTCTGCGAAACACGGGACAACAAGGAGCTAGATGAAGAGTTGAATACGCTTTATATAGTAAAGGTAATCCCAGACCATGGGATCTTCATCCACTGCTGGAACAAGGGGAAGGATTTCTGGTCCCTCCTTACAATGTGTGTAGAGCAGAAGGGGAAGGATGGTACAGGCAAAACAGCACCTTTACTATTGAGTATTGAGGTATTAACTTGAGAGCAAGTAAGCCTTGTAATTCCTACTAGCGGTCTCCATTTAATTATGCATATTCAGGTACTATGGCAAGTTGAAGGCTCACTAGGCAGTGGGAAATCTGCCATTAGCCAAAGATGGGGATACTATGTATTGGCCCATGGTTTGTCGGCTTCTCTGCTGACTCCAAGACTTGAGATCAAGATTTTGCCAAATTTCAACAGCAATGCAAGTTGCATGTTGCAATGCTCCCCATGTTAACAGATGAGGGAGGTCTATCATCGGAGTTGACACAATTTGTGCAGAGAATGATTGACCATGTCAATCAAACTGTTGCTGATGACCCAATCACAGTACAGCCACCTAGCAAAATATTTTAGCAGGACATTTGTGTATCTACCCGACAACAAGGCCAAACAGATCACGCGCCCAGGAAGTAGCAAATACACCTGGGACATGGTGTCTCACATGCCCGCGATCTCAGGTTGCCGTATCTGCCCTGGAGTTCAGGCAAACGGACCCCACAATGTCCAATACCTCCAAATGTGGTGAACTCTCTCTTTCTCACACCACGTGGCACCCCGACAAGGACCCCGAAAGCCCTACGTCGGAGGAACCCACAACAGCGCAACTCTGTGCCAATAATACTGAGAAACTAGAAGTTTTAAACCTAAACACTATCACAAAAGAGCTCACATCAAAACCTACTAACAGGAATGTCTGGGAAACCAGACAAAAAGAAACGAGGACCCGGTCACACGCCCGTGGGAACTCCCCAAAACGCCAACTCAGCCGCAACGGCAAATACGAGAAGCGCTAAGAAAACACAGCTGAAGGAACTAGTACAGGACGCAGATCATGGTTACGGTTTTCTCGTCGGTCAAGATCTGATAACAGATGGACAGGAACACAGCCTCGAGGGCTTAATGAAAATACTCCGGACTGCAGCGAACTTCCTTGACCAAGAAAAGGACATAATCCTCATTAACACCATCAGAGCAGTAGCTTTCCTTGCCAAAGAATTAGATGCTGATCCAGTTGTAAAAGCCCTAGAGACTCACATAGGAGGATTCCTCCAACGACAAACCGGCGCCATCCAGGCCGGGATAGGCGAGACGATTATGGAACTCAAATCAAATCTAGAAGCACACACGAAGGCATTATCCAAAACACTGACCGAGAGCACAGAGAAAGCGATAGAACAGTTACGCACTACTTCCGCAGCAGTGTCTACGGATGCCGCAACGATTGGACGATCTTACGCATCAGCAGCGAAACAGGGAACTTCACACAACTTCCTAGCCAACGCAGACCCCCGCATTCGAGCGCGAGAAGTCATCAAGAAGCGTCAAATCCTCATCAACTGCCCTCGTCGAGCCGATAGAATCCATCCTTTCAACAATCAAAGCACGCACGCCATACTCGAAATCGCCAACAAAGCTCTCGCAAAGACTAACACTGACAAGACCTTCAAATTTGTTGGAGCAACAAAACTCAACGACTCGGGACTCCTCCTAGAAGCAAACAAAGAAGAAGCAATCAACTGGATCAGGGCTGAACAGCAGGCCGCAATGTTCGCAACCAACATAATCGAAGGAGGAGAAATCAGGAGCAGACCATTCCCGGTATTACTTCGATTCGTACCAATCACGTTCGACCCCAGCAACCCCGAAGAACTTCGCGAGATAGAAGAATGCAACGACCTCGAACGGAACTCGATCATTAGCGCAAAATGGATCAAGCCTATCGCACGCCGAACCCCAACACAGCAAAACGCGCACGCAATTCTGACCGCATCCACCCCAGAAACCGCCAACCAAGCAGTCAACGCAGGCCTCTACATTCACCACAAGCGAGTCATGGCGGAGCGACTACGAAAGGAACCTCTACGGTGCTTCAAATGCCAAAAGTACGGTCACATGGCGCACGCGTGCACGGAAAAGGCAGACACTTGTGGTACGTGCAGCCTAAATCATTGTACTAACGATTGTCCAGATAAAACAAGACTCCGATGTGCTGTCTGCAAATGCGAAGGTCATGCAAGCTGGTCGAGAGAATGCCCCGCATACATCAAGAAAAGCGACGAACTTAACCAGAGAAGCGAATCTAATAACATGCCATTCTACCCTACTCACGAACCTTGGACGCAGGTGACTCACTTCGGCGGCGCCGAACATACTCTTAGAGGTAACCTAGGCGACGTTCAATGGAAGACCGTGCAGAGACGCAAGTCACCAAGTAGCACTCCCGGAACTCAGCCGCCTTCCCGAGGGACCTCAGAGAACCCCTTGGAAATTGGGTTTGGCCAGGAAATGCCGTCAGCGCCCGGAACTGGATGGGATTAATGTTAAGTACACCCGAACCTAATCCGAAGAAGCTAAGGATCTGGCAACAGAACCTCAACAAATCTCTCACAGCGCACCACAACCTCATCAACTCGACAGTACACGAAGACTGGGATGTCCTACTGTTGCAAGAACCATATCTCGACTCGTACCGAAACACCAAAGCGACACATAAGTGGAGGGTAATATATCCATCAAGTAACAAGCAAATCGAAGGAGGAGCCCGATCGGTCATACTTGTCAACACCAGCATCAATACGGACAACTACGAACAGCTAACGATCGAAGGATCCAATGACATCACCGCAATACAATTTCACTCAGATTTTGGAAAACTTACCCTTTTCAATATCTACAATGATTGCAACCACTCGCTAACACTTGATATTATTGACAGATATATAGACTCACATCGCGATGAAGTATTCGACGAACCGCGCACAGGTATGATCATCGCAGGGGACTTTAACCGACACCACCCGCTATGGGACGAAGAACGAAACTCACACCTGTTCACGACACGAGCGCTTAACGATGCACAGATCCTCCTTGATATTGTTGCAAAATATGCCCTTGAGATGATTCTCCCCCAAGGATTGCCCACGCTGCAATCAATGGCAACAAAGAACTGGACTCGCCCAGATAATGTCTTCGCATCATCTCACCTGGTTGATATGCTGATTTCCTGTGACACAGACCCAGGATTGCGAGGGCCCTCTACGGACCATGTACCCATACTGACTACGCTCGAGCTTACCATCCCAAAAGTAGACACATCACCTTCTCGAAACTTTCGCGAGGTCAACTGGGACAAGTTCAAGAAGTCCCTTGCCAAGCGACTAGCCAACGCGCAGCATGTCCGCAAGACAATTGACTCGCAGGAAAGGTTTGATCAAGTTATCTGAGAGCTAACAGGTATTATCCAGGATGTTATCGCCAACGAGGTACCAATGTCACGACCATGCCCACATTCGAGACGCTGGTGGAACCAAGGACTTACAGAACAGCGAAAGAAACTCAGTCGCGCGATGACGGAATCATACAAATACAGAGCTATAGATGACGCACCAATTCACGTGGAGCTTCATGAGCTGAAAAAGCAATATGGCGACGCCATCGAAGAAGCAAAGCGCGAACACTGGACATCTTTCCTGGAAGAAGCCTCAGCAGACGATTTATGGACGGCTTCTCGCTACATATCAAATCCAGTACACGATGGAGGCAAGACTCGTATCCCGACACTCAAAGCTCCCGATGGAACCGAAGCATCATCCAATGAAGCGAAGAGTAGGCTGCTTGCTGACACCTTTTTCCCAAAGAAACCGCCCGGATTTCAAGTCCCTCGCCTGACCCGGAACAGACTGGTTCTTGACCACAAATCGAATATCACGCTTGAGCAAGTCACCCGAACCATAGCCCAGCTTCGGCCTCACAAAGCTCCAGGACCAGATGGCATACCCAACATTGTTCTCATGCAATCAAAGGAAATCCTAGCTGACATTCTCCTCCCTATATACAGAGCCTCAATCGAGAAGGGCTACTACTACTCTGCCTGGCGCGAATCACACACAGTAGTACTACGAAAACCTGGCAAGCCTCGATACGACAACCCTAAAGCCTATCGACCTATCGCACTTCTCAACACCATGGCTAAGTTACTCACAGCTATTGTGACAGGGGATGTATCCTACATCTGCGAGACAAACGATGTCCTCCCTGATCACCACTTCGGAGGACGACCAGGACGTACTACTACGGATGCACTCCATATGCTAGTCGACAAGATCAAACATGCATGGAGAAAAGGTAAAGTATGCTCAGTCCTTTTCTTAGACATTGAAGCGGCGTTTCCCAATGCAATACCGGAGCAACTGGTCTACAATATGAAGAAACGAGGTATCCCAGACCAGTATGCCGACTTTGCAGGCATGCTCCTGCGCGACAGAACCACTTGCCTCAAGTTCGATGACTTCACCTCAGAACCCATGGAAATCTCGAATGGTATAGGTCAAGGAGACCCCATCTCAATGCTACTCTATCTATTCTACAATGCTGACCTTTTAGATATTCCAAAACGAAACGAAGAAGCTATTGCCTATGTTGACGACGCCTCGCTTTATGCTGAGGGTGAAACTTTCGAGGAAGCTCATGCGTCACTTAAAAGCATGTACACCAGAGCGAAGGGCTGCGCCCAATGGTCCCGGCAGCACAACTCCAAGTTCGAAACGTCAAAGCTACGCATTATCGACTTCACTCGGAAACGAATACCCGATCCAACTGGAAGTTCCTCCAAGCGAATCCCGATGCCTCGACCTCCATTCAAGCTCCAAGGCAATCTCATCAAGCACGAAACCAGCTACAAGCTACTCGGTATCACCCTTGACCAAGAACTCAATTGGAAAACTCAAGAATCAGCTGCAATCGAGAAGGCAACAGCATGGGTACTGATGTTTCGACGACTCTCCAGATCCGCCTCGGGAATGCAACCAGCTCTTATGCGTCAAATCTACACGTCTGTTGCGATTCCACGCATGACCTATGGCCTTGACGTATGGTTCACTCCGGTACATCTGCCACCAGGCGCGAAGAAGCGAAGAGGCTCAGTCAGAGCCCTAGGCCGGATGGCAAAGATTCAACGCATGGCAACTCTAGCCATTACTGGCGCTATGAAGTCTTCCCCCACTGATATGTTGGATATTCACGCTAACGTTCTACCCATGGAACAGCTCACCCAGAAGATCTGCTTCAACGCCATCTCCCGAATATGCGCCCTTCCCCAGACTCATCCGCTTCACCCTCGAATCCGTGATCCCAAATTCCTTCGAGTGAAACGCCACCTGACTCCCATCCACCAACTACTCAGCATCTTCAAGCTCAACCCTGCCCGCATTGAAACAATTGAATGCAAATGGCGAAACCCCATGATTGAACTCCCCTACGATATCATCATACCAGACACCCGTGACGAATCCAAGGATCTAGAGATGAGCTGCATGCCTGATCTTAAAGTATACACTGATGGCTCTGGTTATCAAGGGAAAGCAGGAGCAGCGGCAGTTCTAATCCTCAACAGAAAACCCCCGAAATCCATTCGATACAGATTAGGTCCACTCACACAACATACGACTTACGAAGCAGAGGCTACAGGATTGCTTCTCGGTCTCAACCTACTCACGAAGCAGAAGCGATTCAAATCAGCGACAATCTTCACGGACAACCAAAGTGTACTCAAAGCCCTCCAACGCAGCAAATCCAAATCTGGCCAACACATTCTATCAGCAGCACACCGAAAAGCTCTCTTTCTCCAAAGAATGGTACGACAGCGCTGGAATCCGGACTTCAAGCTAACCCTGCAATGGATCTCTGGCCACGACGAAGTGGAAGGTAATGAACTTGCAGATGACGCTGCTAAAAAAGCAAGTGAAATAGGATCAAGTCCTTCTGAACAACTCCCCGCCTTGTTCTCTGGCAAACCTCTCCCACTCAGCATTTCCGCCCTCCGACAGTACCACAAGAAGAAGCTGATGGCGGAATGGGCGTCGTCATGGAAGAAATCGCCAAGACACAAGAAACTCCAGCGTATCGATAAATGTGCCCCATCGAAGAAGTTTACCACAGCGATCAAGGGCCTATCGAAGGCACACGCATCAATAATCACACAGCTAAGAATCGGACACCTCCCACTAAATAAACACTTGCATACTCTGACAAAAGTTGACTCACCCAGATGTCCAACCTGTAACTTCAGATCCGAGACAGTCATTCACTTTGTTCTTGACTGCCCCACATACCGCAAAGAACGATTCCTAATGCAACGAAAACTCGGCCGGAGAGGCTCTTCCCTCGAATATCTCCTCAGCAACGCAGCTGGAATGAAGGAACTCCTTGCATATGTTGGCAGAACCGGACGATTGAAAGACACATTCGGTGATTTCTCGACACCCCGCAAAGATATGTAATGATGTAAATTTTAAACAGGTAACATCACATTGTACCGCTACGACAAAGCACATAACAAACAAAGCTCGCAACCGCCCAAGACCCCTACGGAACAAGACTGGTTTACATACTAACTTTTCTCTACCCCGCAGGTGCCACCCTTGAGCGCTCTTAAGCCGCCTCGGCGCGCGAGCGAATGTCAGGAAGATCAAGATATCTTCGGGCAGTATCCAGCCCCTGACCAGCACCAGCCCAACTTACAGTCGCGCATCTAAAACAGCTGGCTCGTGCAGCTGGACTGCTGCACGCATTGCGTCGGGCAGCAGGCGTCATTTGCGGACGGGCACGGGGAAGGCAAAGGGGCCTTTTGATAACGTATATATGTATTGCGAGGTCTCATGTGGGGTAAACCCAGAGGACCATAATAGAACACAAAAAAAAAAAAAAAAAAAAAACCTCCAAATGTATACCACCGATAAGTCAATCCTCTACTGCATTGAGGGCTTTCACAGAGGAAAATTCATCACACCGGCCCAGATCCTACAAGGCAAGGCAGACAATTTCATCAACAGCTTATACAATACCTACATCAAAGCAGTGGAGAAGACTTGGTTGCTTGCTTGTCTGGAGGTACATGTGCCTTTTGTAGAAGCAGAACAGGTTCTTCTCCTTGACAACCTGAATATCGAGATGATCTGTTGATCTTTGGTATTGTTTCTAGGCTCTGTGTTGTGGTGAGAGTTCTATGAGTCAATGTAAATGATTTGGAACTGACCGCATAATATAGGAGCTTGTGAGCACATCATGCAGTAACTATGAAGTATCTGATGGACTGGCAAGCTACTGGCAACAAGCAATCCTGTAGGAGACCTGCAGCCTTGATCCACAAGCAAGACATTGCCTGACATGGTTGTCATCTCCCCTCATACCAGAGCATACAGGGCCAGGGAGTGTATAACCAACCAGGCAAATGGGTGTACAATGAGACAAAGCATGATCAGGGGCAAGCACACACAAGAGGGAGGATTGACGAGCAGGACATTGCCTGGCACAGCCATTCCTCTACCCATGAAAGCACAGTGTTTGGTGAAGATGGTCAGGGAAGCGATCATGGTCAAGTGGAAGAGAGGTGTTCTTGCTTTGAACAGCAAAAATAAAGCAGGCTTTTATACATGGCAGGATCTATAATCTGGAATCTCAGAAATGGGGGACAGATGCAAATCATGCGGTCTGATCAGCTAGGCATTGTTATCAATGACATGAGATAAATTGGACAGGGTCTTCAATCCACAGAAGCTGTAGAGCATGAGGTGTGATCAGATAGTATCTCATGATAAGAGAAGTGAGTTGACATTATCTCAGCTACAGATTGCCTTTCAAGCCAGGTAAATATGTACCCATCAGGGTTGGCTATGCCAAGGAATCATGAGCAGACATGTGGCATATGGAAAAATAAATAGTATTGCAAACACACACATGTGGGTACATCACCAGGGACAACCAGGATAAACAGAATGAGTTATAATCACAAGATAAATACCTGAGAAGATGCAGGAGGATGGGAATGAGAAAGGGGAAAGCAGAGGAGACTCAAGCAGGTACAGTAAGAGAGCCAAGCAAGAAGCAACAACATAATACACAAGCAGAAGTACAGCAGTGTTGAGAGGACTCACTCAACATAGACAGACACAGGCCACATCCATTTTAAGACATCAAAGGCGACAAACAAAATATGAATATGAATATGTGATAGCAGGTCCAAACATACATGAGGAGATATGTAAACATTACTGGTGATGCAGAGGAGAGCGAGGCTGATACGGAGATGGGAATGTATATGTACCGCGTTAACAAGGTGGGGATGAGATGATGCAATAAATCCAATGAGATATGTGATGAGCCGGCCGATGCCGTGTTATGGATAGCACTAGATGCGACAGAGATGAAAGGGACGGGCGGAAGGGGAGGGGGAACGACAGAAGGATGACAGAGAGTGGGGGTCATAGGATCCCCGAGTCTTTCAGGGCATTCTGTAATATCGTCTCCTTCACTGCAGCGAACACCAGCCGTATATTCTTCGTATCTGTTGCCTGCGTCAAACTAGGAAACGGCGGTAGTTAGCGATTGGTATCATAGAACGCCCAAGGCGGGCAACAAGGAAGCGGGTAGCGGAGGTGGGAGGGGAACGAGAAGGAGGAAGGGAGGGGGTACTGGCGAACGTGAATAAGGACGACGACGAAGACACTTACTGTGGATATACGCTCAGCCTCGCCCGATTCGCCTGCATAAACTTCCATAGTATATACTTCGCTGCCTTGTTAATATCATGTCCTCCAGCGTATTCCGGGAAATATCGCTCCAGTGGTACCGGCGGCGAAGTAGTTAGCATCGAGGTCACGGCGATGAGGAAGGGGCGGTATATACCTTTGGCAGTTTATTCTTGAAGACATCAATCTTGTTCAGGAACAGTATTATCGACGTTCGTAAGAACCACCGTGAGTTAATAACCGATTCGAACAACACCAGCGATTCGGCCATACGGTTCTGCAAGGGAGATATATCGTTAGCTTCATACGATCGGCGACGAAAGCATTGAATATAGATGGCAAGCAGACGAAGAAGGGGATGGATGAGACGAGAGGACGAGCTCGACGGGCGCCAGACGTTGTACGACGACACGCGCACAAAGGCTGGCACAACGAAAGCTGTCGCGCCCCGCCCGGTCCACAAGATGATGGCGGACCATCCAAAATAGATGCAAGACGAAAAGGGGGAAGGAAGCGAACGTGGTCAAACGGAAGGAAGAGCGGAAGTTGGGAAGATGGTGGAGGAAGAAGAGAACACGACACGATGGGAAGGAAGATAAGGGAGATGAGGGGAACCACGTCAGAGAAGCACGGAAGCAGGGAAACTTAGAGTTCCAGATCCCTATGACACTCTCTATCTCCTCCTCGCCGCGTCTGCTATCACCACCACCACCACCACATGATGGGCACCGAAAAAGTAGAAAAGTAGAAAAAAGGTGTAGTGTAAAAAAAGCCGGCGGCATCCTCACTGCGCATCCACATCGGCTATATATAACTGATGCGCAGGCGTTCAGAGGCTGTGTAGCCAGGTTGGGTATGGGGTTCTGGGATGGCGGGTGAGGGTACTACGATGACCTCCACTGCCGCCGGAACCGTAGGCCACGATACGCCTTCTAAGAGAGGCGGGTCCATACCAGCGCACGCGAGAAGAAGAAGCGGAGAAATGCGAAGGAAGATAAAAGATAAATACCAAAGTCCGAGTCAGATAAGTGCATCATTCAAAGTCCAACGTAGCAGCATGACATGAGGAAGAGGTGGGGAAGGTACGAAACGGAAGCAAAACAGAGACTAAGAAAGCGACAAAGGGGGGTACACACCTGATTACGCTCCTCCAGTAGTACCTGATCATACTCGCTCAACGCCGTACAAAATGTAATCGACGTGACCGATTCGAAACAATGTATCCACTTCTTGCGCTCGGATCGCTGGCCACCCACGTCGAACATGTGTATTCTACGAGTCAATGTTGTGAGACATCGGAAGGAGAGACGCAGGGGTGGGGGGAACGTACGATAGTTGTCCCATGTTAAACCGCGTTTCCGTCATTCCCGTGCTCTTTGCTTGTGCCTGTAGGACATCCTCCTCTGTTGGTAGGTACCCCTGGTGTACCTATCCGCTGTACCGCCGAGAAGAAACTATGGAGGGGGTGTCGGCGGAGGTAGAGAAGGATGGGGTGATCACGTACTCTGAGGTGTTGGCCACTGTCGCATCCTCTGTCCATTACTGTTGGTACTATCGTATCCCGCCACAGATTGTCCATTGGGTCAGCGAACTCTTGTGCGTGGGGGAACGAGGAGCCGGGGTCAATTCGGTCGTCAACAGTCTAGTCTGCAAGGTACAAGGTTAGCGCTGGGGGCAATGGGAATACAGAGACGATTCGGCCGGGTAACGAGGGTGGGGATGTGACATTACAGGTGGGGAGGATGGACTCACCCGGTTTGGTGAGTACGATGGCCTGAGCACTATCGAACACATTGTTGTATATGATACGCTGTATGACTCGATTTCCTCGTTTGTGAAGCCACCATGGTTGTCGCTCTTCATCTACTTCACGATCGTCGACTTTTCGTACGAGCTGGGTTCTTCATATGCGATGTAAGGGTTTCAGAGGAGGTGAGGCGGAGAGTGAGGCGTTTGCTCACCGAGAAGGAGACTCTCGCACTCATCTATCCTCTTGGTCATCTCGTCCAACCAGTGCTTCCCTGATCCATCATGCGTAGACATGCATTCGCGTATTCCAGATTATTCTTCAACCGTTTTGCTCGCGTTTGGTTGTTGAGCTCGTGAAAGGGCAAGGAGAGTATCTGTGGCGCAGCGAGAGAGCTATAAGGTAGTCCGAGCAGAAGACCTATCCCGGTGGGGAGATCGGGGGCATTACAGTCGTTGCTCGTTGTCGAGGGGTTGGTGGTGGATAGGCAGGGCTCCGGGATGTTATCCCAGCCGCGATGCGTGTGTTCGCGGTGGAAACCAGACGGCATCCTTGCCCAGTCCATCTCGAGGGTCTAGTAGCGCCCTGAGTCTCGACGAACGCATATCCATGGGCTTGGTTAGACGTCGCAGCTTCATGGTGGACATGTTCGATTTTGATTTATAGCTTTCCCACGAAAGGGGTCCCCGTAGACCTGAACTTCGAGGCGACGCTGGTAGACATCGACATCCCGCGAATAACCACTCCAAAACACCACAGGCAAAGCAATGGTAAGCCGTGACACGAAAACCCGAACGTTTATACGCATAGTCTATTGATCTCTACAGCTACTCGACGAAAACTTGCTGTTTTTACTTTATTGCTGCTGTCATTCGACCATGCCGGGGCGATTATCATTGTTGGTACGCTCGCCCGTGTCTTACTTGAAGGTTAACGTTCACCGGTCATCCGACTACCAACAGGTATGTACTCAAATACTCACCGTTCCTTGAAACCGTCTATGACTCATCGTGATTGTAGTCACCTATCCTTCAATGACATGCGTAGGACGTAACCACGGTGAGGACCTGCATATGCTTAAGTCCCTAGTTCAGACTCCTCGATGATGGATTGTGCCTAGGACTGGACGCTCACGACAACAAGACGCTGCCATTTCTTCAGAGAGGACAGTGTAAGGAGAGGTGTCAACGTGCCTGATGGGTAAACAGTTCGACGGTATGGTGAAACAATTGATGTAAGCAAAAGGTATAGAATTGGAAGAGGAAGTAGGCATCTCCAGCGTAAAGATTAGATGGGCGCGGAGGAGGTCGGTTAAATTGAGACCACCAGCATCAATAACACTAGGGGTAGGGATAGCTAAAAAATCGATGCAAACCCGAGGAACGGATGGTGAAGGACTGATAGGGAGGTTGAGGTGGCCGGTTCCGGGGGTAAGAGCTCCTGACATAGATATCAGAGGGTGCGGAAGTCTCCTCCTCATCCGATAGTGATAAGCGTAATGGGCATCGTCAAGGTAATGATGCCGTTGCTGGACCTCTCGAGGAGTTTGGTCAAAGAAAGAGGCACGGAAATTGAGGAGATGCCAGAGGTAGACTATTCGAGGTCGTCGATCCAAGGGAGATGGGGGATTTTCAGCAATTGTTCATCTATGCAGGTGGAGGTGATGTGTCGGTGAGTGATAACGCAATGGGTAGGGAGGGGGATGGACGTTACATGTTATGTCAGGTTGTTGTTGGTGGTGATCCTCTCGGGTTTGTGACGGGAAAAGCGGGGGTGCGCGGGTCTTGCAATGGCGAGAGAGGAAGAAAAGAAAGAGTGCTCAGTAGCGCAGGAGGGACATTGGAATAGAACGCTTGCTTTCTGTGCGATGGAAATGGGTAGGAGGGTGGATATGTTGCGGATTTCCTTCCAGTTAGAAAGGTGATAAGCGCTCAATGTAGCGCTTATCGTCTGAGGCAGCGATAAACGCCTTGATGTTTGATGTAGCTCTTTCCCATAACCCTCAAATTTGAATCCTTCCTCCGGCACCGAACTGACTCCTTGCCCCCACCATCGACGACAACGACGACGACGACGATAACGTCACGGACAACATGGAAGCGGTGGTCCCCGCAGAGATAACCGCCGAGCTCACTCAAATCCTATCAAACCTCGTCCTTGGCGACAATGAAATTCGTTCAAAGTGCGTCGCTTGTCCATCAAATTGTGTCGCGATTTCCTGACCGTAATGATCTCGTAGTGCGGAGAAGGCTGTAAACGAACGTTTGGCGCACACCCCGGAGTTGTACCTCTTGGCGCTAGCGCAATTTGCTATAACGGCGGATACGGAAGTGGTACGCCACTAAATGTCTTTAGCCATGCCCACAACAATCCTCACCATCATCAAAAACAGATGCGCTCATTCTCGCTAGTACTCCTTCGACGCCTACTCTTTAGACCAAAACCGACTTCTGCATCGCCTGCGTCGCCGACATCGCCTTCGACGACCCATGGGCCCCGATTATGCTTGTATGATCATCTACCATCCCAATCGCTTACCACCCTCGAGCGACTGCTTTTACATTCACTTTCTCATGAACCTTCTCCATCCGTACGTCCCAAATCTGTCGACACCGTCTGCGATCTTGCGAACCAGAGCATGAGCCGAGGACGACCTTGGCACGCCCTACAAGCTCAGATTTTCAGCATGTCACAACAGCAAGGGTTCGGGAATTCGGCTCATGGCGACGTGGGAGGAGCAGTCGGAGAGGCTATAGCGATGAGCAGTGGTGTTCGGCCGGAATTGCTTAGAGAGAGCGCGTTCAAGGTCTTCGATGGATGTCCCAACCTTGTCATGGATTTGCAAACGGATGCTGTCCTCGGGGTTTTCCAACGAGGTTTGCAGGACCCATATAGTGTTGAGGTATGTAGTTTCCCTCCGATATAATGCTTTATTCGCCGTTCCGAGCACTTTCTTCCGCAGGTCCGCTATTCCGCTCTGAGCGCTTCCGTCGCCTACCTCTCCGCCTGCGACGTCCACCAACTCGCCCAATCCCTTGCTCTCGTCCACCTCATGCTCGACACACTTCCCGCACTAACCAACACATCTTCCTCTCACCCAGCAAATCACTCCAATACCTACTGGCTCTCCAAATTCCTTACCGCCCTAACACCCCTCTGTTCTTCCCACCCATCACTCTTCGAACCCCACCTCCCCACGCTACTGAGGTTCCTACCAGCTCTGCTTATCCCTGCAGCGGATTGCGGACCTACGCCCACCGTAGCGAAACCGTTTCCTACAGGGAATGATGGTGGGAGGCAAGGTGCTTTTATCTTCCCACCACCAGCAGCTTCTACCCCCTCCCCTTCGTTCAGCGAGACGTCCTCCACCAAAAACGGCACGGCTGTGAGGGACGAAGAAGATGAAGAGCGGTCGACGTTGAGGCTTTCGACGCTTGAGTTTATGGTTTCGCTGTCGGAAGCTAGGCCGAGCATGGTTAAGAAGGTGGAGGGGTGGGTAGGGGTGGTCGTTCGAGCGTGCCTTGAGGGGATGAGTGAGTTTGATGAATCCGAGTCAGGGCAGGAGGGGTTGGAGGGTTGGTTAAACGAAGACGTACGTCCGTTCCCTTATCCTTTCTTCCTCGCCGTTCCTGATTCTCTCTCTGTTCGATCCCCCCCACCTATCCACTAACAGCCATCAACACCAACGCAATCTTCATCGACACAACCAACCGACTCCCTCCCCTCGTTATACGAACAATCCCTCGATCGTTTAGCATGTGCTACGGGTGGCAGAGCTGTCCTGCCGCCAGCGTTTACTCAGATTCCGAGCATGTTGGCTAGTTGGGATTGGAGGGTTCGTCACGCGGGGTTGATGGCGATTGCGAGTATTGCGGAGGGTACAGGGAAGGTCAGTATTTTATTTGTTTGCACGTTGCGATTTGAATGAGGGACTATGTTCCTTTACATGTGTATCAACTTTTTATCCTTCATTATCGTACACCCTCTTCTCTCGTTTATGGCTTGTCTATCCCCTATACCCTTTATCTTGTCCGTTTCTTTGATTGCCTCTTTCCTTTCTGCGTTAATCTCCCCATTTCACCTTCGTTCCCGGCCAGAATCGCTCATCACCGTTCACATCATCGTAATAGGTCATGTTAAACGAACTCGGGAAAGTCGTTGAGTAAGTCCTCTCGTTTGCACTTCCCTCTCTTCTAGCTCTTTGTGAATCCCCACATCTGACTCGACTTTCTCCACAGTCTCGTTATACCCATGTTTACGGATTCTCATCCCCGGGTTCGATATGCCGCTTGTCAATGCGTGTAAGCACGAGGCTTTTTATTCGCGGATAGCTCGTTGACGACCTGGGTACTTGGGGCTTTGTAGTGGGCAGTTATGTACTGATCTTGAGGTGTGTCATCGTTACCATCGATTTCGCCTGTATTCTAGTTGAGCTAATGCATGAAATCACCTTCACTTAATCCATCCACGCCATTCGCGTCTCGTGCTTCTACTCGTTGATGCTCTTTGGGGCGACTTAGGAAATCATCCAGGAGAAGTATCATAAGCAGCTGTTTTCCGTGCTTATACCTACGCTTGAGGATCCCGAACCTCGGTGAGTGCCCGTGGCTTCTTACTTAGCTGTCAGTCCCCCCAAAAAAGGTTCATCACCAACTTACTCGTCATCATCAGAGTTCATTCACACGCTGCCGCTGCTCTAATCAACTTTTGCGAAGGCGTTGAGCGAGATACGCTAGTACCCTACCTCGATCCTATTGTCGAACGGCTACTTCGTCTGCTTAATCCCCACGGAGACCCAGCTACTGTTCGAAGATACGCGCAAGAGCAAGCCATTACAACGTTGGCCATGGTTGCTGATGCTAGTGAAGTCACCTTCGCTAAGGTGCGCTCGCTTTCCTTGTCCTTTTCGTGCCAAGGATGAGGAGAGGATCCTTGCTGAACTACGACACAGCATTATCCGTCGATCATGCCATTGCTGCTCAATATCCTCCAAAATGCGGACGGTGCAGCGTATCAGAAACTTAGGTCAAAGGCTATGGAGTGCGCTGGGTTGATTGGTACGTTCCTTGCTCAAGAATGCTTCGGGCCCGACTAATTGCTGTCATAGCCATCGCCGTTGGTCGTGACATATTCGGACCGGACGCTAACAGATTAATCGAGTCTCTCATCCGAATACAAAGTCAGTATCTGTTAGTCTATCCCCCTGAATGCAACTTACCTGTGCATATTTATAGACTCGCCTGCGGATGCGAACGATACCGAGAGCCACTATCTCATCGCAACTTGGGCGAAAGTCTGTCAGGCTCTCGGCCCCGAATTCGAGCCTTACCTACCTGTCGTCATGCCGCCTTTGTTGGCCTCTGCGAGTGCCAAGGCTGATGTCTCCCTGTATAGTAAGAGTCCACGTTCTACTTGAAACACTGTGTGCAGCTACTGAAGTCTTCTCCGATCTATCAGATGACGAAGAAGAGCAGGATGGCCAACGGGAAGGGTGGGAGACCTTGACGATGAACGGCCAGACGCTTGGGATTCGTACCTCGGCCATCGATGAAAAGTGTCAGGCCTTCGAGACTCTGGTCATTTATTGCTCAACGCTCAACGCCAAATTCGCACCTTACCTTCCTCAGTGTTTGGAGTTGACACTCCCCGCTCTGAAGTTCTATTTCCACGAAGGCGTAAGAGAGGCTGCTGCTATGTAAGTCATCCCAACGACCCACCCCTAAATCGAAACTCACGAAGATTTCACATCAGGCTCGTTCCGATGCTGCTTCACTGCGGCAAAGAAAGCGGTACCCTTACCAACCAAATGGTCTCGGCGTCTTTCCTCCAACTCATCAATGGCATCAGCACCGAATTCGACCCTTCCTTCCTCGCCTCCCTCTACAAATGTTTCACCGACTCCGTTCGCGTCATCGGCGGCGTCTCCGTCCTTTCACCCGAATTCCACGAAGGTGTGATCGAGGCTACAAAACGCCAACTACAATCGTTAGCCGAAAAGCGTCGAACCCGATCAAATCAAGCTTCGACGACGTTGGCGGACAGCAGAGAGGATATGGCCTTGATGGAGGAGATTGAGGATTTCTCGTTGGAGGAGATGACGAAGATGTTGCAGTGTTTCGATCAAAATCATCCGCTCCTGGTGGCGGTTTCTAGTGTGAGGGATCTTGGGTTTAATACATGGGATAGCGAGGACGAGGGAGAAGATGATAGATCATAGTGGCCTAAATGTTGTATTTCTCGTACTTCGACGACGATGCGCCTCCCCACCGGTATGGCATGAAAGTAGAAAGTTGCTTCCTGAAACCACCTTGGTGCTCGGCACTTTCCAAAAACAAAAGAAAAGGTATGCAGGAATACTCCTAATCCCCGGGAGATTAGAAGTCCTGCTATATAGGCCCACAACCATCATCTGACGGTAGCCAGGCCCCTATATTGTGAACCCTGCCCGGATTGAACGGACGACCTTGTGGAACTTCCAAAGAATCTGGAATCACACGCGCTACCACTGCGCCAAGGGTTCTTCTGTGTACCACCTCCATTGTACATAATATAAGTGTTCCTTCCGGTATAAGTATGTCTGGTAAATATGCGGCGAATCGCCCGCTCATCTGGAAGTAACATACCCCACCATCCGCCTCGATTTGCCTGGACCAATGCTCAACCTATGGGGTAACCTCGAATCTTGTTCCTCCCCAAGCCGTAATCGCTCTTATACCTCCGTCAGGAAAACTCCTCCTCCTCCACTCTGGATGTTACCTCACCGTCCGGACTGCCGCAATGGCCTAATTTTAATTAACGAGAGATCCAAACCCAGCGAGCCGGTCTCTCCTCGTAAATGGACCCTTCTCCGCCACATTTCGCACCGCCACAAGTTGAAGCTAATTACTCTACTGCCGACGCTACCTCACACACGTTGGCGGTGACGACACGTTACCTGCCAGCATGTGTCTGTGGAAAGAAGCATCAAGATTCATTCATGCTTATGCTTCAAGCCGAAAACCGAATTATCGTGACGGCTGGGTTGGTCGCTAGCCATTCGGATGGTCCACGGAGTGGACTGGTGATGCTATATGTAGTTAATATATTGACCCTTGTTAAATGGATGACGGGCTGTCTGCCGTTAGTCTCTCGTCGCGACGGTGCTTACACCCTCCATCAATTTTAGTATTGACATGTGAAGTATTGGATGCGAATTTGGCTCGTACTTTACTTTTGCAGATGGGGGGTAACTAGGGTGGGCGAGGACGATGAACGAATGGAAGAGGTACGCGCAAGGATCGTGATATAATGACACCGATACACGACGATAAACAAGGCGTGTATGGAGGGGTGCACGCACGTAGATGGTGGAAGGATACGTGAAGGGGCAAACGGGGAGACGACTGGATGGGGGTTGTTGCTTAACCCGGCGGGGTTGCCATATGAGAGAGGCAAGAATGGGCCAGCGGATTTAGGTAATTCGGGGGACCGCTAGCGTGGTGGGCATAATGAATCAATTGGGGATTGCTGGAACTGTCCGATATCGTGGCAAGCACTTCATCCGCGGAACGGGGAAACCAGCGGAAAGGAGAAGCGAAGCGACAGCGGAGATATAAATATATCACTGTGACAAGGTAAGCGAGGGGCGATTAGTTTGGTGTCGCCTTACGACGGAGAGTATGACGTTACTCACCTACCAGGGGCGACGCCCGAGCGCTGGGGGCATCGATTATGAAGTCTACATCTTGCGGAATTCTCGATGGCACGGCGTTCCACTGGGTATCATTGTGTCGCCCAATCATTAGTGGTGACGGAGAGCGATGACTATCATCACGCCTAATATCGTATCTAGGATAAGCGAAGGCGAGGAGATTATGCATCAGATATTGTTGGTGTAAGGAGTGGTCGTTTGATTATGGTATGAGAGGGATGCGAATGCGAATGCAGCGATATTGAACACCACGCGAACGCCAGGATCTAGGAGACGGAGGATGTGGCCGCATGAGGAGCAGAGACGAGGAGGGGAACTTGTTCGGACCGCTCAGGTGGGGTTTGCGAGTCCACAGAGTAATGTTTAGGATCATTACAGCTGAACATATCAAGGGTAGACGAGAGAGACGGGTTAAGGGAGTGTTTGACCGCGGGAGACAAGGTCGTGGGTGTGACTCATAGCTGGTCGGTCGTCAATTCGAGGTGGGGTGTTTTGGGGTGTTGGGAAGAGGGAAACGGGTCGTCGAGTACTGGACACAGAGGCAGATAAATAGATGGAGGGCAATGCGGAGGGGCTGGTTGCTGGATACGTTGTTCTTATTTATACGGCCGACAACGCTTCCTTGCCTACCAGACGGCTCTCAGTGTAGAGAGAGGACGAACAACAAGATCCGTACCTTGATACTTAGACCACTATCTCTGACGCCTCGTAGACTGGGCAGCCATCAAGCAACCGATCGAGGTGGTGTTAGACACTGGGCTTGTAGCTGGAAAGCGGGAATCGAAGGAACAAAATTGAGGCATTGCTTGCGTACGTAGGCAAGGATGATGCGAAACTATGCGAGGGGTAAGGGAAAAGACGCAGACTACGGGGGTTCCTTGACTACGTATAGGTTGGATACGGACATATGGAGAGAGGAGTCTCTACCCGCGAAAGGGGTTTGGCGTGGGTCGCCCATGGTCGACGACGGATGTCCTGACAGGGAGTATGGATGCTGATGGATACGGAGGTACGGAAGCTCGCTGGGTTGCTTGCATCCGTTTAGTGGGTCATTTAGTTAGCTTCGCGGATGTCCTTTTGAACTACGACATCATACCAGCGTCATTCATCCCCGCCACAATACGCCTTTCCAACCATCTCCTCTGAGCAAAGTCGCAAAGTCGAACTACGCAAGCACGATAGCACAACGCCCATCATTGTTAGTTGAGTGCGTTACTCCGGTCTTATCGTGCATGGTGGCTTGGTTAGACCGACGTGTGCGATGGTCGATGAGATGCGAATAGAACGTGGGCTAGGAGATGCTATGATCAAGATGTCTGATCGCCATAATAAGATCAAGGTCCATGGTCGGGTAGACACCGGCGTTGTGCGATGTGGTCGTTTCTCCGGGTTATGGTGGGGTTAGAAATGTTTCCGAGAGGAGTGAAACCTAGTTTCAAGGCAATGTAAGATGTCGACCATCAAAGAGTGATGCGATTTGCTTTAATTACCTGGTACCATGCATAGCCCTTTCGAGTTTGGACTCGTACGATGCACGCAGAGCAAACAAAGTTCCATTCATCGTCGACTGGTGACGCACGCAGCTGAACGTTTGCCAGCATCCTGGCTGGCGGCAAAGTGTGCTGTAACCGCCGCTAGCCGAAGAAAGCCTGGAACCTGGAAGCTACCACGCCCAACACGATCGGACCGATCAATTTACACAGCCCAGATGGACTTTCTTGGACAGATCTTGCAATTACGCCTTTTATGGATTGTGCATATGTATATTTGCGGGGCCCGTTCGGGTATCTTGAGGTTTCGCCGAGGTGGAAAGAGGGATTTGGTGAGGAGGATGTGAGTACGAGGAGGAGGGGGAGAGCGAAGAGGTCGAGGGGTTAGAACGCAAGTCAATGAAAAAGTTGACAAGGCTGTTGCTGGGTTGAGGACGGGTTGACACTCAAAGTGACGACTAGTTATTACGTAATATGAGAGGAACAAGGGTATATCCTAATAAGGGTGTAATTGGATTGCCCACGCCTCCTCTGCCTTTGACACACACACGGCCGTCTCTCGCTCACTCACTCACCCACCTACCACCACCTTCACCACCACCACCAACGACCGTGACGCCCTCAGTCTCCCTGCCGCCTTTATCTGGCTGGGAACTTTGCTCCGGACACCTTATAACCACTCGCCAAGGCTTTCGAATACCAACAACAAAGCCCTTTCAACCCGCAGAACAAAGGCTCTAGCACCGCTCTTCTGAACCTTTCACAAATTTAACAAACGAACGCGAACAAACGGTCAAAGAATCATTAGAAATGGGCGGTTGTATGTCTACGGCTGATAGAGCGGGGAAGCAGCGGTCGGACGAGATAGACAAGATGATAGAAGAGGATAGTAAGCGGTTCAAGAAAGAATGCAAGATTCTCCTTCTCGGTGTGTGGCGCTTTGTTTCTTCGCTTTGACTTTCTCTTCAGCTGGCTAACGCCCTGCATCGGCTACGCAGGCTCAGGCGAATCGGGAAAGTCGACGATCGTTAAGCAAATGAAGATCATACATCAAAACGGCTTCACGAACGAGGAACTCGAGTCGTATCGCCCAATAATATACAAGAACGTACTGGATAGCGCCCAGGCCATCGTACTCGCTATGAGGAAGATTGGAGTAGAACCAGAACGATATTCAAACCGGGTAAGCCTTTCCTTCAGCCCTAACGTCACCCCGCCCCTCGTTACCTGGCCGACTTGTGTGTCGTTGTCCACTTCCCCACAGCGCTGATGCGTTACCTTGCCTAGGCCCTGGCGGACAAGATTGTTGATTACCGACTTGACCCCGGCTCCTCGTTTACCCTTGCGCAAGAGATCGCCGACGCAATAGACCAACTATGGCGGGATCCGATAATACCAAAAGTAATGGATGAACATAGCAGCGAATTTTACCTTATGGACAGCGCTTCATAGTACGTGATTGCCCCATCCTTGCCTACCTCCGCCGACACCCCCTCCATAGCTTCTTCTCGGCGGTACAGCGGATAGGTACACCGGGGTACCTACCAACAGAGGAGGATGTCCTACGGGCACGAGCGAAGAGCACGGGAATTACGGAAACGCGGTTTAACATGGGACAACTATCGTACGTTCCTTCTACCTCTGCGTCTCGCCCTTCGATGTCTCACAACATTGACTCGTAGAATACACATGTTCGACGTGGGTGGCCAGCGATCCGAGCGCAAGAAGTGGATACATTGTTTCGAATCGGTCACGTCGATTATATTTTGTACGGCGTTGAGCGAGTATGATCAGGTACTACTGGAGGAGCGTAATCAGGTGTGTACCCCCCTTTGTCGCTTTCTTAGTCTCTTTTTTGCTTCCGTTTCGTACCTTTTCCACCTCTTCCTCATGTCATGCTGTTACGTTGGACTTTGAATGATGGCTTGCCTTATCTGACTCGGACTTTTGTATTTATCTTTTATCTTCCTTCGCATTTTTCTGCTTCTTCTTCTCGCGGGCGTTGGCGCGGACCCGCCTCTCTTAGAAGGCGTATCGTGGCCTACGGTTCCGGCGGCAGTGGAGGTCATCGTAGTACCCTCACCCGCCATCCCAGAACCCCATACCCGACGTGGCTACACAGCCTCTGAACGCCTGCGCATCGGTTATATATAGCCGATGTGGATGCGCAGTGAGGATGCCGCCGGCTTTTTATACACTGTACTGTTTTTCTACTTCTTCGGTGCCCATCGTGTGGTGGTGGTGATAGCAGACGCGGCGAGGAGGAGATAGAGAGTGGTATAGGGATCTGGAACTCTAAGTTTCCCTGCTTCCGTGCTTCTCTGACGTGGTTCCCCTCATCTCCCTTATCTTCCTTCCTATCGTATCCTATCGTGTCGTGTTCTCTTCTTCCTCTGCCATCTTCCCATCTTCCGCTCTTCTCCCTCTTGCTTCCGTTTGACCACGTTCGCTTCCTTCCCCCTTTTCGTCTTGCATCTATTTTGGACGGTCCGCCATCATCTTGTGGACCGGGCGGGGCGCGACAGCTTTCGTTGTGCCAGCCTTTGTGCGCGTGTCGTCGTACAACGTCGTATCCGACGTCTGGCGCCCGTCGAGCTCGTCCTCTCGTCTCATCCATCCCCTTCTTCGTCTGCTTGCCATCTGTATTCAATGCTTTCGTCGCCGATCGTATGAAGCTAACGATATATCTCCCTTGCAGAACCGTATGGCCGAATCGCTGGTGTTGTTCGAGTCGGTTATTAACTCACGGTGGTTCTTACGAACGTCGATAATACTGTTCCTGAACAAGATCGATGTCTTCAAGAATAAACTGCCAAAGGTGTGTACCGCCCCTTCCTCATCGCCGTGACCTCGATGCTAATTCCTTCGCCGCAGGTACCACTGGAAAGATATTTCCCGGAATACGCCGGAGGGCATGATATTAACAAGGCAGCGAAGTATATACTATGGAAGTTTATGCAGGCGAATCGGGCGAGGCTGAGCGTATATCCACAGTAAGTGTCTTCGTCGTCGTCCTTATTCACGTTCGCCAGTTCTCGTCCCCCTCCCGCCTCCGCTACCCGCTCCTTTGTGGCCCGCCTTGGGCGTTCTATGATACCAATCACTAACTACCGCCGTTTCCTAGTTTGACGCAGGCAACAGATACGACGAATATACGGCTGGTGTTCGCTGCAGTGAAGGAGACGATATTACAGAATGCCCTGAAAGACTCGGGGATCCTATGACCCCCACTCTTTGTCCTCCTTCTGTCGTTCCCCCCTTCCCTTCCGCCATCCCTTTCATCTCTGTCGCATCTAGTGCTGTCCATAACACCATCAGCCAGCTCATCACGTATCTCATTGGATTTATTGCATCATCTCATCCCCGCCTTGTTAACGCGGTACATATACATTCCCATCTCCGTATCAGCCTCGCTCTCCTCTGCATCACCAGTAATGTTTACATATCTCCTCATGTATGTTTGGACCTGCTATCACATATTCATATTTTGTTTGTCACCTTTGATGTCTTAAACTGTATGCGGCATGTGTCTGTCTATGTTGAGTGAGTCCTCTCGACACTGTTGTACTTATGCTTGTGTATCATGTTGTTGCTTCTTGCTTGGCTCCCTTACTTTACCTGCGATAGCCTCCTCTCCTCTCCTTTCCCCTATCCCCTTGCATCTTCTCATGTATTTATTGTTTAATTATAACATATTCTGTTTAGCCTGGTTGTCCCTGGTGATGTACCAACATGTGTATATTTGCAATACTATTTATTTTTCCATATGCCACATGTCTGCTCAGGATTCCTTGGCATAGCCAGCCCTGACAGGTACATATTTACCTGGCTTGAAAGGCAATCTGTGGCTGAGATAATGTCAACTCACTCCTCTTATCATGAGATGCTATCTGATCACACCTCATGCTCTACAGCTTCTGTGCATTGAAGACCCTGTCCAATTTATCTGATGTCATTGATAACAATGCCCAGCTAATCAGATTGCATGATTTGTATCTGTACCCCATTTCTGAGATTCCAGATTATAGATCCTGCCATGTATATAAGCCTGCTTTATTTTTGCTGTTCAAAGCAAGAACACCTCTCTTCCACTTGACCATGATTGCTTCCCTGACCATCTTCACCAAGCACTGTGCTTTCATGGGTAGAGGAATGGCTGTGCCAGGCAATGTCCTGCTTGTCAATCCTCCCTCTTGTGTATGGTTGCCCCTGATCATACTTTGTCTCATTGTACACCCATTTGCCTGGTTGGTTATACACTCCCTGCCCCTGTATGCTCTGGTATGAGGCGAGATGATGACCATGTCAGGCAATGTCTTGCTTGTGGATCAAGGCTGCAGGTCTCCTACAGGATTGCTTGTTGCCAGTAGCCTGCCAGTCCATGAGATACTTCATAGTTACTGCATGATGTGCCCACAAGCTTCTATATTATGTGGTCAGTTCCAAATCATTTACATTGACTCTTAGAACTCTCACCAAAACACAGAGCCTAGAAACAATACCAAAGATCACCAGATTATCTCGATATTCAGGTTGTCAAGGAGAAGAACCTGTTCTGCTTCTACAAAAGGCACATGTACCTCCAGACAAGCAAGCGACCAAGTCTTCTCCACTGCTTTGATGTAGGTATTGTATAAGCTGTTGATGAAATTGTCTGCCTTGCCTTGTAGGATCTAGGCCAGGGTGGTGAACTTCTCTCAGTGAAAGCCCTCAGTGTGGTAGAGGATTGACTTACCAGTGGTATACATCTCTCGTTTCTGTATACATACACCCATATTTTCCAAGCCTTTGGTGAGCAAAGCATCTGGTAGTCTGGGTACCTGCTCCAGAGGACGAACGTGACACTGCTCGTACAGGTCTACATCCTCTTCAGTGCATGTGTATTGTGCTCTGATTCTAGGGAGGGGCAAAGTGGATCCAGACGTCTCTTCAACCATTACAGCCTCAGTCATTTGATTGCTTGTAGATGAGGACTCGAAGTGAGTGGTGTCGTCTGTAGTCTGAGGGGGTCTCTGCTTGGGAGGAATGATGGATGAAGATGTTGCGAAAGCCCTATCCATTGAAGCCCGGCTTATTGGAGCAATAGGCCGGCTAGAAGCCATACTTTTTGGTCCAGGACAACCAAACAGCAGGTATTTTGGTTTGGTCAATCCAAAATATAAGTGTATTGGATACCCAAAGGACACCTCAGTAGGACTAAGATGGGTGTATTTATTTGCAGAATCGCCAATCTCCACATCATGTACATAGAAATTGTGGCCGAAATTTACATCTGAAATCAAATATCTACTAATAGCTGAAGCCCGGGACACCCCACGGTCTCAAACAACCCATAAAGTTTGGAGAAATTATCACACTTGCCCAAGGCAAGTGTTGTACTTAGAGGTTAGCCAAGGTCAACAGGGCTGGCTATAGACCGAATATAGACCAAGATTCATTTAAACTGGGGAATACAAACTACTATTGTCTAAATATACAGATGAGAGGTAGCTAATGGCCTTGGTTACGTACAAAATGAAGGAATCTATTCAGTGAATGCAACATGTACTAAGGGACATGGGGAAGAACAAGCACAGCCTTTACAAAGGCAAATGAAAACGAGGCGTGAGAAGAATACCGAGAAGCTCCTACGTGGGGGAGGGCAAACAGAAAGGAGAGGTGTGACAAAATTGATAGAGAGCTGTCTCCGTAGCATGACAGCTCCTGTAAAGGTGTGGCAAATAGAAAGGGGGGGTGTGAGAAAATAAATAGGGAGGTGTCTCCGTAGCGCGACACCTCCATGAGAGGCATGTAGGGAGAGGGAGCGTGGGAGGATCTTGGGGAAGGTGTCTCCGTAGCGCGACACCTCCTTCAGAGGTATATAAGGGAGAGGGAGCGTGGGAACATCCATAGGGAGGTGTCTCCGTAGCGCGACACCTCCTTGAGAGGTATATGAGGGAGAGGAAGCGTGGGGTTAAGGGGATAAAAATATGGCTTCCAGGGTTGAAATAGGGTTGGAATCTCTAGGGTGCAGTAGGGGCAGGGCAGGGGAAGAGCATAGGTTTGCACCTAGGGGCGGCTTAGGGATGGTAGGGAACAGTCTAGGGTGAGCAGGGGTAGAGCAGAAACACACCCAGGGGTGGCTAGGGGCAGTCCAGGGGGAGCAGGGGCAGAGCAGAAACACACCCAGGGGTGGCTAGGGGCAGTCCAGGGGGAGCAGGGGCAGAGCAGAAACACACCCAGGGGTGGCTAGGGGAGCAGGGAAAGGCAAAGTTGTGGAGACAACAGAGCAAGTTGTAGGTAGACAATGAGAGAGCATAGGAATAGGTAGGGGCAGCTTAGGGATAGCTCTTGCAAAAGCCAACTCACAGGAGAACATAGTGCTGCGGTGGGCAAGTTACGTATATTGTGTACATACACTACATACTACATGGAGTGGGCTGCAACAGGAGAGAGCAGGGACTCTGTGTACTGTGTGGCATATGTACGGACACACAGAACTTGCACCGTGTATGACGGTCCAAGACGGACACGTTCGACTCCAAGTCAGTAAATCATATACATCCGGTACGTGCACCACATAGTACATGGTATGTGTACAGACAAGTGCATAGCAATGTGAGGTAACGTCAACAATATGTGACCGTCCAGGAAGGACACATATGTAGCAGAGGCAAGACTCACAATCGCTCTCATTAGAACTCCTTGTACTGGGCTAACATAGTTGCGACACACATCCACACTTGTCCCTCCGACAAAGCGTACACATACCTGAGTGTAAATGGTGTGAGCATGCTCATATACACTGACGGTCCCAGACGGACACATATGCAAGGGAGCACTTAGAGCCGCAACAGAGTAGCACAAAGAAGTACTCACTATGTGTCTGGACAACACATTGCACGAAGCAATGACGGTCCTGGACGGACAGCCAAGGTCAGACACCACACCACAGGTAATAACACACACATACAGGGGGTTGGGCAAGTTGTGTGTATTCGGTATGTACGCTATAAGAGCAGAGAACATACACATCTGTATACTATATAGAGCATGCACAGACAAGTAGAACTTACACCATGTATGACGGTCCGAGACGGACATGTTTAACTCCAAGCCAGCAAGTCCTCGTGAGCTCAATGGCAACGTACGTTTTCCCTTGGTGATCTCCCCACATCTTCCAGATTGACCATTAAACCTCTTTGTTATGTGACCGTCCGGGACGGACATGTATGCCACAAAGGCAAGGGTCGCACATGCCCCAGTGAGAGCACCCTCCTTGGCGAACATGATGGGACCACTCGTACTTGCCTGAGATAAGCTGACGTCCCTGCAGAACAGGCAGATAAAGCATACACATACCTGAGCACAACATATTGATAAACCGCGTAAGCGTGCTCATACACACTGACGGTCCCAGACGGACACATATGCAAGAGAGCAATTGCATGCAGTGATGACGGTCCTGGACGGACAGCCAAGGGTGAGACACCGCACCCAAGATAATACCACAAGTAATTTGAAGTGAGCATGTGTACGGTGTACTAGCAACGTACATGAGTGCTGTACTCAACAGAGAGTAGAAAACAGACTTAGCTTAATTCCATGCCACGGCTGCCTGGGTCGAGGAGGGGTGGTGTTGCCCATACTACAGCACAAGCTAAGACACGGGTATTTTTCCCAGAAAATCACCCAACTTACTATGAATAGATATGCTAGACAGTCAGTATGCGTGAAGATTGTATTTATGGTACAAGTTTCAAATAGTTCTAGAGCGAAATTAGCATCAATTTACCAATACGAAATTAGAAACCCACTTACAGTACTACGAGATCCGCCGAGACACTCAAAAAACGTCGGGCATGGTGAAAGATATCGACGCCAGTTACTGTCAACTGCGCGTCAACGTTGATATGTACAGTAACGAAGGTATGTTCAACAAGATCGAACCCTCGAAGGGTTATATGGCCGGTGGAGCCATTGCTAACATGTGGTCCGTTGCTGGCGAGGTGAGTATCGATTGCAGAGTAAAGAGTCAAAACTTACTATATTACCCAGTTAAAGACGACTGGTGCGTCTAGTTCGGTGATTGTATTGAAATCGATCGCAAACTGAGGCGATTGAAGAACTTGAAGCGCGATGTTACATATTTGCAAACGGTATGGGAGTGATGCCGGGCTGGAGAGCTCTTCGGAGCGGATGGAGAGGCGAGTCATTGCTAGAGAAGGAAGGGTCAGTTGTCCTAGAACGACATAGACCGTACGTACTTTGTAGTTAGTGTACTTTCGTCGAGTGAGCTTGACAACGAGCAAGAAAATAAGTGCGACTTACTGGTGGTGGTTTGGTCTGGATGAGTGATGCACGTAGTTGGTACATTCCCCATTCACAATACACAAGCGACTCACCTTGTGTGCTGGTAATTGATCTGGATGGGCGACGAGGTGAGTGAGCAGGGATCGTGACACGGAGACACAACTTACAAGCTAGGATCTGGTAGTTAGTACGTTCCCGATCCACAATACACGAGCGACTCACCGTTTGCTCTAGTATTCGATCTGGATGGACGTAGGGGTGGGCGAATGAGGAGGGTGACACGGAGAAACAACTTACAAGCTAGAATTCAGTAGTTAGTACGTTCCCCATCCATAATTCACGGGAGACTCACCGTTTGCGTTGGTATTCGATCTGGATGGGCGACCGGGTGGGCGAATGAGGAGGGTGACACGGAGAAACGACTTACAAGCTAGAATTCAGTAGTTAGTACGTTCCCCATCCATAATTCACGGGAGACTCACCGTTTGTGTTGGTATTCGATCTGGATGGACGTAGGGGTGGGCGAATGAGGAGGGTGACACGGAGAAACGACTTACAAGCTAGAATTCAGTAGTTAGTACATTCCCGATCCACAATACACGAGCGACTCACCGTTTGCGTTGGTAGTCGATCTGGATGGGTAACAAAGTGGGTGGGCAGGAAGAGTAATGCGAGAAAATGACTTACAAGCTAGAACCAGGGCGTTAGTACTTCCACCATTGAAGGCAAGGATGACTCACGACAGTTTTGTGGGTTAGAAGGGTGCATGCACTTCGTCTCCCAACACAATGGACTTTCAGGCATGCCTAGCCATTTCCCCTGCTCTTTTCAGTACACCGGTTGCTTGATAGAGCCCAAGAATCCCTACCGTTGAGTCAAGAGTATGCTACGTAAGTACTTCTATGCTACATTGTGTTCCAAGGTATTTGCTACAAAAAGTGTTCTATGCATATTCAAAGTTCCCTGCAACAAGTGTGAGATGCGATGCAAGGTGACAATCGAGACAATCGGACTTACCCATCATCAAAAAGCTCAGCGTCTGTCATGGACACACCACGGCGGAATACCTGAAATCGTTCGTGGTGCGTACAATGATCGGGACGAGGGCGGTGAGTGTAGACGTGTACTGTTGCAAGGTCGTTGCCGTAGTAGTCGTAGCCACGAACGGTGATATGCTTGCAAGAGTCGGATGGACTTGTGTGGGGACCAGTTCTGTAAAAATCGTCATGCAGAGACAAAAGAGGCAGGAAAGGAGCGTACACGATTATCCAGTCTGATACTTCACGCCGTGTGATGCCACATAGACGGCGCCGAAACCCGCTGCTCTTAAGGACCACTCTGCATCGATGGAAAACGTAAGCGCGGGCGCGCAATTGATGGACAAGGAGAGAGGCGATAATGAGAAGATGGGGCATTGCTGGGCGCGAAATTAGTCCTTTGAGAATTCAAAATGCACATAAAGACTTACTTAGAGCGTCTAGTTGAGAGTTTGGACAGAGGGAGTAGCGTTTGTTGGTAATGGACGACGAGAGGTGAGTAGATGGTGATGGTAAGACAGAGAGAGAGAGAGGCGGCACGAGAAATTGAAGGATTGGGGAATTTATAGACGATAATTGAGCACAAAACAAGTTCGAGTGAGTACAAATGACACTTTCAAAGTGCTATAGAACTCACCGAAGACATTTGCGGAGGGATGGGACGACGGAGGAGGTTGGAGTGGGCGCTTATCGAGATAAGATATGATAACAGGTTCCGCGTCGATCATGATCGGATTTGATTCCGTTCCGAGCCCGCTCCGAATGACGTCACGAGTACATGGACTGCTATGAGCCACAATTTCGGCAGGATAGGGATGTGTAGGATGGCCCTTGACGTTAATGTGGGCAGCGTTGGATTCAGGGAGAGTCGATTCCCAGCAGATGAAATACGCAACGGGCTTCGGTAACTCAGACAGAAGTACACAGTGACTAATATGTATCCGACGTATCCACTTTGCGTACGTGAGGAGTAGCGAGACCCTTGACTGACTCCAGCACTCTCAAGTTGTACCACTCTACCACCTTAGGAACATTGCAACGGCAGTAAGGGGGAGGTTTGTACAGGAACGAATGAACGCTTGCGGTACAACCGTCCTGGACGGACACATGCCAAATGTGGGTAGTAGTGGGAAGGATGCCCGTCCAGGACGGTCACATAAGCAGAAAGAATGAGGGGGGCGGATTGGAATAGAAAGGGTTTGGGGGACTTTGCAATGTGACGGTCCTGGACGGACACATGGCGAACACTGTGGATCTCACAGCAGCATTGGTAACCGTGTATTGCAGTGCAGAATCAAGGGGAAGAGACTTACACGATCATCCATTCGAATACGCTCTCGTATAGGCAGCGAAATTGTGGCGGACACAAGATTCTCGTGCAACGATTTGTAGAGTAGACGTTTCAGGCACACCTGAATTTGATTCCATTCATAATTTGATTCCGCTTGGGTTTAGTGCCGATCATGATCGGAATTGCATCCAAGACACATCAGGGCCTTGTTAAATCGCCTGGTTGCCACAAGGGGATGCACGTTGCTATGAGAAGCATGTCCGTCCAGGAAGGACATCGATGACATAACAAAGCGGCGGAGCAGGAAGAGTAATGCGAGAAAACTACTTACAAGCTGGAACCAGGGAGTTAGGACGTTCCCCATGCATAGTAGCTTGAAGACTCACTGTTCCCGTTGGTATTCGATCTGTATGGAGTAGTGGATAGGTGGGCGGGAAGAGTGATACAAGGAAACGACTTGTGGGCTAGAATCGGTTAGTTAGTACTTCGACCATGAATAACACATCAAAACTCACCTTTTGAGTCCACGTTCAATTGGATTGAGACGAGCAGAGTAGAATATCTAGAGAAAGTGTAGAGCGCGCTCAGTTGATCACTCATGACCGACAAATATGTGAGAGTCAGTATATCGAGTGGCACGGATAGACTTACATATGACGGTCCTGGACGAACGGGGCAGGGCAGGATGAAGTGATGCACGTTAATAGAGTTTGTGCAGCGAGTAGCGTGACCGTCCTGGACAGACCCTCAGGGCGAGAGACGGTGCAAAAGAGAACAATGAACAGGCTACTTACATCGGTTGATGTCCCGATCATGATCGAAAGGGATGAGGTCTGGTGGAACTCTGACATCAGACGAAGATAGCTCAGTTTCGGTGCACTAGCAACTTCCATTAGTAGTGTACAAGACAGAGATACGAGTAGACACTCATTCCCTGTGGTGCTTGTCTGTGTTGAGAAGGAGGGTTACTAACGTTTGAATAAATATAGACGGTGTTTTAGCCTGTAAAGAACAGCGGAACACTTACAGCAGTGAATGAAATAGCCTTACCAGGTTCTAGACGTGTATCCTGACAATGAAAGTGCCGCAAAGTGTGAGTAGGAAGGTTCATTAGTGGAAGGCAAGGATGACTCACGAGACTTTTGCGTTTTAAACGAGTGCAGGCACTTGGTCTCCCAAGACAATCGACTTCTGGACATGCCTGGCCATTTCCCCTGCTCTTTTTAGTACACCGGTTGTTTGAGAGCCCAGGAATCCCTACCGTTGAGTCAAGAGTATGCTACGTAAGTACTTCTATGCTACATTTGTGTTCCAAGATATTTGCTACAAAAAATGTTCTACATATGTTCAAAGTTCCCTGCAACGAGTGTGAGACGCGGTTCAAGGCGATCAGGACAAATGTACTTACCCATCCTCGAAAAGCGTATGTTCAAAGTTCCCTGCAACGAGTGTGAGACGCGGTTCAAGGCGATCAGGACAAATGTACTTACCCAGCGTCGAAAAGCGGTGCCTGAGTCATGGACACACCGTGTCGGAAGAGGTAGAAGGGTTTGTCAATTGAACGATGGTGGTTGCGTGGGGGTTCGGTGTGAATATGAGCCGTGGCAACATGCCTGCATTGGTTAGTGTAGGCTCGAACAGTGATATGGCGCCGAGGATCGCTGTTGCTGGGATGGGGGGCGGCTCTGCAAAATCGATCAAAGAAAGACGAAAAGAAGAACAAGGAAGAGCGTACACGATGATCCACCGGTATACCCTTCGTTGCGTCATCTCTTGCAGCTCACGTCTAAATCTTCTGCTATTCAGGACGACCCGGCATCGATGGAGAACGTCTGCTCGCTCGTCGGGGTTGCTGGTAAGGAGTGAAGCAATAATGAAAAGATGGGGCATTGCTGGGCGCGAAATTAGTCCTTTGAGAATTCAAAATGCACATAACAACTTACTTAGAGCGTCTATTTGAGAGTTTGAGCAGAGGGAGTAGCGTTTGTTGGTAATGGACGACGAGAGGTGAGTAGATGGTGATGGTAAGACAGAGAGAGAGGCGGCGCGAGAAATTGAAGGATTGGGGAATTTATAGACGATAATTGAGCACAAAACAAGTTCGAGTGAGTACAAATGACACTTTCAAAGTGCTATAGAACTCACCGAAGACATTTGCGGAGGGATGGGACGACGGAGGAGGTTTGGAGTGGGCGCTTATCGAGATAAGATATGATAACAGGTTCCGCGTCGATCATGATCGGATTTGATTCCGTTCCGAGCCCGCTCCGAATGACGTCACGAGTACATGGACTGCTATGAGCCACAATTTCGGCAGGATAGGGATGTGTAGGATGGCCCTTGACGTTAATGTGGGCAGCGTTGGATTCAGGGAGAGTCGATTCCCAGCAGATGAAATACGCAACGGGCTTCGGTAACTCAGACAGAAGTACACAGTGACTAATATGTATCCGACGTATCCACTTTGCGTACGTGAGGAGTAGCGAGACCCTTGACTGACTCCAGCACTCTCAAGTTGTACCACTCTACCACCTTAGGAACATTGCAACGGCAGTAAGGGGGAGGTTTGTACAGGAACGAATGAACGCTTGCGGTACAACCGTCCTGGACGGACACATGCCAAATGTGGGTAGTAGTGGGAAGGATGCCCGTCCAGGACGGTCACATTAGCAGAGAGAATGAGGGGGGTGGATTGGAATAGAAAGGGTTGGGGGTCTTTGCAATGTGACGGTCCTGGACGGACACATGGCGAACACTGTGGATCTCACAGCAGCATTGGTAACCGTGTATTGCAGTGCAGAATCAAGGGGAAGAGACTTACACGATCATCCATTTGAATACGCTCTCGTATAGGCAGCGAAATTGTGGCGGACGCAAGATTCTTGTGCAACGATTTGTAGAGTAGACGTTTCAGGCACACCTGAATTCGATTCCATTCATAATTTGATTCCGCTCGGGTTTAGTGCCGATCATGATCGGAATTGCATCCAAGACACATCAGGGCCTTGTTAAATCGCCTGGTTGCCCCAAGGGGATGCACGTTGCTATGAGAAGCATGTCCGTCCAGGAAGGACATCGATGACATATGAGAGTAAGAGTGTGGCCGGGTGGCCGTCCTGGACGGACACTCTGGCTCAGATACTGGTCACTAGAGAGAAGTGATGGAATAGATGTTAATTGGGAGGGGGTATATACATGATATATCTGTGAAATAAAATGTAAACAAATCTGCAAATAGATTCTAGCGTCCCGATTTCTTTGCCATGGCTGTTGCGTGGGAGATGACGTTGGCCCTCGACCACTGCCCGTCTTCAGGATGATTTTTAGCCCACGTCTTCCAAGAAGAAGGCTTCTGCGCACAGAGCCTGTTCATGCTCGTGCCATGGGTATCCACCCTCGCGTTCCAAAGCCAATGGGCATGGGGCTCCAGCTCCAGCAGCAACCTGTAGTCAGCCCAGGCGAAATTGCTTTCATCCGGGAGGATCTAAGTTGGGGGCGTCAGTGAATTGTGTAAAACGCTTAGGGACATCGGGGCTTACACTAGAACTGCGCCTAGACACCCAGCCTTCAGTAACAGTGTCATCCTCATCGGTATGAAAGGCTGCCGCGTAGCCGTACGAAGCAAATGACGTGGTATCCGGCGTGCCAAACCGGTTGACAAGTCCGGAATCTCTTGCGACTATCTGAGGCCAAACAGTGTGAGCGTGGTGTGATTCCTGCTACTGACCTTCTTACCTCTTGCGTCACGGCGTAGTGAGGCATAAAGCCTTGTAAATACGAGAACATGCGGTTTTGAAGAACTAACGATTCAGTTAGTAAACACTTGGAATTCGGAGGGATGGTGGGGCACCAGGCGTTGCTCGTGCAATCTCTACTCGCAGAGACTGCTGTTCCTTGATTCGCTCTCGGGTTGCGGGTCTTGAATTTGGTCGTAACGGCTCTACAGGCACAGGAATTTGATGAGTGATACCGTTGGTGGACGTGGTTCCCAAGGAGCTCTTGACCAGGGTTCCCATTGTATTCATGGCACGTTTAATGTTTTCACGTTGCCTGAGTACCAAAGTTAGCTGATGATTTCACTTAGAGCACGATTCGCACATCACGGAGTCGGTCAAGTTTCTCATCTCCAACTCCACCGCCTTCTGCCCGTACTCCGAAGTGATGTTGGTCCTGACATTTGCACCATACATTGCACCCCCAAACTAATGACAGGTCAGCCGAGCTCTGCTCCGATGTCAATCAGCTCACTATCTTTGCTTCAGTGGGTTTGAAGTCGTTCTCATCCTGGGCTGCCCAGAATATAAGGGTCTCCATGGACTGCCCCACTGGACCAGGGCGACATATCCTTTGCCACGAGTCGTTGATGAGATAGCACTCAGATTTGTTGAATGCTCCTGAGGCTATTCCCAAGTCGAGTACCTCCTTGCTTTCGATGATGATCTTTCCTTTCATCTTCGCCAGTTCCTCCGACGGTACTCTGGGTTCTGATAAGCTTCTATGCCTCACATGTATATAGTAAGATGACATACTTTTCACAACGAATCCAAGTCGCATCCTCATACGCTTCCTTACCAAGCTCGAAGTACGCCCGTGCCTCCTCCCTTTCTTTCCTAGATGTCTCCAGTGCTTCCCTCAAAGCCGGGGACACACCTCTGATCTGTCCGTAGGTGGCAGTCGAGCCCCCTGCATCAACAAGCTTGATTAGATCTAGGAACTTGTAAAGAACCTGATCCCGGTGAACGGCCATTTGAGCCAGTCTCTGGAGATTGGGACCCACATACTCGAGCTGTTCCGAAACGTATTCAGTATTCGTAGAAGCAGGGAAAACAACACTAACTCGCTCAATCAATCCGTTGTAATCTAGATCCTTTGCCCCACGATAGTCACCTGAGCCAGGGCCAGAATTTTGGACAACTCGGTGCCATTGGTGTAAAATGGGCCCAAAACACTCTTTATAGAAAACGTATCCGTTCAGCAGCGACATGGTAGCGTGGGCAGCAGTGTCCTTGTCCACAGGCCATGTGAGGACCACTTCCCCCAGGATGCGATTAACGAGCTTCAGCATGCGTGTAGGAAGCGGCTGCATCTTTTGCCGGAGCTCTTTCTGCGCTCTTCGAGCGGGCATGTCTGCTGGGTCTGGCTTTACAAAGGTGCTCACATCTTCGTTGGACAAGCACCATCCCATCTCGGCTCTTCGGTGTTTCCCCGGTAGTGGTGCTGCGGCAGGGGTATCGGTGGGGGGTATGTGATACGTATGTGATCTGCGCAACTGAGACAATCGGAGTTCTAGATAAAACAGCAGATCAGCACTATAGGTTAGGAAACATGACACAATACATACGAATGCGAGGCTCCCCAGTAGCCTCGATCCCGACCTCGACACCCGCCTCATCTGTCAGCCTATAACCAGGCACAGGATCTGCCTGATTGAAAATTGTGGGCTCTGTTGCTGGGCCTGTGTCCTCTTCATCCCTTTCATACCCTCCCAGAAGAGCGAGACCCGATGGGTCTTCATTTGGTTGAGTAGTGAGCTTCTCTGTCAACTCCTGACTTAGTTCTTCAATAGTCCTAATGACTTCCTGCTCCCTGAAGGCGATCGACGACGACGCGCGTCGAGTACGTTTAGACGCTCCTGTCAACGTAGGGTCAGAGATACCACCAGACCTAGGACAATGTTAACTTACTGGTTTCCATTTAGCGTAGTGTAGAGAAGATGTGCTGTATTCAGTAAAAGTATGTTAGCCCTTAATCGCTCTTCAGAAAGGAGACAAAAGACAGAAGCAAAGCACGTTCTGAAGCAAGTGAGATAATGGTACTAGGCGTATCAGAGGCATATCTCGGAGATGTACTGGCCGCTTCGTCCACACATCTGATGCTACCACTGTGACCAGTGGCTCACATACTTTAGACGCGGAACGAAGAACATGCTTGATTCACATGCTTTCAACCATTAGTCTCGTCGACCATCGCTCTCCGGCCTTTCAGGGAAACCCAAGATGTAGGAAAATAACTCTCTCATTGTACCAGGCATATTAGACACGGTTCTGGGAGATCCACTAGCCCCTTCTTTCGCACATCCCATGCTACCTCTGTAACCAGTGGTTCACATATAGAGTAGACGCAGAAAGAAGAACACGCTTGATTCACATGCTTTCAACTAGTGGACTCGTCGAACGTTGCCCTTCTGCCTTTCCAAGAGACTCAAGAAGTAGAACAAGTAGAATTTACAGGTACATGGAAATGGTTACTCACTTAGCGTTGGGTTTCGGATTGCTAGGGTCAATAGATTCTGTGAAGGATATAGGGGGCAGACTCAGCAAGAGCAAGGACTTTCATATATTACAGCTTACCTATGTCCTTTGAGGACGCCTCACGTCCTTGCCCTGGGCCTTGATACCAACCCATGCATCTCACTTACAATATCGAGAGTGGCGTCCTAGCATTGTCTCTTAAGCAAAAGTAGACGTGTGGGTGAGCAATGGATACATGAGTGTTGCAAGTCAATGGGTACAAGATACAAAGTGGCGGGAGTGGGGATGGTATGAATAGGAGCAAATGCAGATGGTGTGCGGGGTATAGATAAGGTCTACTAGATGAGCTACAGTGGAAAAGATGGGGATAGGGGCGGTCAAGGAAGAGGAATAGTACACTTGACCAGCTTCTTGTCTTCGACGAGGAGAGTGACGGCATTTGGCTGAGATGCAGCGTTATGAGTTTGATGACAGCAGATGAAGTGACTCGGAGACGTACCGAAACACCATCTCTAAGTGGGATATGGTATTGCCTAGTAGGCGTTGGGGAGCCCACTACGAAAAACAATATGAGAATGATGCAACGGGAGCAGGGAATTGTAGCGTGGGTTATTAGTGGGAAGGGCGCAGGGAAAGCGAAGGTTATACTCTCTTCGGAGTGGTCAAGGATTTCAGGTCTGTCTCAGCGGTGTAAGCGTGGGCCAAGCGACGCGATGCAAAGCCAGCTTACCTGAAGAACGTCAAGTGAAAGGTACCGTAATCGCGGCCGCAGGAAGACGTGCCAGCTTCCACTGGAATCCCGGTCTCAGTGCTGAAGCCCACCAGCGACCCGTATAAATCGTCTCCACTTTCTGCGACCTGCGATTGAGCCGCTGGAACATCGGGCAACGCGTTGGAGCTGGAAGCCACAGCGTTGTTCACGTCTGGCTCCTCTCCATCAGTCCCCGTGAATTGACCGTATTCGTCGTCTCCGTCCTGAACGTCTCTACCTGTTTCGCGCATCAAGCCTTACTCTTTTCTCGGTGAAAGCTACTTACGTGCATGCCGTATTTTGCTTTGAAACCAGTTCCTCACCTGTTTCTGGAAGGAGCTGAGCGACGTACATTGTATCACTGAACAACTCTTACCTTCAGAGGCTTTGATAGTTTGGGATGGCCGATGGCGTCGAAATCGTCCCAAACCCTTTCCCAGAACGTATGCCTGGGTTCAGCGTGGTCCCTGGTGTCTATGAATTGCTGCAGGCGATGTTGGAGCACGTTGAACTCCTCTTCGGTGGCCCATCGTGGGCGTGTACCAGGGTGAACCTCAATATTAAGGAAATTGAGTGTCTATAAACATTGAGAAGAAGGGAAAATTACCTGCATCGTGTGGGGGCGGATTGGTGGGGGGGGGGATGTTGGTGGTAAGGAAGAAAGCGTGACGACCGAAGGGATCTGTAGCTCAATGCCTATATATGCCTAAGAAGTCGGGTTACAAGTCATGTTGAGTCAGTACCAACGATCGAAGACCAGATTCACAAGCAAGTTGTGTCTTGCCATGTCTGGAAGTATTGAGCGCGTTCTGGCGATCTCTGCGAGAATATTGGACAGAGGGAAGCAAACATGGGCCTAGGCAATACATATACGGTCAACTCAATCGGTCCTTGCAGGCATGAGGCCTTGGGGTAGAGTTTGGGTCCATCGAGCGGGCAGATGGTGGGTTGTGATCAATGTGAAGGGGTAAGAGAGTGGGCGATAGGAATGGAGAAGAAATCCTTGCACCAGGTCATCTGCAACAAGATAGTACATACATATGATATGAGAGACTTACAAGCAATTAAAACGCAAAAAGATACAAATTAAGGTATGTTGATAGTAACGCAAACTATCTAGCAAGAAAGAACAAAAATATACAAAGTCCAGCGGTAGATAAGAATGAGGTTGTAGAAGAATGACATATACGGCTTTTAGAAGGGTGAGGTACGAGGTATCTGGTGGGGGTGGGGATTAGTTGTTATACATGTAATGTAAGATGACAATGACTTACGAGCTGAGACGAGATGAAAGACTCCGCCAGACGTTCACTCGCTTTCAAGAGCTTGCCGGTGTGGTGGATGTTTCGCTTGAGGGAAGAACGCCACTGGCGACCATGCAATAATGAGTCATCGCCAGTGCGTAGCCTCTGGAGGCGTCTCAGAAACCAGGCCTCATCATCTGGCAGCCACTGATCTCCACAGTACCCAGAGGCCTCCCACATATGCTGCCGGGGCCAGTAAGAATATACCGAACGTAGGGCACCTTCCATGGTGAAAACCCCTACGATGGTGTCGATAGCCTTCGGGTCTAGCCTGTCATCAAAGAAACCCTCAGCTTCTCCCAGCGCCACAAGCTCATCAGCAAACACAGGGCCCGACAGAACAGCTTCATTGGGAACCACTTCCCTCGCAAGTCGGCCAACAATACCTCCACATAAACGCGCAGCCCTTCCCAAAGACGTCAGCAGAAGGTCATCCCGTATTGACTCGTAAGCAACAAAGGTGTTTTCATCACCTTTGAAGTCTGGCTTGACGACATCCAGGAGTCCCCCAGCGATTTCGATAGGCTCCAGGAGAGGCAAGCTGTCCGTCCGGCGCTTGATCACCGTGCGGAATGGAATTCCTAAGGTGAGGAGTCCATCTGCAGCCTGGTGAATGGATGTCCATGCCGTGTTACGAAGGACAAGCAGGATGGCAGTAGAGCTGGGTGTGGCAATCGACCATGTGCTTGGGAACGGGGAGTCTTTCGACGAGCTCAGCACGTAAATAGAGCCTTCGCCGCCAGACCGTGGAGCTCTGACCAAGTCAAAGAGGCGGGTGTCGAGGCGGAGGGTGGAGCCCGGGCCAATGTCCCAGACCGGAGGTAGCTGGTTCAATTCGATATGCTCGTTATGCAGGACATTGACCCAGTTGACCAGGTTGTTGTTTGCCGAAGGGGAGATACTGCTAACCACGGCCTTGTGGAGGATGTATACCAGAGGTAGCTGTGAGTCCTCAAGGAGGCTGGCATCCTCTGAGTGAAGCACAACGTCCCGGCGAGGCGCCGAGTCGTTGCCACAAGCAGAGTAACCATGTCGGAACCTCATGTAATCCTTTAAAGGCGGGCAGGCGAAGCTTGTGGTAGGGAAGGGAGGGGGAGGAGTTGCCTCCATGGCAGGCGTACGTTCTCTCGAGTCCACGCCAGGCCCAAACATCTCCGCGTACGCATCGGCGGTGGTGGCAAAGAGATCGTGGCCGTTCTCGTCGTATCGGGTGGAGCCAGGACCTGCAACGGCGCCTTCGGGGAGGGACTTGATGAAGGGAGCTAAGTCCCATTCCTTCGTGAAAGGCCAGTAGATACGGCCAGTGCTGGCGTAGTCATCCCAGTGTTCTATCACCGACATTGGGGGAACCAATTTCCGCTGGTACTTTCCACTCGTCTCTTCCTTCTCCCAAACGAAAAGCCTCATCTTCTTCGTGTAGCCATTTTTGGTGGCATGCTTCTTCAGACCCTCAACCGACTGGACTTTTGCCTGGTCCCCTCTCAGTACTACCTCCGTATTCTTCTCGCTGCGGAGCTTCTTGCTGCAGTGTTCGGACCAGAGCTGCTGGGTCTCGTCTTCAATACCAGCATTCTCCTCAAACCTCTCCTCCTCCTGTTCGATGGGGTTGGCTGCCATGCTATCCCAGTGGGTGACCTGGTACTGGGATTTTCGGGGGGGCACAGGACCTGGATCAAGGTCCATCATTGACGCGGCATCAGTAGCTACGGCACATGCCACTTCCAAAATGGATTGCCGGTCTGCGAGCCTCCGTGATTTGGCTCTATCTAGTACCTCATCAGGGGGATAGTAGTGGGTCTTCATCTCAGGATCCCAGCATGGACGTTTTGAGGAACCCCAAAGCAGCCAGATAGGCACGTTTGCCCTGGCGAAGCGGAAGAAAAGTGGACCCATAGACGTGGCATGAGGGTCGATAATACCTCCGACTCTCTGCCCTGGTCTGAAGTCACAGACGATGGAATGTTGAAGGAGGCGGAGGGATGATGGTGAGAGGGGGTCCGAAGGTCGAGTGGCAAGCAAATTTCCAGCCCGAGTCAAGCAACTGGACTCTTCTGCACCCAACCAGAGTGAGAAGGTGAGCGAGACCCAAGCCGACTGGATCTTGAAGCAATGCAAAGCGTTGCGGCATTTGTAGAACATCTCTTGGAAGGAGGTGGCCACATCGCGATAGCCAGCCGTATGAGGAAACTTCACGCTGGTGGCAAGGGGGACGATGTCATCATGGGTGTCTTCATACCCTGTAATGAGGGTATCCGCGACGCTTGACAGTAGGCTTTCCAGCGCGACCCACTGGGCACATAGGCCTTGCTCCAGACACCAAAGGCCTTGGTCGTTCTGGATGACTTTAGCAGCCAGTTCATCACCAGTGACGTTTACCGGTTGGAACAGAGCTCCCATACGTAGAGTGTTCGTGGGGTAGAAAGCGAGGTAAATATTTGTATCGTCCAGAAGACGAGGGCGACGAAGCGACGAGGCCTTCATGTCTGTATCCTTCGTCACCTGTAGTGGCAAGCCATAGCCACATACGCTAACGATAAGCCCCTCCTTCTCATGCCAGTAGGCAGTCTTGAGTTTGTCAAGACTGCGTTCGGAGGGCGTAGGTTCCTCTTGTACCACGGGTGGAAGTGAGGACGAGGGGGTAAGCGGCGCAGCGGAGGTGCGAGGGTAAGGTTGGAAACGAGAGCCTCGAGAGGATGAAGACGGGTCATCGTGTAGAGACGATGAGGGCTGATGACGACGAGAGGACGAGGGCTGGTGACGACGAGAGGACGAGGGTTGGTCGTCGCGTCGAGATGATGAGGGATGGTCGTCGCGTCGAGATGATGAGGGGTGGGTGCGGCGGGAAGAGGACATGTCTTACGAATTTAAATCAATATCAAAAAGATCAAGCCAGCTATACCAAGGATGCGTACCGATTAACACACGAAAAAAAACTTTCACTAGCTGACGCTAAGGACGAAGAGTCGCACCACACAGAGGTACGAGCGGGACTTTGCCCGGCACGGCACCAGCTATGGATAGAGAGTGATTGAGACCGTAGAGTGACACCAAGTAGGCGGTACGAGCGGGACTTTGCCCGGCACGGCACCAGCTACGGATACGGAGCGATTGGGACGAAAGAGTGACACCAAGTAGGTGGTACGAGCGGGACTTTGCCCGGCACGGCACCAGCTATGGATAGAGAGTGATGGACCGTAGAGTGACACAAGTAGGTGGTACGAGCGGGACTTTGCCCGGCACGGCACCAGCTATGGATATAGAGTGATCGGGACCGTAGAGTGACACCAGGTAGGTGGTACGAGCGGGACTTTGCCCGGCGCGGCACCAGCTATGGATATAGAGTGATCGGGACCGTAGAGTGACACCACGTAGGTGGTACGAGCGGGACTTTGCCCGGCACGGCACCAGCTACGGATAGAGTGATTGGGACCGCAGAGTGACACCACGTAGGTGGTACGAGCGGGACTTTGCCCGGCACGGCACCAGCTACGGATAGAGTGATTGGGACCGCAGAGTGACACCACGTAGGTGGTACGAGCGGGACTTTGCCCGGCACGGCACCAGCTACGGATGGGTGGTGGGATGGTGATGGTTGAAACCTAGAAGACGATCGATGGGAGGAGATGAGACGAGGCGCCCAACGTCGGAGATTAAAAATAAGTGGAGAGCGCCTTACCTCAGCACTTCGACCAGATTTCGCAAAGTCCACTTCTCCTACGTTTCATCATGGGTAGAGATGCAGCCGTGTCGGGCAATGGCCCGCTCGTTGCTTCTCCCCGCCTCTACGTTCTCCTCGCTGAGGGGAGGTACGCCCGTGCCGGGCAATGTCCCGCTCGTCGATCCTCCTATCGTACGTGCCCGCTCTTCACACTGTCCGTCCTGGACGGTCATGCTCTACCTCGTCGTTCGATCTCTGTGTCTGGCTCGCTATACTTGCCTCGTTCCTCTACATCTCGTCGTAGGTAGAGAGGCAGCCGTTTCGGGCAATGGCCCGCTCGTTGCTTCTCCCCGCCTCTACGTTCTCCTCGTTCCGGTATGAGGGAGGTACGGCCGTGCCGGGCAATGTCCCGCTCGTCGATCCTCCTCATCGTACGTGCTCGCTCTTTACGCTGTCCGTCCTGGACGGTCATGCTCTGCCTCGTCGTACTATCTCTGTGTCCGGTTCGCTATAAGTGCCTAACCCCTCTACATTTCGTCGTAGGTAGAGAGGCAGCCGTGTCGGGTGTCGGACAATGGCAGGGGAGGAACTACTCATAACTTGTCACCTCCGATTTAATGTATAGTACAACAGTTTTACACTACGTTCAATTTGCACATGTGTATCATTTTCTACACAAACTCGTCGATCATCCCCATCGTACGTGCCTGCTCTTCACGCTGTCCGTCCTGGACGGTCATGCTCGACCTCGTCGTTCGTTCTCTGTGTCTGGTTCGCTATACGTGCCTCCCCCTCTACATCTCGTCGTGGGTAGAGACGCAGCCGTGTCGGGCAATGGCCCGCTCGTTGCTTCTCCCCGCCTCTACGTTTTCCTCGTTCCGGTATGAGGGGAGGTACGGCCGTGCTGGGCAATGTCCCGCTCGTCGATCCTCCTCATCGTACGTGCTCGCTCTTCACACTGTCCGTCCTGGACGGTCATGCTCTGCCTCGTCGTACGACCTCTGCGTCTGGTTGGCTATACTTGCCTCACCTCTATGCATATAAACTCTCGCTCTCGCCCATCCTCCGTTGGTATTCCCTTCCCTATCCATGAGAATCTCCCCAACGCAGTGGTCATCGATTCCGTAACTGCTCCCTCTGAGGAAGGCTCTCTGATAGGTAGGGTGTCTTTCCTCGTGCCAGGCTTCTTTTCACAGGTGAGCCTCGTTGTCTTTCCGACTTCTCTTTCAGTTTTTAGCAAAGATGATTTGCACCCATCCGACTCGGAGTCTTCGTTCTCCATTCTCCAACTTCTCGCTAAGTTTTCAGCTGAGATGATTTGCATAATGAGGGATAATGTCACCGTTTTAGGAGACGTGTCCATGGCTCTCTGGCGTAGCTCATTGTTATAAGGGAGGTGAGTTCAATGGCCAACATCCCATCCCTCCTCCGATCATGTCTCAAACCCCAACTCAAGCCGCTCACCCTCCATCTTCAGAGACTTCGTCTTCTGGCTCGGCGAACCAGTCGGGCACACCTTTCGTCCTCATATGCGATCTCTTCAGATGCCGACAGCCTTGTATAACCTTTTGGTAGGCTATCGAGAAGCATATCTTGAAGCTCGGAAGGATACATATGTACGCTATGTGTTCTACCGCAATCTCTGGGAGTCTTTGTCCGTCTCCCTGGCCCCAATGGACCTTACCCCTTACAGATCGGTCAGTCTGAGGTACCCTTCGGGTTGACCCTAGTAGCTGACATCCTTAGGCTGTTCATCAATTCTTTCAGAACACAGTTCGTGGAGAGCAACGGAGGCTTCTCGCAGAGCATCGAGATCGCACTCCCAAACAAGTAAGCCCAATCCTACTCTTCGTAGAGACTAACCTAGAGATTACCCTTGTTAGGTCTATCAAAAGCCGTCATGGATGAGGGATGAAACACTGGCGAAGATGCGCGAGAGTGAAGCCGAATTTTGGTCCCTCGAACCCCTCACCTCTGGACGCCGCGCCTTCTGGCGTCGACTCTGGGAGGAGCTGACGCCTTTGCAAGGGGGAGCGATTAGTACTACTCAGAAAAAGGTATGTTTTGCTCACCTTCATATTGAGCAGACATGACGGGTTGGTATAGGCAATAAGGCGATTTTTTGCGAACTCGCGAAGGTATGTGGGACAGCCTACAACCGGAGCCGAGGACCAAGAACACCCCCACGCACCCCAGACTCCCCCTTCAACCGCCGCCGAGAACCAGTCAGTTTCACAATATCGCACAGGTCTCCCAGACTCCCTGCCCCCAAGAACTCCCAAACGCCGGGACTGCAGGAGTCGACCCCTTAGCAAGTAGTCACTCTTCGTTGGAGGGACCAGGAGACGCTTTCACGGACGACGATTATATTTACGCTCAGCTGTTCAATGAGCTCATTCAGATCCCGTAGCAGGAATTTTTGGCCTTCGCTCTTTGTATTTTTGTATCTCTCTTAGCATCGTCGGAGGTTTCCCTCATGTCAGCGTCGACCTATCTAAGGTATTGTACAGAGTATGTGACCTCAATTACAAGGGCCCAATGCCCCTCTTGACCAAGGATCTTTGCACCCAGCAGACGGAAAGGCCACGAAGCCTGAGGAAACCCGCTGGCGTTCAGACTCCTTCAGGGAATTTGGTGCCTACAGAGTAGATGCATGTTGTCCAATGACTATGGGTTGCGCCTCCCTCTAATACACTTATTCTTACTGTAGCTGCTCCAACTAACATGACTTATTTGGTTATGGTGCAGAAAAGCGACTGCTCTGAACAATAGCCACGTCTACAACATCATATTCGGGGCCAACCGTATCCCAGTCATAAGAGAAACAACGGATAACCGCAGAGGAGATGAGACGAGGCGCCCAAAGTCGGAGATTAAAAATAAGTGGAGAGCGCCTTACCTCAGCACTTCAACCAGATTTCGCAAAGTCCACTTCTCCTACGTTTCATCATGGGTAGAGATGCAGCCGTGTCGGGCAATGGCCCGCTCGTTGCTTCTCCCCGCCTCTACGTTCTCCTCGCTGAGGGGAGGTACGCCCGTGCCGGGCAATGTCCCGCTCGTCGATCCTCCCTATCGTACGTGCCCGCTCTTCACACTGTCCGTCCTGGACGGTCATGCTCTACCTCGTCGTTCGATCTCTGTGTCTGGCTCGCTATACTTGCCTCGTTCCTCTACATCTCGTCGTAGGTAGAGAGGCAGCCGTTTCGGGCAATGGCCCGCTCGTTGCTTCTCCCCGCCTCTACGTTCTCCTCGTTCCGGTATGAGGGGAGGTACGGCCGTGCCGGGCAATGTCCCGCTCGTCGATCCTCCTCATCGTACGTGCTCGCTCTTTACGCTGTCCGTCCTGGACGGTCATGCTCTACCTCGTCGTACTATCTCTGCGTCTGGCTCGCTATACTTGCCTCGTTCCTCTACATCTCGTCGTAGGTAGAGAGACAGCCGTTTCGGGCAATGGCCCGCTCGTTGCTTCTCCCCGCCTCTACGTTCTCCTCGTTCCGGTATGAGGGGAGGTACGGCCGTGCCGGGCAATGTCCCGCTCGTCGATCCTCCCCATCGTACGTGCTCGCTCTTCACGCTGTCCGTCCTGGACGGTCATGCTCTGCCTCGTCGTACTATCTCTGTGTCCGGTTCGCTATAAGTGCCTAACCCCTCTACATTTCGTCGTAGGTAGAGAGGCAGCCGTGTCGGGTGTCGGACAATGGCAGGGGAGGAACTACTCATAACTTGTCACCTCCGATTTAATGTACAGTACAACAGTTTTTACACTACGTTCAATTTGCACATGTGTATCATTTTCTACACAAACTCCCTATATATACTGGTACGCTACGACAATCCTCCGCGGGGTCTCTCCCTGGGGTTGATCAAGATGAGGGGAGCTGGCCTCTTCTCCGTGGGTGCAGGTTCACCTGCCCAACTCTCTTTGTAGAACCATCCCCTCTGCACCTGGGCCTTTGTGCTCCATAGCTTGTCCGTTTGGGCAGATGGAACCCACTTGAACCTATTCATACGCCTGCGGAGATCTCCCCGCACCACCTCTACTGCTGCATTGTCCAACCTCGCAGAAAGCTGAATCCATTTGGGGAACCACTGGGTAGAGGGATAGCCTTGGCCATGGCCCCTAATGCGCCCACCTTCGGGGAGAGGGAAGCAGCGTTCGAAACACAGTTCCCAGTCTCGATCGTTGGCATAGCGGTACTGAAAGTCGTTGAGGTAGGCAGTGGGATCCGCCATGTAGTTTGTCTCGTCGACCATCAATCTCTCGGCGGCATCGAGAACACAGTAGGAAGGCAGGTTCCTGTTCCCCCGGTTTGGCGCTTTTTGAGCCAGGTCAGAGAGGAAGTGCTTCCAAATAACTTCCACCGCCCTATTCATATCGCCGGGTAGACCACCTGCACTCTGGTCATCAGCCTCATCCTCTACCTCCATGTCGGAGCCTTCATCTTGAGCGCTGGGCTCTAGCTCATATCCGCGAGCCACGAAATCGAACGGTCTTTCCATCGGCCTTGCCTCTACAACCGGATGGAGTGAGGAGGTTCGAGATACCTTGTTCGGAACGCGATCCGGATGGGCTGCCCTCCTGAACCTCACACCAATTTCCTTGTCAGCTATCTGCTTCCTAGCCATTCCGAAGAAGTATTGGTAGGCACGTTCAGAGAGATCCCCCACATCCCTGTTGAAGCGGGGTACTGGAATACCTTCGCCCATACGGATGGTGTTGAGGAAGACGAGCCCTCTCGGCCAGACAGGCACAAGCAGCGACTCGTCTTCATCCTCCGAATCCTCGTTTACGTCGTCGTTATCGGTCGGGCTCCCGTACGCCATCGCATCCGCATGGACTTCACGCCTTTGAGCCAAAGGCAAGATGGCTCTCATTAACTCCTTGCAGCTAGCGCCCTTGTCTGGAGTTGAATGCAGGCTGTTTATCAACCAAGATGCTGCGGCAGTTAGGATCAAGGCAGCAGGTCTCCCGCGGGCTTGCTCGTCACCAGTAGCCTGCCAGTCCATCAGATACTTCATAGCTACAGCACGGTATGCCCGCAAGCTCCTGTATTATGCGGTCAGTTCCCAATCGTTGACATTCACTCATAGAAATCTCACCAAAACACAGAGCCTGGAAACGATACCAAAGATCGACGGATCATCTCGATATTGAGGTCGTTGAGGAGAAGGACCCTCTCTGCTTCTACCAACGGCACGCGTACCTCCAGACGAGCGAGCGACCAGTTCTTCTCCACCGCTTTGATGTAGGTGTCGTATAGGCCATCGATGAAATTGTCGGCCTTCCTTGTAGGATCTGGGCCGGTGTGATGAACTTTCCTCTGTGAAAGCCCTCGATGCGGTAGAGGATCGACTTATCTGTGGTATACATCTGAAGGTATTGGACATCATGGGGTCCTTTCGCCTGAACTCCGGGCAGATACGGCAACCCGAGATCGCGGGCATGTGAGATACCATGTCCCGGGTATATTTGCTACTTCCTGGGCGTGTGATCCGTTTCGCCTTGTCGTCGGGGAGGCCAATGGCAGCCTTCACAACATGGAAGTGTGCGTCCGTTCTCCAAGCCAGACAACGGCCTTCGGGGAGGCAAACTCAACCCCTACATCGATGTACCACGATCCTGACACTGACATCCCCCCTGGTCCAAGTAGTTCTCCTCCAACCACTCCCTCAACGAACGACCTGCGGCGGTGGGATCCACACTGTGCCCATTGCCATGCTTCACCCCTCTGATCTCATGCAAGAAGACCATGCCCGTACCCCACTCGACAGTGTTCATGGTCAAATTGGTCCTGATCTCCTCTGCCAGGTCTTTAATGGCCCAGTCCGCAACCACCTTCGACACCAGCGAAATCTGCCCCGTATGCCCCTGCGCCCGCCATAACTCCGTCTTGTATGTCGCAGGCCATTCTGCCGACTCTTGAGGCATCAGCGCAACGATGGCAGGTCTGAGCCCCTTCTCGTAGAATGTCGCAAATTCCTCTTGAGAAAGAAGGGATTTTCTTTCTTCATTATACAGCGAAGGAATAAGAGCGCGGATACAGCCACGGTCCCCCACTTTCCGATGCAAACGTTCGGAACCTTGTGCACCGGGAGCCTCCTTAGTCCCTACGTAAACGATGGGGGTAAGTAAGCTAGTCAGTCTCAACAGGATAGGATGCTCACATTGGCTACGGTGAAGTCATACTTGAGGTGGATATCCGATGTCAAGGTGTCCACCAGCCTGGCCACAGGGTATACCGACATGCGAGCGTTGACCTTGATGTCCTTGTCGATACCAAGCAAGGAGTCGTAGTCCCTACTCCCTTGGAGGTAGGTCTCTTCTTCCAGGGCGTTGAGCAAAGGATTGACGCTTATTTCTTGATCTTCATACATGCCATTGATGACGAAACGGATGAACTTCGCTTGGTCGGTCTCGAGCAATTGGCGAGCGTTCTCGCAGAATTGCTGAGGGATAGAGCATCCATTCTGGATTAGATTGGTTTGGTTGGTTGGTTGTTTCAATTGCGTAGCAGCGGGGTGCAGTAGATGGGAAGTCTTCGATTAGAGTTCGGGTTAGGGAGATCTCTCCTTCTCACCCCAATTATAAAGCGAAGGTGTAGGAACTTGATGTTGAACGCAATTTTGCTAAGTCCATGCATACCACCGAGCCCATGTGGTAGATCCAACGACCCGGATAAGTCACTAGGCACAAGCCAAACTCTGGCAGCCTCGTTTCATGGCAGCTGCCCTTCCAAGTACATGCTAAGTGCACTGTGTTTAATATGTTACCGGTGCGGGAGGAATGTACACTGCCTCGTGCACCAAGGACCTGCGCGATAGTAGGAACATTGTCCTACCATTGCCGGAATCGCCGACGAACTACGCCCCAAACATTTGGCTTTTCGTCTGTCATGTTGTACATCACGGGTGGCCGCTGCTCTCCGCATACCTGTTCAGCGCACAATTGGTGTGCTTGGTCCAAGCATTAGGATGCCTCGTTGCCACTATAGTATGCCACCGTGGCCGGAATCGCTGACAGAACTACGCCCCAAACATTTGCGTTTTCATCTGTCATGTTGTACATCACGGGTGGCCGCTGCTCTCCGCATACCTGTTCAGTGCACAATTGGTGTGCTTGGTCCAAGCATTAGGATGCCTCGTTGCCACTATAGTATGCCACCGTGACCGGAATCGCTGACGAACTATGCCCCAAACATTTGCGTTTTCGTCTGTCATGTTGTACATCACGGGTGGCCGCTACTCTCCGCATACCTGTTCAGCGCACAATTAGTGTACTCGGATCATGCTAACAAGGTGCCTCATGCACCGTGGACCACAAGGGCGAGTGTGAACCGGCCAACAAATGCTTGCCGTACCATATCTCACTTCAGGACCTCCCTTTAGTGACCGCGAGCTTAACGATCCTCTGCCCTGCGTGAGAGAAGGTTTAAAGACGCGTTTTCGTTGCCTTAGTCTTCACCTGCCATTATGCCTAGCCTTTCGCTCCATGCTGCTTTTGCTCGCTTCTTCACACTGGATCCCGTCCTGGGACCTTGGAAGTACGAACGTTTCCAAGAATTGACGAAGATGCCCTCTCTTTTCCTCCCCACTGTCGACCACCTCCCTCTCGGATGGACTCTTGATGATCTCGCGCAGATGAAGACCTACATCGCCGAGTTCTGTCAACAGCCCGATCTTGCTGCCCAGGCCAAGTTCGCTAGGGCAGCCCATATCACGTCCAGCAAAGGCCGTGGCCTTTGGAGAAAGCTCGTCGCTCACATCACCTCTATAATTAGTCTCTCTGCGTTCATCTCCCAAACGTTCGACGATGCACAGATCAACCCCTTCCTTATAAGCTCTCAGACTGGGAGTTGGCCCAACGCCTCTTACTGGGTCCCCGAGTAGTCGACCCCTTGTCCTTGAATCTCCTTGGGGAGCAAGCCTTCGTTGGATCCTTCCCCGATCCTCAGCTCCTCCCTATCATATCTTCCATAGTCCAGGTTCACTGGGGGAATCTGGCGAAGCAGAATCAACGGTTCAAAGGTAAGCTAAAGAGGATGGAGGAGGATGCCGGGAAAGCCCTCAAAGGTACCCGCTTGGCTCTCTGTGCATTTGCCTCGTTAACTTTGCTTCAGCGGCACAGGGCAAGGGTGCTACTAAGGTCAGCATCCGCACCGCCATAACCAAGATCAACCGGTGGAAGGTTGTTGCGAAGGCCCAACATGTTGGAGGCTCTATCGTGAATAGGCTAGAAGCAACGACGGACAAACTGAAAAAGATCATTGACGGATTGGTGCTTGAGAAGCAGGCGCGTAAGACGAATAAAGGTGCGCGTTCTTTCACTACATGAAATCTTACGATCCCTCTAATCTCATCTTGATCTTGTAGGGGCGAAGAAAGCTTCTAGGCTCAGCTCTGATCTAGCTACGGAGGAGGACATCAATGACGTCCTCCACTACTACCACGACCTCTTCTCTCCTTCATCGGAAGAATCCTCGCACGCTATCATGGACCAGCCCAATCAAGATGAGGACAACTTGTTGCAAATCGTCGATGGCGATTCCGTTGGGGTGGAAATCGAGATGAAGCTCGACGACAAAGCTCTCTGTACCAGGTTAGGCTTCTCCGACAACCGGCCTGGTCCGTTCAACGAGTTCCGCCACGTTATGGGTCTCAACCCTTGGGACGATCATGAGTCCTGGCCAACCAAAGACATGGCTACAAGCAAAGGCTTTCGTCCCTTCTCATTACGATCTCACCAACTCATGGGAGTCCATGCCATCCTGCGTAGCACCCTTTCCTCTGAGGCGAAGGAGGACTCCCCTGGTGTGCTTGTTGCAGACGAAATGGGCTTGGGAAAGACTTTTCAATGTGCCGCTGTGATCGCCTTCTTTGTGGATGTATCAAACCTGTTGGATGGAGAGAAGACCATCCCTCCAATTTTGCGTAAGTCCCTTTGCTTGCACTTGACCAACGGTCGGCTGCTGATACGTTCCAGGCGAACTCGGCTACATGGGGAGGGAATCGTGCCAAGAGTCGCTCCCAGATCTTCCGTATCTCATCGTTGTACCCCCGACCATTGTTGATCAGTGGCTTGGGGAGCTGAAGACGTGCTTCAAAAAAGGCTGGGTGGATATATTTGTCTACCACGCCAGTACCTCGACCGGGATGAGTTCTGGTCAGACAAGGGACCATTTAACACCAGCCTGCACCCTAAGAGACGAAGGATCATCCTTGCTTCTCATTCGGTCAGTCCCATCCGTCTTATCCATATCCCTGGCTTATGTACTTTGCCACCAGGCCTTGCAAGCGGACTTTGGCCAGATATACACATACACCCGACCACAGGTTACATTGAAACAATGGGTACCACCGCAGCCGAAGATAGGTGGAGGTGACATCCAGAAGACCCTCTTCTCCAACGCTATCTCATGGTCACTATCGACGAGGCTCACAACTATCGAAACTACGGTGCAAAGCAGTGTGCTGCCATGACGTTGCTTGATCTCGCGCACCTGCGCCTGATCATGACAGGCACACCTCTTCAGACGTCTACAAAGGTAAGCTTGCATGAATCCTATTTTCTTGGACTCGCAGGATGCTCATATAGAAGTGCCTTTGACCTAGGATCTAGCAGCAATGGGACGGCTCGTCAATATCAAGTGGTTTCTGGGTGACGAAGCGTACGCGCAAGAACGCGCTGACTTTAACCAGATCCGAAGGTTGGCCGGTATGAAGAATTCCCTTACGGCCCCAGACGAGCTCCAGGAGCTGAGGATGGAAATCTCCACAAGGCACAGGGAGCACTTTCAAGGAAGAATCCTATGTCGCTCCCCTGGAACTCTAGGGAGGGATGGCAAACCACTCGTTCCCTTACCTCCGAAGTATCACATCACTCTCGAACTCGACCCGACTGATCGCGAGAAGGAGATCTTTGCTACTAACGCGGATGAGATAAAGGAGGAGTAAGTCTTCCTTCCATGCCTGACTTGGTCTTCAAGCTCATCCCATTTGTTGCTTAGCATGTCTGGCAGCGATGGCATGCTGCTGCTGATGAACCGGGGCTTCTATGTTCCCCATAGGCTCTGCATTGCGTATGCCCGGGAGGACATCAAAGACCCGATTCCACACTTCTCCTCGATCGAGGAATGGGAACCTGTCAAGTCCACAAAGATGCAGGCTGTGGTTGATCTTTGCAGACATTTTCTCACTCGTGATGATGCCCCTCGCCCCCACGTATCCAAGGGTGTCCTTCGATTCCCGAAGATGCCGACTACTCGTACGTTCTTACAAACACTCAAGATCCTCATCTATCAAGAGTACCCTAAGTATATTATAAGGTAGTGAAAGGTATCATTACCTGCTATTTGGGCTATCTGTGCTATTAGGGCTATTTGAGCTATGTAGAGTGGGCTATTTAGG